>CATNNA010000020.1:600000-907000 GCA_950106755.1 Climacium dendroides | reverse complement strand
CTCCAGAAAGCCCATACTTTAGAATGGCGTTTTCCGTATCATACTAGACTACCTCCTCATTGCTCAGGATTTGTTGTTGGTGATACAGATGAAAAAGATAAGTGCTAACCGAGCTAGCCTTAGTCCAGATAACATGTTCTACTAACTTGGCAACAATTCCAGCTATGATCTTCCCCCAATAGACAATTCTATTTTCCATAGCCCCCAAAATTGTATTGGCTACTGTAACAATGACCCGCGTGGGTTTTTCCGAGTACAGGATTGAGGTGAGAAACTCTAGAACTCTCCTATGTCTCTCGTCCTTACAGTCGCTAATGGCAAACCCATCTTTAGGATTTGTCAATTCTGATAACTTCCCCGTTATGAAACGATCCATTCTCCAGGCTAATCCAGCTCTGCTCTTCCGAAACTAGTAAACATCCGCCTAGATGTCTTCCGTCTATGTTACCAGCCGACCTTTTAGCATGAGTTCGTACTAATTCGGAACCTCACTAATCAACTCCTAAATCATCCCTTCACTCTTCACACTCCATGGTCGGCGTAACAGGCCGACACATTCTATATTAGTCAGATCCTCTTCTAATTGCTTGTACTGTTCTGTAGTCTTCGGAATGGCCGGAGAAATGATTCGGGCAAGTACTACTAGTTTTCGGAGAGGACTCGGTGCCATAAAGCTAAAGCAGAAATGACATACTAAAGAAGGAAAACCTAATGCGGTCGCTATCTCACCACTATTTCTTTCAGCTACCAACGCGGAAGACTAGTGTACAGATAAGAAAATGAAGAAGGAACCCCGCTTAAATACAGGTACGTCTTTCTACGGTCATTGGAATAATGGCTATAGGACTGTTTCAGGAACAATACCCTATATTCGTAGCCCCGAAGGACTACACTATAGGTTCTTGAATTTTGATAATTTCCGGATTTTGGATCCGAATAGGATCCGATTACAAATTTCGCCGAAACGCTTATTCTCTAATTCGAGTTCATTTAGACTAAATTCAAATTCTAACCTTAAATTTTTGAAATTTTCACTTATTTCTACCCATTTCCTTCAAATTTGAATCCATCTCAAGTTTCCGGATTCCTACACCCCTCACCACAATTCACCTCCAACTTTAACTAGTGCTATACCTTCCATACATCACTGATGTTGTTTCCTGACATAACATAAATGAAACTTCATCAAATCATCTTCATTGCAACTTCCTATTCAGCACATCATGTGTCGTTATTTCTGGATATGTACAAAAGCTTGTTTACATACATCTACAATAAGCCATATAGTATTCATGTTGCAATGACACACGCAGACAATCCTTTTGAAACAAATACCCAACAGGTTTGTTTTCATGTTCCTCTTTGAATTTGACATAGGATGTCAACGATGAAAGAAGGTACTTTCTCAACGAATGTCATGTATACAACTTTGAGAGAATGACACATGTAGAAGACAATAATTTCCACACTCAATTCATGACAAATAGGTCCATCCACTTTTGCAACTTTTCAATTCCTACGCTACCTCTGAAAATAACTTTGGTTAAGAGCTCCATATTCCTGCAATAATGGGAAATTGAGCTTCTAACTCAATCATATCGTTCCCAAACACCTTCATGTATACACTTGCATCCCTTCTTTTGCCTGACCACATAACGTATAGAGTGAGGAAGCTCTCTCTTTGCACTACTGTCCAATAGGAGATCACCATTTCCCTAGTCAATCCCTTTGTTATTGGCCTCCTCTACGAACCCCCACTCGCTTGCGCCTCAGTTGATTGTGGCTGTTTGGTGGTCACTTACCATTCACTAGCGCATTCAATCAAGCTACTTCAACTTTTGGTGTTGCCTCACCATCAAACCTAATTCTCGATGTGAATTCAGGTGCATTCAAGTTCACCGGCAGGTTCAATCCTTCGTATGCTCTTGATATGCCAAGAATTTGTTCATCTTCTACATCTAGCACCTATCTTGAGCGAGGTTCTTTTTGTAGAACAATTTTCCACCCTGGTTGCTTCCAATCATCAATAAAAAAAAACTTATACACATCCATGGAAGCCTTATAATACGACCTTAGCTTCAAAACAAAAACTAAACAACCCTATTGCCAATGCGCTAACCTTATGCTGCATTTTTTATTGTTTCTTCAATTCTATCTCAGTTTTTTTTTTTCTTCTTCATTTCATTTCATTTTAATAAATTTCATTCTCTAACTTTTTAATATAGATGACCCTTGTGTATAATAGAAAACTTGCATACACATGTAGGAAAATCACGTGGTACACAATTGTTGACAAATTATACAATTCACGACTAGTTGCAACTCTATCATTGTAACGGATTGCCATGAATCCATACTCATCCACTTTTGTTGATGACCGCTCCCTTCTAGTGTTTATAATCCAAGAAGCTCGCATCACAACTCTTCTTTTGGTACTATATTGAACCACTATTATATCTTTCAATACACCGACCATGCTTATTGCAGCACTCTACCTTTCATCTCCACCAAACACACATGCTATTCTATAGTCTTGTGTTACGAAGCTAAGGAGTCTACCCTCTTTATGAACTCTATAGTGATTTCTGCACTATAAGAAATCAGTGTTTTTTTTAACAAGGGAAAAAACGTGCCGTGATGTTTAATTTAACAAGGACAATGCCTGTAGTGACGTCTAAAAAAATCCGTTTAAAAAAACGGGCCAAAAACGGGCCATGTTATGTGCTAAAACGTGCTTAAATTTTTTGTGACATCGAAAACAACAGGGTCACCCAAGAGTTTCTGAGAGTGCCATGTGGAGGGGTTTTGGCATCCACGTAGGATTTTTAACGATGGGCAGGGACATGTTGGACAACTTTTTCATCCAACGACGTTGTGACGTGTCCAATAACGTGGACCCCTAAATATCTGACGTGGAAAATAATTTCCGATGCACGTAGCCTACGTGGCAGCTGACGTGGCACTCTTCTGCGGTACATGCCGGTGTTCTGTGTGATGTTCTCTGGGACGTCACATTTGACAAGAGGATGTTTTAAATGACATCAGAGTCAACGAGAATGTGCTTTAGGAAACGAGCTGGGTGGACAATATTGTGGAATTTCTTCTTTGCTGAAATCGCAGACATCGTCCACATACACGTCTATTGTGACATTAAGTAGAGCAACCCGTGTACTGGGGTATGCATTGCTTTGCGCTCAGTGTTTCGTTCGACACGCACAGTGACAACTGCAGTGTTTTCTTGAGCATTACAAAAGACATATGATGCAAGAGGAAGGATGTTTTCTCGAACGAAATGAACAACGTGAATCATAAACCTCAACATCAAAGACGATGTCCTCTACAGCCCATATACATGAGTGAATGGAAGATTGAGATATGCCATTAGAAGATGAATTATGTGTCTTTGTAAGAGATGTCCAAGCATAGAAGCTTGTGTTTTCAATGGCATTGGGATTATAAGGCCACTTGCCAACTTCTACACAAAATAGCTATGCACATGCCCATAGTCTAGTACTACAAAGAAATCCACAACAACATTAACTACAATACCTTCGGTGAAAACATGGTGCGTTCTACTCAATGTTCTGAATAACATGCTTGACCATCATATGCAACGTTCAGTTGGACACATTGTGGCAAACAGGGACTCACTTCTTCCGAGGTGCATCCGATTTCTTGACAACAGCAGCCTGCATCGTACCACACCAAGTCAAAACCAGCAGTACCTACTCGTGCATGTTTATTTCTGGGACTCTTATACATCCACAACAAATGTCAAGGAATGCTACACTTGCATTATTCTTTTAAGTTGCATACAGAAACAAATGAAAGTATGGGTGAATGGAATGCAGCCTTCCTAACCTTTTTAGTGGGTTGGGTAGGTTTAGGAAGACCCACCGCTTTGGGAATTGCTGCCTTCGGTGTAGCCTTCGTGCCCTTCGCAGCTTGCGTGGTCCTCATAGCACACCGAGGCCGGCTTGAGGACTCACCAAGGACTTCAATGTCTTCCTGCAACACCATCACACAATTATTATTCACTTTTGACATCCTCTAATCACCTACACTTCCTAGCCTTACCTGAGCACCATTGAGGCACTTGCTTTCCTGTAAGATGCACATAGTTATTGTAAAGCATACCTGCGCATTCAATGGAATGGGGGACTGAAAGAAAACTTTGACTTCTGCTTACATACTTTCTGCTTTTTAGTGGTACATCTGATGTACATGTATTCTGATGTACTCGCCACTAAAAAGCAGAAAGTATGTAAGCATACTAAATGGAATGCAACCTTCCTAACCTGCTTTCAAAGCGAGTACATCTGATGTACATGTATTCTAATGTACTCGCTTTGAAAAGAACAGGCTGAGCCCTAGAGTGCATCAGTGTCTGCCACTAGTGATGTTCACTTCGATGTCCAATTTGACACGCACTTGTAAAAAAAATTGAAGCATTGCAAACAAACGCTACTACGCTACGACACCATCCTCATACAAGGCAATTCATGGAAATAACGTCACTAGCCTAATAAAGGGAGTGCTTCACATCGGTCACTTGGCACTTAAAATGGGAAGAGAGACGTCGCATCACCTGTTGCTCTGTGGAGGTATCCATCATGCTTTCTCTCCTCTCAGATGTTGCCTGCGCCCCGGAGTCTTTGACTATGGCGTACACATCTTCCACTCCTTGCTGACCTTCAGCAGTTTGAGGGATCGCAACTTCACTGGCGCCTTCTACCTGTTCCTCCTCAGCGTTAGCTACAATGTCGTGAACGACATCGTCTTCAATAGCCTGCTTGTCGGAGTTAACGTCAACAAGAACATTGTCTTTGACATCGCTTTGGCCAGCTATGGGGACTGGCTCAACGACATCTACAGGAGCTGTGGACTACAACATGGGCACAAGACAGTCCTTCTGTGCCATTTTCGACGCCTCTACCCTAGGTGACATGAGAAGTGGTGGATTCCCTGCCCCGATAGGCGAGGATGGCTCTATGACATCCAGGGTCCCCCCAGCACTTGCTTTACACTGACTTGCGAGGATCTTCCGTAGCATTTCCTCCATGCTTTTGTGGGATGTGCTCACGGTCTCAATAAGGCGACTTACACTAATCTCAAGCTCATCCATCCAACTGCGCATCTCTTGCAGCTCTTTGCCAGGGGGACTTCGACCTCTGCGCTTCTCTTCTTCCAGACGTTGCAACTCCTTTTCCACTTTTGCGTCCACCTCTGCTTCAAACAGTGCTCTGTTCCGCAACAAAGTTTACAAGGGGAAGAAGAATATGCACTTAGAGTTCACATGCAAAGGTTACATGCTTCAATGGCACCGTATAAGGGGAAGAAGAATATGCACTTAGAGTCCACATGCAACGATTACATGCTTGAATGCCACCCGACAAGGGGAAGAAGAATATGCATTTAGAGTTCAGATGCAACGATTACATGCTTCAATGCCACCCTACAAAGGTCCTTCCACGTGCGAAGAAGAAGGCCGAGTCCTCCACATCTACCATCATTTCTGACATTTTTTGGAACAACAAACGCAACATGTGTGATGAAAGTGGTATCGACATGGGCAAGTAGGTGGACGTCAGTTACTACATACTTACCAGCCTCGAGATGACTTCTCTCTCTACGGCCTTATGCTGGGCTGTGCTGGATGCCTTCCCCTTAGAAATGGCAGACATATGGGCTGACTTCTCTTGGGAAGCATCGGTAACACGAGCCTCCTTCAATGCCTCCCACACATCGTCATCCATTCCAATCGGCTTGGGTTTTCTGCCATCAATCAATCGATTGAGCTTCCAACGAACATGAATGAGCGCATTTGTGATGAACGGCTGCATCCACTTCTCCGACACTCACTCGGACTCTCCCTTTATACGCTAATCTGCAAGCCAGAGGACTTAGTATAGCTACCTCTGCATTGTGTACGACATTGATGTGCCAAAGAATAACAAGAGAATTTACATGGACACCCCTATGTCTCCAGAAAACACTAGGGGATACACACTACACGTCCCTGTGGTGCGGACAACCATAGGGACCACCCCTCACTGTAGAGGATCCTGCACTGATATCAGTCGTGACATTGTATTCAACGTCGCTGTGGACATTACAGGTGACATCCACTACCCCGCCTCATGGCCAATGAGCTACCTTCCACAACATTAACATTCTTCTGAACTACATGCAACAATGAACTACAAGGTCTATAGTCCTCTTCATTTTACAAACACTAGAAGAAAAAAGGGGGTTCTGCGACTACGCTACGCAACTGGTTTTTCAGTTGCATCGGACATTTGCGACTGGATTGCAACTAGTGATAATTTGGAATTTTGTAGTCATAGTGGACACTCTAGAATCTAGAAAACGTTTGTAGCAATACACCTTGTCTGTGACTCATTTGCAACTTGTTTGCAACTTGTTTGCAACTTGTAAATTTGTAGATTATTAAAACACTAGTCTTGATGATTTGTAGATTTCAAAATTCCAAATCTACCTTTTTCTAGATGTTAGGATTTTAAATCTACTTTTTTTCTAGATTTCTAAATTTCAGATCTACTTTTTTCAAGATTTTAGAATTTCAAATCTACCTTTTTCTAGATTTCAGAACTTTTGAACTACCTTCTTCCTAGATTTCAAAAATTCAAAAATTGGTATTTAATAGATTTCATTAGTTTAGGAAACTTTACAATTTTATAGATTTTAAAATTTCTTAATTTTCAATTTTTAAAAAATTTCTATTGGTTGTAGAATTTTGTATTCTATAGAATTCTAAATATTATAGAAATCTACAAACTGTAGAAATCTTAGAATTCTACCAACACAATTCATTGCATAAGACAACAATAGCTTACAAGTCTTATATGTGCAACTTTAAGGTACTCTTGACAATAGATATGGGACAACTGAGATACTAAAAAATGACTAAGAAGCAACTAAGATATTGAAAAACAACTAAGAAACAACTAATGTATGACTTAACAATGACTAGGAAGCAACTAAGACAACTAATGTATGACTTAAAAGTGATTAGGAAACAACTAGTTTTACTACTACAAAACTCAATTTTTAGTAGATAAGTGAAACAAATCTATATAGTCAAATCAACAAAATAGCTAAATTTTCTAAGAGTGTAAAATGACTAAAAACCAAATGGGCAATTTCATTAAAATGGAGACATTCCATTATTTGGCACTTTTAACAGTTTAGACTGTGCAATCTGAAATCTATATCCATCCTAGATTTCTAAAATCTATAAAAGTCCTAGATATCTAAAATCTAGATTTTTACTAATTTTTTAAAATCCCGTAGTCTAAAATCTCTATGAATCCTAGATTTTTGAAATCTATAAATGTTCTAGATGTACATAATCTATATTAGTCTTAGATGTCATTTTGCAATTGAAACCCCGCAGATTGAAAAATTGCACAGAGAAATATAGAATGCTACCATTTTAATGAAATTTGCCATACAACTAAAGTACAACTAGAAAGCAACTAGGAAACAACTAGAAAATGACTAAGAAATAACTTTGGTCATTTTATAGTTGCAATTTTTCTCTAGTTGTTTCCTAGTCATTTTTACAACTATAGATTGACTGCTTTGCGATAAAAACAATAATATAAAACAATTAAATTAAATTTGGTGCAAATAGAGAGGATTTCAGTCGCAGGATAGTTGCATAGGACACTAGTCGCAGAACGACCGATTGTGGCAGACACGTTTTTCTTCTAGTGAAAGAAGGACTGAATACAAACTTGTATATAGGCGCCTAAATAAGCGCCGTCTGTCTTTCTTGGGTTGACCCTCCCATCCAAACCTGGGGTCAAGGTCTCTTGCATATTTCTTGATGTCGTTGGAGAAAGGAACCTTCATAGGTCCGAATAGTTCCCCCTGTCGGTCTATTTCCACAGGTTTCTTTATTACAGTGCTTAAGCCTTTTTCGCGAGCTGGTTCGAGGATCAGCTGCTCGATCATCTCTTCAATATCAACATTCGAAGCTGGTTCATCAGACCCTATGTTGTAGCCCTTACTATAAAAGGTCAAATGCACTATCAACTTCGGAAGAAAATGGGGCTACGTCAGTACAATCAAATCACTCCCGCAACTGGACCCCCGCAAAAGAGATGTCCACATACGCTATTTGCGGCTTCAAAGTACTCTACATGTTCCTCTGTTGCTCACTACGTTGAATCTAACGTCGATGTAGACACGCTTGGACGTTGTTTTGAACATTACAGGAACTTTCTCTTCACAGAAACTGGAAAGACGCCATGGTTTAGGGTCTGTCACCCTTACAGGGGGCTGACTCCCGTACGTCCTGATTGATCACTTCTGAATTCTTACAAATTTCTCTCTGACTAAGGAACAAACAATCACTTTTCTTTGTATAGAGTTCAACTCAAAGAACATGTCCTCCGTGACGAAGACATGAACGTCACACAATTTATGTGGACGTCACATTAAACGTCTATGACGTTTAACATGATAGAGTCGACGTCATAAGAAACAAGGTGTGCGTTGCACTTGACGTCCGTACCAACGCGCGCCTCCTCCAAAACCTTGAATACCACTGGTTCTATACTCAAATTATTTCTTCTTCCAAACTTACCTCCAAGACTGCTCTTTGAGTTCCTCCTCTTCCTCTGCATCGTGCCCTGCCTCCTCCGACAACTCCAACAGCACTTGAGGGGTCCTCTTCTTCTTCGGTGGAGGATTGTTGTCCCGATCTGAAGTACTTTCCAAGGGTGTTCAGGTAACTCCTCGAGAATGTAATGGAGATTTATCCAAATCTAAAACGAACAAATATCTTGTAAATCCAACAGAATGTTCAGACCTAGATATCGGCACGACCGGAATAAGGAGGATACTGATTCTCATGTGAGAAATGATCATTTCCAGATTCACAACTTTTGAGTGGATTGTGAAGTAAAACCTAACCACAAACTCCATAGTCAATGGAAAATGTAAAGGAGATTCATACAGTACTATACAAACGTTCATGAAAATTTTGTGGAAGCAACTCATTTGAACATCCAAACTCAATCAGCAGCATTATAAAGACTGCAATTGAACGCGAATCTCGCCTGGAGCAAATCACTTAATTCGGTCATTCATAACAACCAACAGTGAAATATTGATCTTATATTCTTGAGCACTTAGTTAGACTGCACATTGTGATTCTCAAACTAGAAACCCAAACCCTAATCCGTCCCTGCATTGAAAGTTTATCTCGATATCCGATGAGAACTAAGAACTTATGAGATAGGGTAAATCCAACGTAATGAACCTCGGAGAATACCGATTCTTAGGTGAGAAAACGAAAATTGAAAGATTCACATCTGAAAAATCAGATTTTGCGAATTAAAACGTAATCACAACTCCATAGTTGATAACAATAATGTAAAGTACATTCAGAGAGTAATATAAAAAAACAAAGAAGAATATGAATAAATTCTCAAAAGGAACCTCAATCACACATTTACACTAAAAAAATAACAATTCAATGTCGACAAATCTGGCTTGCCTGGAGCAAATCACCGACTGGGTTCTGAGTCCGGGGTTGATCTGGTACAGGATCCTCGGGGTGAATCGGAACTACCATCTTCTTTTTTTCTTTCTTCCAAGAAATTGAACAAGTAGCAAAGTTAAGCTGCAATTTGACAGATTACAATGGCATGAGAGCAAGAGAATGCGCGAAATTGAGAGGAGCGACAAATCCGCTGGCTGCAATGCAATTAAAACCCTAATTTTATTGAGCTTGTCAAATGGAACAGAGATGGATATCACCCAGGTATCAGATCAATTGAAGACCCTACGAGCACAAATTTGATGTCGAACAATACTTTGAAGTTAAATAAAACCTAACTAAGTTTCTATTTTTAGTATTTTATATTTTTGAATTTTTTTTTGAAGTCTAGTTTTAGCATTAAAAATTCAATTTTGAAAATGAGCGATTATGATTTTTCTATTCAAGATTTTGTACAAGGCTGTCCATTGCACAATACATAAGAGTAGATTTTGAAAGTCATAAATTCGTTAGGATTTTGCATGTTAGGCTCTTATCCTCATATTTTTTTGGTGACCAACTTTTCAGATTTGGCATGTGAAAAGAGGATTGAAAGACTTCAAATTTCTTTTACAATTTTAGCATCCTTATGATGAAACATTATAATCTTTCAATCCATAAGTAATATTGTTGTGTTTTCTTTTCCTATGTGATCTTTAAATTGTTTAGTTTGAATTTGTACAATTATAATTCCAAAAAAAATGATACAACTTATCAAAATGATGTCTTTTTGTTCAATTTAGAACAAATTCCTCAAAGCTCAAAAAAGGCCTTGGGCATTTAGGGGTTAAACAAACATCTATACTATAAGAAGTTTTGTCCTTGTGATAAAGGGACACTGAAAATCACTACTTTTTCTATTGAAAATAGTTCCTATTATTCTATTGATAGGTAGGAACGAGTTTAGCTAATTTTTGAATGACTTTCGGGATTATAAAGGAGCTCATAGAGATGAAGTTGAAAGTTTAAAACTACCCTAAACCATAAGTAATTCTTCACGAATAGAAGCAAGGAAAAAAATCAAACAAATATTCAAAATTTTGGAGATTTAAGCAGTAGCCATGCTACAGTATGTGAATGTAGTGCTTTACTCATCAAAAAATGAACGTAAATATTATTTTTTGTGTCTTTTTTCCTCCGCAAAAGATAATGCCCATCTGACTTCCACATTCCAATAGATATTGTAATTATAGTTCTACTATGACCAAGAAGCCCTTGCATAGTATATATATTCTATCTTTGTACAAACTATTGTGTTTTTTTTATCATTCATTTGGCTTGTACAAAGTCATTTGTAATTATTTTGCAAACCTAACACGCTTTTATTGTTGGTAAAGTACTTTGTAGAGGATGGATGAAACACTAAATTGGATTAGAATGTGGTAGAATACCTTCTCTACATAAGTACCTACCAATTGGACCAATTGAAAAGTGAAAATAATGTTTATTTCATCTAAAAAAAAGTACGTTATATAAATACATCTTGACAAAGTACTTTTCTGACGTACTTTGTAGGGGGGCGTAATGTGCTTTCACCCTATGGAGACTGCAAGTCACTCCCAAATTGTTTGGGCCATCTCTAAACCCAAGTGGGAAAGCACTTCCTGGCACTCCCCACACGACCATGCACCCCAATTTTTTTGAAGGAACCCCCGAGCCCCAACCCAATGGAATGAACTTGGCCATAACCCCCCCATGTTCTCACCATTTAAATTTTTTCCCAACTTTCTAAATCCAAAAAGCACTGGGAAGAATTCACTGTGGGGACTTCAAATTACTCCCAAATTGTTTGGGCCATCCACGAATCCCCAATGGAAAGCACTTCTTCGCACTCCCTGTACTACCATTCACCCCCATATTGGGGGGGACCCCCAAGCCCCATCCCAATGGAATGAATTTGAACTGGATACCCCTATATTCTCCCCATTTAATTTTATCCCAACTCCGTAAATCCAAAAAATATTGGAAGGAATTCACTATGGGGACTGCAAGTCACTTTCCATTTTATGGGGCCTAATTTGCAATTTCAAAGCCAATGGAATAATGTCACATTGATCCCAACACTCCCAAGTAATCCCCATTTTCTGTTCTCAAAACCCATCTCCAAATAATATTGCGTAACTTCACCTCTATGATAAGGTTATCCCAATGAGTCTCCATTTTTATTTCCCATATTTCATGTTTTAGGACCTAAAATATTTAATTCTATACATCCTTTTTATTTTGGCATACCCTAGACTTGTAACACCAAAATACATTTGTTGAGTCATTACATGTGTCTATGTCACTTTAATCCTACCTTGTACCCATGACTTCACATCCTCCTAGAAAGCCTAAATTTTACACCCTGGAGCTCTTTCCTATACTGATCAGGTGTTTTCCTTATAGGGCAGCACCCCCCCTACCCTCTTAGTGACAGTAGTGCACCTGCCCGCAGTGAAAGACGCACCAGTGGCTGACGTGGCCGATTCGTGTTTTTTTGGACGTCATCTGAAACGTCCTTTATTTTTTTGGACATAGTGAAAAACACATCCGTTCAAAGTGACATCCCTATATTTCCTGATGTCTATTATGACGTTTCAGATGACATCACAAAAAATTGTCCCTGATCTGCGCGTTCGTCCAAAAACGTAGTGACGTCAAAAATAACGGTGATGTCGCAGCGTAACGCAGTAAAAAACATGGGTTTCTTATAGTGCTATGAAAGTTCGAAAACTTAGAAAGTGTAGGAATAGATTAAAATAGGATTAGAATAGGATCAAATTTTTCATTTTTTTCATAAGGTATAGACATTACGATTCAGTTAGGAGTAACTTAAGAATAGTCATTTTCCAGAAACCTAGAAACGTTATAGATGTTACGGATCCGGAATTTAGACAGATCCCAAATCCAACCAATTCCAAAATTTAGACGGATCCGGAATTTTAGGAATTTCTGGAAATTTAGGAAGATCCAGAATTTTAGGAAGTCCTGAAATTCTAGGAAGTTCCAGAATTTTAGGAAGTTAACGACTTCTCACTTTTTCTAGAACAGTCTATAGGATCATTAGCCGGATTTTGAATTGACCATTTGGTCGCTTTTTGTGTGTTTTTAAGGGAGGGCAAGCTTGTTGCCCTCTCATTCCTTTCCTTGTCATTCAATCAGAGTATCCAGGAGATCACCTTAGGGATCATTCTCTTGCGTATCGCGTCTATGGTCATTTGTGTGTTGGTGTATGAGTGCAAGTGTACAAGGGGGAATCCAGATCTATAGCAAACCGGATTTTAGCTGAGGAAGACAACTAGTAGAGGGATTTAGGCTTGTGATTAAGAAGTTGCGTGTGGTGCCTTGAAATTGCTGGAACGGTGATCTGGTGGTCGCCTAGGAGGGGTGTGGAATGTGAGTCTAAAAGTCTAGGGAGGATTCCGTGTGGAGATTAGCAACCACCAATGGAATATTTCCACCCATCGAAAGGTTTGCCAACCACATGAGTGAATCTAGAAATTGAGTTCCGGAATCTCTCTAAGCTCTGGGTGAGTTTAGATCTGTCGTCGTAGTAATAGAGGACCTAACGCAGCCCTATGTGACCTACTTTCCGATTCGGCCAATCCAGAAAGTTGTGAGAATGTTTGCTGTTTAGTGAGAATGGAGAGTGTGAGGAATATGAGTGATGAGTCCCTACCCCTCTAAAGACCAATAGTGGACTCCCCTAGGATAAACAGGGGTATATAAAACCATTGAGTTGAGCAGTGGAATTCGGAAACCGGATAAAAACTAGAAATCAGGTAAAAACCGGAAACCAGATTGGAATCCGGAAAGTACTTGTATCCGGAAACAAATGAGGAGTTGAACGGATCACCATTTCGGTGGTCGGATTTAGGAAAATCGGATTCGAAATCAAGAAAGGACGGATCCAGATTGATTTCCGAATAGTGTTTGTAACTAGAAACCGGGTAAAACCGGAATCCAAATCAATTCCAGATAGCAGTTGTAACCGGAAACGAGTGAAAGACGTTAAGATGGATTGTTTGGATGTTTAGGAAGAGATTTGGATACCTTAAACTTGCAATGACATACTAGAATTCCCTAGGACGATAACTCGTGTCATCTTATCATGTTTTGCATGGTAAAGATACTTACGCCTCGACTACGCGTATGACAATTTCCATATGTCCACATGTACTTGTAAAATTGGGCTTCTTGGCTCCATAGTTCAGACTGTCTTCTTAGTTCAAAGTCTACTCCACCTACTCCATACAAGCGGATGAGACCTGATGTATAATTATTGAGCCACTCCACAAAATCTAGAAGATCATTTCGGATGTGTATTGGATAATTACATCGCTGCCTTCATGACATCCCTCTTTGTGCAGCTTCTCTCTCGTAGTTGTC
Organism: Climacium dendroides; assembly: GCA_950106755.1. Lineage (NCBI taxonomy): Eukaryota > Viridiplantae > Streptophyta > Bryopsida > Hypnales > Climaciaceae > Climacium > Climacium dendroides. Next base: position 893,058 of record CATNNA010000020.1, on the reverse strand, counting down.
GCGTTCCATTTGTAGTCTGTCTTGTTTCTCATTATATAATCTGCATTGCCACAAAATACTTTAAAATTCAAACAACCTAAAGTATCTGTACTCATCATTCCTTCTACTCATGAATTAACATATGGATCATCATCAATATTCTCTCTTGGTTTTAGTTATAGAATGCGTATACCTACCTTTCAATAGTGCCAATAACACAACACAAACAAGAATTCCTACAAAAACTCATGATTGCACTAGACAATCAACATTGTAATCAATAATGCTCTTTCCACAATGTCTTCTTTCCAATGAACATGCAAAACATTTCCATTTTCAGCTACAAACAAATGTATTACCTCTATGGCTTTGCAGTTGCAGTGGAATTCCGTATAATCCAGGAATGAATTGCCCTACACTCTTCAGGGGATAGCAATTTGTCCTCCGCACTATCTATCAATACTTCTCCACTATCAGCCGGTTCTTCATCGTCATTCCACACTCATCTTTTGTGTGTGTGTACAACTTGAAGTATTCTGTACAAAAATCCAACGCCTCTTCATACATATACGCATTTGCTATGCATGCCTCTGGTCTTGACCTTTTTGAAATGTACCTTTTGAAAAATACCATATGCCTTTCTACTAGGTAACACTAGGTGTTTGCTATTGGACCACATTGTTTCACTTGTTTGGCTAAGTGAATTGGCAGATGCCACATTACATCAAAAGCAGCAGGAGAGAACCATACCTTTAGTAAGTACAGTGTTTCTACTGCATAGACTTCCAATTTATCAAGCTCATCCATGCATAGGACTTTCTTGCACAACTTCATGAACAATTGATCCAATCTTATAATAGCTGTTCGTAGCCTTACACTATAAGAAAACCTTGTTTTAGGTGACATTCAAAAAAACAGCCAACGTCAAAGGGAACGAATTTTAGGTGACGTTGAAAAAAACCCTTGTATTTTTCATGTCAATAATGATGTCCAATGGAACATTAATGGAGATAATTGTTGACAGAAAAACATAGGTTGTTTTCTTCAACGTCACCTAAAATCCGTTCCCTTAGACATCAAAAATTTTGGTTTCTTCTAGTGTTAGGTTCATGAGGTGCCTCAAACAAACAAGCAAAATGAACTACAGCAAGATGTGGAAGTCATGGGACCTCATATTCCCAAGCTTATTCTTCAAAATGTGCTTCAGATCGCTACAATACCCAGTGGGTATAGTGATACCGACAATTTGTTCCAGAAGAATTCTCTGTTCACCATTGTTAACGCATAAGGAGTTGGTGGCTTCACAAAATGCCCTTCTTTCTGTGCATTTTCTCCTAATCTACAAGTGAGGTTTTATACACTCTTCTTCTATGTCTCGATGACAAGCTGCTATATTTGTTATGCCAAATAGTAGTTTCAACAAACTCTCACATATGTTCTTATCAATATGCATGGCATCTAGTAAATGACAAAACAACATAGTATATTCAATATTTTGAGAGGTTTGGGGCCTCTCATAATAATATTGTCCATTTAGGCCCTAAAAAGTGAATTGTAATATTAGCTAGTTTAGGTGGGCAAACACTAACTTTGCTAGTTGTAATGCACAATTTCCATTAAAATGAGAGTCTTTTGAGTGATGGACAATCCCTTACAACCAACTGCGGAGCTTATGTAAGGGTTTGTATGAGCGCATGAGAGAAAAAACATGACTTGGTGCTGCTAAGTGAGCTTTGCAGGAGGAAAGTTGTAACAACCAACTGGCCCCCTACCCGGAATGTGACAAGTGCTTTACATGTTAACCAAATAAATAGTGGATATATCCACTACATTTTTTTCTCCAATAGCAATGTAATTTCAAATAAAATATATTTAGTGATAAACAAATAAGAAAATGAATTAAAAAATAGAAAAAATAAAGTTCAAGAATATAAAAAGAACTATATTAAGACTATATTTAAATTCCATTGTTTTGTAAACACAAAACATACACTTGAAAACATTCATGCAGTATCAAGCAATAAAATAAAATCAATCAACTGAAACCTATATCCTCTAAAAAAACTTGAAAGGACTATCATCTATTATAATATTAAGGGTCCAACACTTATGCAATGAAAATAGCTTAATATAAGATGTAGAAAAAAAATACCCTCTATATGAATGTCATAGTTAAAATGCATCCAATGTATGTACATGATTTCTCCATATCATATATATGAAGCCAAACTCTGGTTGATGATTTCAATTTGAACCGATGGAATCTTGATTTTGCATTGGCAAATACCTCTTCTATTTTGAGACTTCCATGCTGTAATTAAAGCATTTGTTGTCTCCCACGCAGGTTCTTCGGTTTCATCAACCCTCCAAAGCAAACCTCTATCACTATCCCATCCTTCATAGAAGTCTTGAACTTCTTGATTGCGTGATGTTGGCCGAAATTACTGAATGTGCACACAGTTTGGTTTCTCGGGGTTACATTTTGGTTTCTCGGGATTACAGCTTGAATCAGACGATGCTCTGGCAATCCAAACTGGTCTGCTGTCACTATTTGCAGGGCGAATTGCAACAAAATACCCTTCGTATAGATCTCGAGCCACCCTAAAGGATGGTTGTGGAAGATCCCTCAAGGGCCCAACATAAAACTCATCCTCTCCATGCTCCTCGAGATCTTCGCCATCTTCGTCTAAATGATTAGCTTCTGTCGCTTGAATACGAGTAGTTGGCCAGAAACCATCTTTTAGAGCACTAGAAGTAGGAAGTGGCTCTTAAAGAGCTGCCTTTACAGCACGCCAATAGCGCACCACATTCTCATAGCGCCTACGATGTTCTCCACTCACGTCTGCTCTGCACAAGTCGTCCCAATAGTTTATGAATCCTGATAAACCTTTGACAATGTCATTGACACCTTTCATTGGCTTGAGTGGTATTGGCAAAGGCACACTACGTGGCCACTGACTCCGTCCTTCATCGTCTTCTTTCCACAACTTAATGGCTTGACCATGCCTGCCTAACTAGTTTTCATCCGTGCACTTCAACTTGTACTTCATGATTGGGCATCCAGCAGAGTCGAGATAGAACTTCACTTGTTGCGATCTTGTGTGCCCTACAAGGATTTCATCACCATCCATCCATTTTCTTGCAATGAAACGCTTGAAATAAGGCACCTCCTCTATGAAGTGAGGGATAGTAGGAATGGACTCAACATCCATGAACGACTTCATGAGCGCCGGGATTGTTGGGAAGTTCTCCTTCTTCAACAACATGCTCCATCTTCCAAACAATGCAACAATGTCGTCATGTGTGTGACCAACAATTATGAAGTTGACATACACTTCTCTGAAGATCTTGTTAGCAACAAGTAGAGACTAGAAACAGAAAACATATCTATTCTTGTTGTCGCCGGTGGCATTGTCCATTTGCACATTCAAAATAAAAGGCAAAGGCACTACTGGAACTGCATTCATTGGAGGTGGTGGCAGTGACGCGTCGCACATTTCTTTACCCTGCAACACTGCCTTGAACAAATTTGAAGACCCTGACCCAAAAAATAATTGCTGAGAAGAAGACTTTGATAGCAATTCCAAATCCCGCAACAACTTTGCCATAGAACCAATTGTATAGTTTGAATCGTGTTTAAAGAGATCCAAACCGTAATGTACGTAACGCACATCTCCATGACCATGAGCAATCATGCCAGTGACAGACACAGGCAATTTCACAAGGCCATCAAGCTCTTTATTTTTGTGGGAAAAGACTGGAGAAGCAGTCTTTGCATGATCCATCTTGTCATGCATAACTGTGAGGCATTTGTGTGGAAAAGCTACTGAACGGTGATAGTTTGCATAATACAACTCCCGATGAGCTTGAGCAATCTCAACGTGCCTATCCAACTTCCGAGAATACTTCAATTCATTGTAAGACCCACTTATAGCACCCTTCTTGAGGTCTTGCAATTTGTCACATGTGCCACACGGCGCAAAAAATGATATATTCAAAAAAATGGGAGTATTGGGGTATCCCAAAATAATATTGTCCATTTTGATAGTTATAAAAATGGATTTGCTCCAAACAACTAGAGTTGACAAATACAAACTTTTTTGTATGAAGGCACAATTTCCATTAAAATGAGAGTAAAATGAGTGTATAAAAATGAAAGTGTAAAACACGACTATGCAAAAAAAACAAGTGAAAATGATGGGGGAAAATATAGTCAATTCAAATAAATAAAATAATATATATCAAAATGAAAATAGAGTGCTCTTGTTTATGAAAAACAAGATGTACATTTCCAAAACATAGAGGTCATACCAAACACTAAAATCCAATCCAAAACATAGAGGTCATACCAAACACTAAACCCAAACCACAATAATTGAAACCTAGGCTTTCTATAATTTCCATCCATTACACACAATATAAGGATGTTAAATACAAAACAAAACATGCCACATAATTATATAGATATGTGGTTATGGCTTCTCAATTATACAAAGCCAGACTTTCGTTGATGACTTCGATTTGTATAGCCGGGATCTTGATCATACACTCCACAGTGTCCTTCTGGATTCTCGACTTCCATGCTGTCATAAGAGCATCCATGTGCTGCCACATTGGACCTTCAGTTTCATCAACCTTCCAACGTAGACCTCTTTCGTTGTCCCAACCGGTGTAGAAGTCTTGGACATCTTGATTCCTTGATGTCGGACGAAAATATTGAATAAGAACGCAATTCGGATTCTCTAGATCGCAGTTTAGATTAGACAATGCCCTTCCAATCCAAACAGAATGGAGATCACCTTCAACAGGTCGAACTGATCAAAATAGCCTTCAAACAAGTCTCGCGCTACTCTGAAAGATGGATTTGGACGACCACTTAGTGGCTGTGACAAACTCATATTTTTTATTTTCTTCGTTTACCTTTTTAAGTGGAACGGAATCTAGAAATAGGTATCCGGATCCATCTAAAAAGAGAAATAAATCAAAAATAGTCACAAAAGGACCTTACAGAACTAATCCGGTTTTAGGCAGAAACGGATCGGATTAGAATCTCAACCGAAATGGATTTTTAACCGGATCCTCCTTGACCGGATTGGAGAGAACCGGATGTCAAGAACCGGACCGGATACCTGACCAGTCATAATGACCAGTCCAGGGCGTCAGGACTATATAAAGTCTGGCCCTACCTATTTTCAGGTCTCTGGCTTCTACGTGTTGTCGTTTCCTGTCTTAGCGCCTGAAGCCTTTTTCGTCTACGGCGGCGAGTAGGGAAAGTACAAGAGGGCCCATTAGTGAGTGAGAAGGTGAAGGACGGAGAGATCGCCTCCGGGCGCGAGTGAGCGGAAGATTGTGAGCGCGCGAGAAGGGTGGTTTGCAGGTGGAGCGGAAAAGTGAGAGCGCTCCCTTGTTAGGTCAGTAGAGAGTGAAACCGGGTAGAGCCGCCCTCATGCCGCGGTTGAACCGGAAGAGACCAGGCTCTAGCACCCCGCCCCCGAGTGAAGTAAAGCTGAGGAAGGTAGTTCCGCTCATGCCGACCAAGGAACCGGAACAGGGAAAACTCAGGGAGGACTTAGCGTCCATGGGTTGTCAGGGATTAGCCTTGAAACCTTGGGGTTTCAAAGATGAGGGGATGATTAGGGAAATCCTGAGTGGCGTATCGAACCAATTCGATAACACCTTGAGAAGGAATCTGGTCCAGTGGACCAAGGAGTTGTGGCGGGACGTATACGGATTCCGGACGGGGGGACTTGGGCTTGCCGGCCGGAAGGATGATTTCATCCAAGGCAAGTTTGGAAGTGTCGTGAATCCGAAGGATGGCTACGCGGTAGAGGACTGTATCGATGACTGTATCGATGACCGGGAGTGTCACCTGCTGCAATTCCTTATTCCAGAAAAGCCCACCAGGTTGACCATCACCCTAGGTAACACAATCTTCGGAGCACTGAGCGGAAACCGGAGAGTAGACTAGGGCCGGATTTTTTTCGATGTGGTGTACCAGCTTACTACAAGAGTGGGAAAAAGTAGAGCTACCCCACTATGTCCTTACGTGTACACCACCTCTACCAGCAACAGGAGCTGCTGACGGAAGGGGAGCTGAAGGTTTGGAAGGCCCAGGAGTGGACCATGAAGTATGGAGAATCTGAGTTCGACTAAGAAGCGGATTCCGAAAACGAAACCGAGGAGGAGGAAGAGGAAGAGGAAGAGGAGGAACCGCAGTTCACCTCCAAGAGGCAGAAGACCACGCCGACTCGGAATCAAGGAACACCTCCGGGTCACCCGCGGCCGCGCAAAGAGGATGCTCCAGCCGGACCGGATGTGCCATCCGGATCGGGAACCGGAGATCCGTTTGACGAGTTGGTCGGGATACTCTACGGAATCCGGGCGAATTGGGAAATCAAGAAGCGGACGATCAAGGAGATTGCGGAATTGATAGGAGCGGAACCGGACAATCAGCTACCACAGCGGATAGCTGAGAGTGTCATCAATCCGGATGAGCTCCGGAAGATGTAGGCGGAAAACAAGCGACAGCATGATGAGGTTGACACCCTCAAAGCAGAGCTTTTCGCCTTGCTTGAGAACGCCACCGTGACAAAGGAGATGGCGGAGGAAATGAAGAAGTTGGCCGCGGAGGTGAAGGATGTACTCGGAGAACCCAGAGCCACGATCACCAAGGCGCGCCTGTTCGAAGAGGAGGTGCACAAGGAAAAGAAGATATCTGGAACGAGAGTGGTGTACATCCTCACCGATTTTGAGGAGCAGATGGAGAAGCTCCTGTCCAAGGCACGGGAGTCGGCGGACCGGATCGTAGAGAGCAGCCAGAAGCTGACAGAGATTCCGGTCCGGCTCTTTGAACTTTCACTTCCGGACTTGTTTCCGGAAGAGGCAGCTCAGGAACCGGGAAAGGACAAGATGCTCCAGTCAAGCAGGGCACAGAAGAAGACGCCCTCGACCGGACCGCAACCGATCGACTTAGACTCCCCGGAAACTGATGAAGATCGCCCGGCTCCACCTCCGGATGGGGAACGGAACCGGAATCTGATTGAGGTATTCGAACAGTTAGAGAGGCCTGATGAGAGTCCTACCATCGAATCTCGAGTATACGAGGCAGAATAGGAAGTGTTGTAGAAATAGGAGTTATAAAGCAGAAACTGGATTGATAGAGTATGAACCGGAATAGAATCCGGTTAGGATAAGGTAGGACCGGATTGTCAACGCCTTCAGAGGCGGAAATCGTGTATTCACTTTTTGCTTTTTGCTTTTTGTATATAAAACAGTCTCTGAGCTGGAAACTGGAAGAGTTCTTTTGGCATTTCTTTGTGTACCTACCATTGATCCGGATCTGTATGCTTTTTTCCGAGTATTGGCAAAAGTACACGGTAATGGAGTAAGGGGGTATGTAAGGGGGGTGTCGGTAGAGTTCTCCCTTTGATGTGTCTTTCCGGTTCTAAATACATGTGAGTGGGTCATCAAGAGTTAAGAGTGGATTCCAGATCCTCAGCATCTGTAGGAGCTTTGCATTCCGGGTAAGAAAGCCGTTGATTAGGCTAGGCGGATAGGGAGGGATTCCTTAGCTACGCTAGAACTCCTAGGTGGGAAATCCGGTTGAGTATCCTGACTCCTGTGAGGTCTTGCCACCGTTATTGGTAAATGGAAGAGCTTGGTAGAGGTTGGAACGGACGGGTGCACTTGTAGCCATCTAACTTCGTACGGAACGGATTTAGCATCAAGGTCGTTGTAGTATGAGAGGATCGTACGGGGGGTCTTTGTGTGACTTGTGATCCGGATTGCCATCCGGATTGTTGTGAAAGACCAAACCGGATCCGGGTTAGTTAGGGGATTAGCGGATAGGAGAGTGGGTCTTCAGTCACTATAAGTCACAGAAGGAGTGGTGGGCCTACCACTCTCAAAAGCAAGCGGCGACCCCTTTGATGGTAAAACAGAGGCAAAACTAAACCGGGTACGGAAGGGTGGACTGGAACGGATCCGCCCAGGAGGACACTTAGGACCAGAAGTTGTAAAGTCCTGAGTCGGGAAGTTAGTCAATGAACCGGAAAACTAGTGAAACCGGAATTTGTATAAATGCTGGTCGTAGTTTTCCGGTGGGTTTTTGGATGTTCCGGTTTCAGAGGTAGAACCGGAAGTTAGAATTTAAGGGTTAGTTGGGTTTAGCTCCTTGTTAGAGTTAGCTACTTCACAGGATCTCGTGGGTTTGATCTTTAGGGTCATTTTGTTATGCTCTAGAGTGATTTTTGTGAGTATAATAGGGAAATTGCTTACTCTGTGCTGCGACAGTGGCCCAACGTATGGTTCATCTTTTCCAAATTCTTCACGATCCTCTCCATCATCGTCTATTTGATCCACTCGACTTGGTTGAACACGTGTAGTTGGCCAAAAACCGTCCTTCAAAGTTGGAAATGTTGGTAACGGTTCCATCAATGCTACTTTCACGCCACGCCAATACTTCACCACGTGCTCAAAACGTCTCCGATACTCCCCGGTGACGTCCGCATTGCACAAATTGTCCCAATACTTCACAAACCCCGACACGCCTTTCACGATGTTCTCCAAGTTTTTCATAGGCTTCAACGGAACGGGCAACGGTACACCTCTTGGCCACAAACTCCTTCCTTCAGCATCTTCTTTCCACAACTTGATGCCATTGCTATCTTTCCCTAGCCAATCAATATTAGTGTACAAGAGTTTGTACATCATGACAGGGCAACCCGTGGAATCCAAGAAGAACTTCAATTGTTGCGGTCTTATATGCCCAACAAGGATCTCATTGCCATCTTCAAATGAACCCGCTATAAAGCCCTTGAAATCGGGCACTTCTTCGATGAGGTGAGGGATAGTGGGAATGGAATCCACGTCCATGAACAACTTCATGAGTGCAGGAATTGTAGGGAAGTTCTCTTTCTTCAAATCCATGCTCCATCTTCCGAAGAGCGCATCGATGTCGTCATGCGTATGACCCACAATCATGAAGTTCACATAAACTTCCCGGAAGGTCTTTTTTGCAACAAGCAGAGACCAAAAACAGAAGACATATCTATTCTTGTTGTCTCCAGTTGCATTGTCCATCTGAACATTCAAGATAGGGGGCAGCGGCACCGCCGGAGCTAAGTTACTTGGCGGTGGCGGCAAAGACGCACCAACGTAATATTCATTAAAATGAGAGTATTCCACCGAAATGAGAGTTACATAAGGCTAATTTCATTCGAAAACGGAGAAGAGAATTCCTCAAACAATATTCAATTCATACAAGAATTAAAATCAGATGAACACAAGTAGGAATCAAATATCATAATCACAAGGTAAACGTTCATATTGACCTTTCACTTGTACACCATGAGTTGTTCCATAAATCTTCAACTATGCTTGGCTAGGTCCAGTGACACTATATTACAGGCAACGAACTATAAAGGCCAGTAATGTAGTTCATTACATTGTTTTGCGTACACTGTAAAAAGCTACGAGTGTAATTCACTCGAGCTCTGAGTTCTTTTGTAATATGCACATTGAGCTTTCATGAAGCATGAATGTATGACTCTACACTATGAACAAGTACTATACGTGTCATTTACTCTTGAGCTCCACGATTGCCTTCGTCATCTTCGGCCTGTGGTTGTACTTGCTTGTAATTCATGAGCTTGGAAAGCCCTCCTACTTCCTTGAACATCTGAAGAAGGACCCACGTCCTCACCATATAGTTTCTACTGTGTTGCTCTATCGCAAGGTGAGGACAACATCGGTGTGGCAAAAACATCGCTAGACTTCATGGGCGATGGAGAACATGATTTTGGACGATGTGGAGCTGAACCCGGGGGACTATCCACCACCCCATCATCAACGGGATTTAGGGAGAAGTCCATTGTTGAATTTGTCGTGGCAACCAAACACATGAAGTTTCCTGTACTCAGAATTAGATTCTGCCCGTAGTCGGAGAATGAGTCAGCTGATGTAGTGCACAAAAGACTAGTGTGCCAAATAGGAGATGACGACGTTCCCAAATTCTAAGAAAACAAAGAGATTAGAACAATTCAATCAAAAACTATAACTGTCATTACATTTACAAGTAAACTCCAATAGCAAATATGCAGTCTAGGAAGTCCTGGCCATCGAATGAGGTCGTCCCGACCTAAACTGGAGGAAGAAGAAAATACAGAAAGGTATTCATAAAAAAATTATATTATAGAAATTACGTATATCTCTAACCATACATGCGAATGCACAAGCCATTAAGGTCGAGGTGAAGTTCACTAGGAACTCAGAGAACAATCTACATGCCATTCAGCACGACTCGACTTGAACTAAAGCAATAAATAAACTACCCTCTCATAACGCCAATTAGACGATGACACAGTCACTGCATCCACGTGGTTGATGAACAGCAATGAAATGCAGTGCACTATCGATACGCTGAAGACACTCTGACTGCATCCATAAGACTATTGTACATGCCACGATTTCTCTCATCATACAACATCTTCCGCCCAATTTTGCCCGCACTACTCTTGCGAAATGATTTCAACCCTTCATCTCGAGCTACGTGAAGTCGCCTGAGCTAGGGCAAAAGGACCATGTCCAAATATGAGTCCCTGGGGCCGTTACCCTTGAGAGACCAACTGATGGGGAGAACGACGTTCTCCGACTTGTTCATGAAGTGCTTCATAGGACTGTCGTCAACTATGATAGTATTCTCTCGAAGAAATTGCCCATTGAAATTATTAAACAAGGTGTTCGTATCCTTCACGAACAGGTCCTTGGTGGTGCTTGGCTCCCTGAATGTGACTATCCGGCCTTATTCCTCACACTTGAGCGTCGTGCAAGACTCCTGCCCAAGTATAATGCGAGGCTTATCCAGACCGACAAAAAGATAATCGACGATTTTTTGAACAGTAAACTTCTTCATCGAGCTCCAAATAGAAACATGTGCTATCAATCCTAGCTCACGAAGGAAATGAGCGCAATTTGGGCGGACAAAGACCGCCTTTGGTTCCACAATCGCAGGAATCATGGCGGAGTGCGGTTGGTCTGCATTCCCAACGTGCACAGCCCACTCCTTGTACTTGGCGTCTTCACAGACACACAAGACTCCATTCAAGTCCAGGACAACATTCAGCCACTTCTCGGCGACGGTCACCCTGGACGTCAATGGAATCTCAACATCCTTCGACGTATCTCCACGTTCAGATGGGAGAACCGATCCCTACTATCAAACGGACAAATGTGCAGCCAGTTACTAAGCTACACTGACACATTTCGAAACTCAAGGAAAAAGGCAAAATCCAATTGTCACAAACTATATATGAACACAAAGGTACCTATTAGCGCAGAGATCAAGGATGCATGGGCACGAGGTTACCTTTTCCTACAAAGACAACATCGGTCCAACAAGGTTTGGCATTTCAATCTCCAGAAGCTAAGCATCGGGAATAGAGACGTCATCATCTAAGTGCACGGAATCAGATTCAGATGCACCTCTACTTGTAGCTTCCACACTGCCACAATCAAATGTTGGACATTGTACATGTTGTACAAGAGCAATAGATTTCGGAAGATCATTCGGTCCACTTGAGATAGCCATTAGAGGAGGTTCTGCAATTCAGGAAGGGCCAGACAAACAAGACTTAAATTTTTTACAGAAAAATCCGTATAATTGAATAATAAAATTCAGTACAAAAAAATCATCATCTTACATGAAGATATGGATTTGCCAAAAAATTATTTTCTATCAAAAAGTATTGTCTCCCACACTAAGGGTCTCTATCTAAGTACAACCTATGACACAAATCAACTCGAGTCGAGATAATTCTATACAAATGACATCGAGTGATTGTGTGGTCAACCTGATGGTGCATCCTGGCCATCTAATGCATGACTCCGATCATCATCAATGGCGATGGTAGGATCCGCGGGTATCTTCGGGCTAGACTCCAAGGTCTCTGAGGACCTGCCACCATCAAGTGGAACTCGAGCCATGTCCTCGTTATCAGGTGGAGGTGGAGGGGTCGAGGGGCACTCCTCAGTAGGAGGAGGAGCTGGAGGATCTACGGAACCTGCAAGAGGAGTGAGAGAGACAAAAGGCACCCCAGTCAATCGTGGAGTAGAGGGTAAGCTTGAGGATCCACTCATCGTTGGTCTTGTTGGCGCTCCCTCTAGCAAAAGCTCTTGGTCAACCTAAGACGACTGTACGGATGCTAGAGGCATGGACCCACCAAGACTGTTGATAATGGCCTCCAGTTTGGAGTCATTCTTTTGTGACATTGCCACCATAAACTGTCGCAACTCCGCCATCTCCCTGGCCTGCCTGTCAAACATCATCTGGTCCTGTTCCCGCCTCCTCTTCAACTTTACAATTTGTGCATCATAGTCGTCGTCGGCTTGCGATCTTCCCCTCTTCCGCTTCTCCTTGGAGGTTGGAGACGGCATGGCAGAGGTGTCAAGTGGTTGACTGGACGACGCTGATGATCCCCGGATGCTTTGAGAGTGGATCACTAGAGGGGTGCTCCGATCCATGGGAACGTCATCGTCGTAGTCGTCATCACTGGCTGCCCCATCGCTGTCAGAGGACTCACACAATATGATTGCAGATGACCTCCGACCGGACGGTGTACTTGCCTCTCCAGTTGACTTCCCCTTGCGCTTTGATGACGAAGGCGTGCTTGACCCCGATGGTCGGCGCGGGAATTTGCCCTCATCGACAAAGTATCCCTCTAGAAGAAAATCGTTCTTATCCAGTTTCTTCGCAGTGGTCGTAATTTCAGTCCATTGGTCAGACTCCGCCGAGTCCCCCACAACAAACACATTAACCCCACTCATCTGCAAAGTCACACACAGCGTCACATACTATCAGATTACGATAGTATGAAAATTTCCTAACGAAGATACAATGGTATTTCATGTAACGTCAGTAGTAGGTTGGGTCAGGTCGACCCGACCTGAAGTTCACTCTCGGGCACTCAATGGCACCGGTCAGGTCGAGCCAAACTATGGAGGAACACACTCCAATCAATGCTACGAGTCAGGTCGACCCGACCTGGTTTCTATCACCTTATAATTTCGAAAAGAAATACATGTTCATTTTATTCATGTCGAATCGACCTTAACCATAACCAAAACATTACATTGTGGAATTCATTGTGTTCAGGCTTACCATCGCAGCACACGTGAACTTCGACCCAGCGAAGAATGACATTACGCTTTCTCCAAGAGCGCAGAATTTCCTCATAAGATTGAGGAAGAACTCCATCCGTAGCTCAGTATTATTAATCCTGAACTCTAGCTTGTTGTAAGCGCCGGGCCTCGTAAATGTTTCAGTATTGGGAGCATCATAGGAAGACCTCATTTTCACCGTCCTAGCATTGCTTGGGCTTTGCAGGATGGTCAGGTAAATTGGTTCCATCGCCTTCTTGCTTCGTGCAGACAAGTCACCGATACGCTCATTGGGTGAGGGCATGTAGTTAGAGAAACTCATGGAATACTCCTTCAACGCGGGATTGCTGTCTATGAAGTGAAGTGCTTGCGTTTGCTCGGTGAGGTCGGAACAAATGAGCACCCACACCGGAATGTCCTCGAGAAGGGGCTGGCCCTTTTCTTGGAAGGACTCGACAACTGCTGCAAAGTATGGATCGGCTGGCGTACACTTAGACTTTGACACCACATTTGGGGTGTAACGCAGGTCCCACACTCCAAGCTTGATGTCCTTCACATTCTCTGCAGTGAGCACGCCTCTAGGCCAATCTTGGTGCGTCTTATACATAACGTCATATGGACGATAGTATGCAGTGGATTTTGGGGGCACAAAATTGTTTCTTTGCTGCAGGAAGACCCGGAAGAACTCTGCCGCGTACATTGACATCTCCTCAGCGCTCTTCCCCTTTGTTCTTAACCGCTTCGCCTCCATCTAGTATTCGTTCCCTGGCTGCTCTAGCAACACGTTCATGGTGGCACTCGTGAAGTTCCGACTTCGTTTGAACTCCCTCCACTTCTCGTGGTTCAGCTCGTTCAAGGAGGACATGAGCCCAAGACTTGCGTCCAGGGCGTGAAGCTCCATCTTCACCTTGTGCTTGCGCTTCCTTCTCTCCACCGACTCCCTAGTAGTGTAGCAGCTCTCCTGTACAGCAGAGAGAAGCTTGATTGTGACCTTTGGGTAGTCCTTGTTCTTGCTCCCTAGATTCTGATGCAGAATATGTTCGGCCAGCTTCGACAAGTCATTGAAGGAAAGGTTTCCAAGCACTTTGAAGTTCTCATGCGTCAGATTCCCTTGCTCGGGCTTCCAAGTGGCCTTCTCGTTGTACTTCAGTCTAGTATTGGGGTCTATCAACTCCCCATGTGCAGCACTAGAAATGACCTCGCTCCACAGGTTGTACACGTTGTCCGGAGCTGTGATTATCTTCAGCTCGTTTCGGATCTCGAGCTTCTCCTTGGCGTCCTTGCCTTTTGTAGCCTTCTGGGCCTTTAGTACATCTAGCAGAGCGAATTGCTTGTACATTGCCGATGAAAATTCCTGCAACGCAATTTTGTATGTCACGGTCAATTTGGAGCTCTCTATTCAGCTCGGATCGACCTAAACTACACATTTCATTTTGAACGTCAAATGCACCTTTGTCGTTCTGCTTACTTCGAACTCTTCATTCATTATTACGTGAAGTAAATCAATATATCACCTATGCTGGCTGGAACACTAGGTGGCAGACGACATTCTCAGATCAGGTCGAGTCGACCTGAATCTCTTACCATGAATTTCTTCTTATTTGCTGTACTCTCAACGTTTCGCCTGATGTTGGACATTGTCGCTATTGGGGCCGCTTCCCTCGGATTGCGTGGCCTCCCCATGAGTTCCCACACTTTTCTCGCTCCCAGAATGTTTGTTGACCACGAGGGCTTCTGCGCCACGAAGTGGTTGACCCTATTGTAGTACACCGATATGTCCCGTAGTTTCTGGGCATCTGTGGACCAGACCACGTAGCAATCCCATTGACGAAAGTTCTTGACAATCTCTTCGTCAAGGTTTTGGTCCACCATCATTTTGTTGGCAGTCACACTGTGTTGCCCATTGATGATGTAGAAGTTCTTCCTTTCAAGTGCTGGCCAGTCCTCCGGCTTTGGCTTCTCGAAGCAATCCACTGGCATGACACACAATGTTTGTTTTGTGGACTTATCTGGCATTTTCCAGAGGTATGTCATCATGTCCTCCGCGAGCTTCATTTCATGGCTACGGATGTTTAAGTCCTCTGGGGCCTTGATAAGCTGCTCAATGGAAATTGTCTTCTTATCCTCCAGGCCAAAGATGTAGGCATCCGTGCAGTGCTTCCAGTAGGCCTTGTATGCCTCCACGGACGCAATGTAATCGTGCGATTTCTTGGCGTCATAAGGGACCGGGACCTCAGTTATCGCGGATACAAAACTCAGCTCCCTTGGTAAAACTACACTAGGGTCTTACGCTGCTGTTGCCGCTGCTGAGGTTGATGCGAACTTACTTTTCCTGGGAGCTCGTGATGGAGTAGCGACTTGCATGGACTTTCTTGTCCCCCGACTCTGTTGGGTTCCAGGTGTACCCATTGAGCTCTGTCCCTCCACGTTACTTGGAAACTCCTGGGAGACAGTTCTGACAGTCATGTCCTTCTTCTTCAGCTCAAGTTTCGTCTTCAGAATTGTGAAGTCGTTTAGGAGTGTCTTCAAGCGAGAGTATAGGGCCTTCCCCGTTGCCAACTTCCCGTCCTTTGTCTTGAAGTAGTTGTGGTCAACTTTCTTCTCAAGGTCGGGAATCTCCGTTCTGTACTCAGTCGGTTCCAGCGTTGACAAGAAGTGCGATATGTTGAAGGCACATCTTGAGGAGTCCAAGCGAATAGTGAAGTCGTACTGCTCGCTTTCAGGCTGTCCTGTCACAACTGTAACACACCGAATTTTCAAGAATGGACCACTGTCGTGGGCAACGTCCTTTATCTTCTCATCAAAGGATATGTTGAAGAAATGGTCGGTGTCTTTGAACTTTGCAGCGAAGCAAATGAGGTTCTTGAAAGGAATCATGTGGAGACTCCAACTCTCAACCTTTTCGGGATTTTTGAATTCGCAGTAGTCTCCGTCATTGTCAAAGTTGTCCCCTTCCTCCCCAGAGGATTCGTACACACAGCGTACGTAGAAGGCCTCCAGCTTCTCAATTTGGTCATCCATTCTGCATTCATTTTTCAAACGGGATGTTGTTAGAACAAGAGTTGTTGCTATGTTGATTCAGATCGACCCGACCTAAATGCCAGTACATGGAGCTTCTACATTTCATCTTCTATGTGTTTGATCTACTTGGACTCGATTCGTTTTGCTTCATACGCTTCAGGTCGACTCGACCTGAAGTTCTAGTCAGAATATGCAAATATTTCTGCTATTGTAATGGCCTCAATGTTATTGATTAATGTTATCGGATCGTCCTAGTACGTATTGTTCTCACTTTGGAACTGGCAATTCAGGTCGGTCCGACCTGAATTGCATGCGGTAGTGTTGTCATGTTTGTTGTTGGTAAATGGATGTTTATTAGAAATTTGTCTTTTGGTCAATTTGTTAATTATACTAGGTGTCTAATATAGTCATATAAATATGTATGTTGGTGAAGGGAATACATATTTGCTGTGCCAGATTGCAGAGGTTTTTCCTTGCAGTTCAGGTCAGACCGACCTGATCTGCATTTAATTTTGACGATCATGTTATTTCTCTTCTAGGATGTTAGTGACAATGTCTGCTACTTAGTTGCTTCCCTTGTACTGACAATGCTAGTAGGTGTACATTTCAGGTTGGACCGATCTGAAATGCATGTTCATCTCATGTCAACATTGTCCATGAAATAGTACGGACAAATGGAGAGATTTGGGAGAGGATATGATTTATGGGGCTCTGCAATTCAGGTCGGTGTGGGTCATGTGACGTACATTACCGGTACGTTAATGAATTCATTTATTAGTCAACTTGTTTACAAATAGGTGTCTAATATCGTGATAGTAATTTATTTGTTGGTCTTACAAATTATTTGACACGTCAGATTGCAGAGGGTCTTTTTTGCAGTTCAAGTCGGACCGACCTGATCTGCATTTAATTTCGACGATCATATTATTTCTCTTCTGGGATGTTAGTGATAATGTCTGCTACTCAGTTGTTCCCTTGTACTGACAATGCTAGTAGGTGTACATTTCAGGTCGGTCCGATCTGAAATGCATGTTCATCTCATATCAACATTATCCATGAAATAGCACGGACAAATGCAAAGATTTGGGAGAGGATATGATTTATGGGGCTCTGCAATTCAAGTCGATGCGACCTGAATTGTAGTATGGGTCATGTGACGTACATTATCGACACGTTAATGAATTCATTTATTAGTCAATTTGTTTTTAAATAGGTGTCTAATATTGTGATAGTAATTTATTTGTTGGTCTTACAACTTATTTGACACGTCAGATTGCATAGGGGCTTTTTTGCAGTTCAGGTCGGACCAACCTAATCTGCATTCAATTTGGACGACTTTCTTATTTGTCTTCTGACATGTTAGTGCAATTGCCTTCCACTTAGTTGCCTTCTTTGTACAGAATATGCTAGTAGGTGTACATTTCAGGTCGGACCGACCTGAAATGTAGGTTAATCTCATCTGAAAATTTTCAAGGAACTTGTCCGGACCAATGAATAGATTTTAGAAGGGGAAGTGTTTGAAGGGATATGCAATTCAGATCGATGCGACCTGAATTGCAGTTTCGTTCAGGTGCCTTACATTCGTGGTACGTTTAGGAATTTAGTGTGACAGGATGATACCCGGGTAGTTTGGGTTGATTCCGGGGAATTTGTGTGGGTGTGGCTAGTCATTTCTTTCCGTGACATTCTGAATTCTAATTTGTAGACCTTAAGGAAACCCTAAACCCTAAGCAATGGACCCTAAAGATACCTTGGACCCTAAGCACTGAACCCTAAACAAACCCTGGAACTGAAGCACTGGACCCTAAACAATGAATGCCATTTTCTGAATCCTAAACCCTAAACAAAGTCCCGTGCATTATAACTCACCTCGGGAATTGAAAAATGAGGACCTTAAAATGCAATGCAGATGGATTAATCTCCAAAACCTGCAAGATTATCCACATTTTCAACAAATTCAAGAGTTGAAAAAAGCCAAAAAAATCAAAAACAACATCTCAAACCAAGAGACCACCTAAACCTAAAACCAAAAAGTCATTGTATAAACCTACAACATCCCAAATAAGCATGTTTCCATCTAGCAACTCCCAAACCATGAATTCTAACAGAATACAACAAACCTCAAGAGAACTAAAAAAGGAACGTACGCACACGATACATCCCGCAAGTTAAATTCCACTAACACATTCATTGGACATTGCAGCTAGCTTTACAACAATCACAGAAATCACTATTCAAAGTTGAGATGGTGCAAGAGAATTGAAATTAATACATACTTGAGTTTCTACAAGCAAGCGGTATGCAACCTTAGCCTCAACTTAGCTCCTACTTTCAGTGTAGCTACTTATTATGGACTCCACAATCTTGTAACTCCAATGCTACAATTGTCAATCTGAAATGCAAAAAACAAACCAATTTTAAAAAACTTACATTGCAAACCAAATGCCAAGAAACAAACTGCAAACATATTCCAAGCAACCAAATTCCTTCCAACAATTACAAAGAAAGATCCAATCTGTTGGGAGCAAATACCTCCTAATACAATACACAACTCTTATCAGAAAGCAAATACCTCCAAACACAATACACAACTCTTATCCACAATAATTGAATTTCAACAAGATTCTTTGGGCACCCAACACAATGCGATTTCATCCTCAGTTTTTTTTGCAAATTTTGAGTTCATATTTGTAATTAGAGACCTCACATTAGTTAAGACAGAATTGAAATATGCCCTAGACATGGCTCAAAATTGGGAACATGATTTTACTTTTATTCCAAGAGAACTCCACATTACCTTGTTGGGCTCACTTCGTGGACATGATTTAGCTAGTGTCCTGTGACGATGAGAACAGGAACAATAGTCGACCTAATTCTATACAAAATGACATCGAGCTAATTCTATACAAATGATATCGATTTAGTTCCATTACTACAGTTTGCTGAAGCAAGGGAATTTATCTTGTTCTAAGCCCCAATTCCAATTTGCGATGTCCGCTGTCGGGGTTTTAGGGTTCAGGGTTTTGCATATGAAATCCTTCAGAGTACGCAATTCAAATTTTTTCATGAAAGAGATTAGCGCCCTCTCAAGCGAGGTCGAAAGCACATATCAAACAGAGCAAGGAAAGAAAGGATACCTGATACCCTAAACCGTTGCTGCTGCGAGCGACCTCTGCTGCTGCGACGAATGCTGGTGCGCCCTGTGCTCCGACAAATGCTGCGAGCACCCGAGTGCTCCGACGAATGCTGCGAGCGCCCAAGTGCTCCTCTGCTGCAAGACCGGTGCCCTCTGTTGCAAGACCGGCGCCCTTTGCTGCAAGACCGTGCTCCCTCACTCTCCTCCAACCCACAATGTCTTCTGCAATCGCGCAGCTCTCTCAACGAGCAATCCAAGTTCCACCTTCCGCTATGAGCATGGAAAATCCTGCTCCCTCCCTCTCCTCCAATCCCACAATCCGACACCTCTACTCTACTGTGAAAACTGAAAAACAAAAAACACGAAAACAAAACAAAAACACACACTCACACTGCACAACACGACAAAGCAACAAAACACAACGAAACAATCCAAACCCTAACCAGCCCGAACCCTCCATCCCGCGACGAACCCGCCCGAACCCGCCCGATCCTGTTCCCGCGTTCCCAAACCTGTTCCCACCCGCCCGAATCTGTTCCCGCCTGCCCGAACCTGTTCCCGCCCGCCCAAACCTATTCCCGGCCGCCCGAACTTGTACCCGCCCGCCCAAACCTGTTCCCGCCCGCCCAAACCTGTACCCACCCAGACCCAGACCCACCTCAGGAAATCGTACCCGGATTTGCCCAAACCGGTACCCGGACACGCCTATGGAACCCGGACCCGTACCAGCTTTATACTTCTTTTGCATTACTACTCGAGTGCCCTGTGGCATTGCCACAATGAAAACAAAAATAAAAATAATTTTTAAATTTTCTTAAAAACCAAAAACAACTCAAAAATGCATAACTTTCTAATTGTAAGTTGGAATGCCATGAAACCAAGCCTATGCACCCCTCCTCGCCAAGAACTCTCCAACGATACCAAAATTTTGACCAAAATAACTAAAAAATGCACAACTTTCTCACCGTGAGGCGGAATGCCACAAAACCAAGCCCGTGCACGCCTCCTTGTCAAGAGCTTTTCGACGGTACCAAGATTGCAACCAAAATATAAGAAAAAATAATTTTCTAATTTTCTAGAACCAAAAATAACTCGAAAATGCACAACTTTCACACCGTTCACGAAGCTTTTGAGATTTGTTCACGAAGCTTTTGAGATTTACAAGTTCTTCCTTGAAATTTTTTTTTTGGGTGCCAATGTTAGTAACAATTGAATCAAATTTCTAATGCATTTTAATGTATCTGTATTTTTTACCATATTCACTATTTGATTCATGTATTTCATTCATCATTCATTAAATTACTATTGATTATATCAGTATATGTTTATTTCTTAAATAAATTATATGAATATTTTAGTAATTTTCATTTAAATATTTATTAAAATTCTTGCTCTGCATTCTATCATACTACTAAAATCACTAGGCTTTCTGTAATATCACCTTTTTACACTGTGTGATATTATAAAGCTTCAATGGTTATTTGACCTATAATAGCACAGAGTGTAAAAAGGTGATATTACAGAGGTAAAGTGATATTATGGAGGCTTCATATTTCTTGGCTTCATACTTCATTTTACTTCCACAATTCTATGATTTTCTTTTCTTACTACAAAATGATTTGAAGTTTTGTTAGATAAAGCAATTTTGAATTCTACAATAAAGTATTTACAAAGTCTTTACAATCTGACAAATTTGCATTTCAATTCTTCAATTTTGGTCACCACTGCTTGTAAGTGAAAAAATTCATCAAGTGGTGGTGTCCTTGCAAATGTTTTCATGTTTACAAAGATTTCAAAAAAAAATTATGATATAAAGATTTTCTTTAATTACTTTGTATTGCACAATATATGTATTTCCAAAAAGTATTGTATGAGAATGTCAATATTTTCATTTAAAGATTATAAATACTTTATTAATCTACATTCTATCACATAAGAATTTGATGAAAGTAATATAAATAACGTGTAGCAAAGCAAGCGCCAACCACTAGTCTAATACATAAAAATTCTAATGAATGACTGAAATTTTGAAGATGAATGCGTCTGGTAGGATTCATTGAAAAAAATATTTGAAAAGAACCCTATTGCTTTCCTACACTTTGTCAATTGAAAATTTGAAATGGGTTTTTAAAAAAATCCTCTAAAAATCATGCTGTATTTAATAGAAACCAAACCAATAAATTATATCGTTTTGACGTGGAAGCATGTCCAAAAACATAAAACACAAGTTGCAAATCTTCGAAATAATAAGGATTCATGGGAAAATGAAGTTTAAGAGAACCCTATTGCTTCCCTACACTTTTCCAAGTGAAATGGGTTTTAGAAAAAAGACTCTAAAAATCATGCTGTATTTAATAGAAACCAAACCAATAAATTATATCATTTTGACGTGGAAGCATGTCCGAAAATATAACACACAAGTTGCAAATCTTCGAAATAATAAGGATTCATGGGAAAATGAAGTTTAAGAGAACCCTATTGCTTCCCCACACTTTTCCAAGTGAAATGGGTTTTAGAAAAAAGACTCTAAAAATCATGCTGTATTTAATACAAACCAAACCAATACATTATATCGGTTTGACGTGCAAGCATGTCCAAAAACGTAACACACAAGTTGCAAATGTTCAAAATAATTAGGATTCATGAAAAAACTTAATTTTAAGACAACCCTATTGCTTTCCTACACTGTCTTCTTCATTTGAAATGGATTTCAAAACAAATACTCTAAAAATCATGCTGTATTTAATAGAACCCAAACCAATAAATTATATCGGTTTGACGTGGAGGCATGTCCAAAAACGTAACACACAAGTTGCAAATGTTCAAAATAATTAGGATTCATGAAAAAACTTAATTTTAAGACAACCCTATTGCTTTCCTACACTGTCTTCTTCATTTGAAATGGATTTCAAAACAAATACTCTAAAAATCATGCTGTATTTAATACAAACGAAACCAATACATTATATCGGTTTGACATGGAGGCATGTCCAAAAACGTAACACACAAGTTGCAAATGTTCAAAATAATTAGGATTCATGGAAAAACTTAATTTTAAGACAACCCTATTGCTTTCCTACACTGTCTTCTTCATTTGAAATGGATTTCAAAACAAATACTCTAAAAATCATGCTGTATTTAATAGAACCCAAACCAATAAATTATATCGGTTTGACGTGCAAGCATGTCCAAAAACGTAATACAGAAGTTGCAAATGTTCAAAATAATTAGGATTCATGGAAAAACTTAATTTTAAGACAACCCTATTGCTTCCCCACACTTTTTCAAATGAGTTTCCAAAAAATACTTTAGGATTGATGTTGTATATAATACAAACCAAACCATTAATTTGTATCGGTTTGACGTGGAATCATGTCCGAAAAAATAACACACAAGTTGCAAATCTCTGCGAAATAATTCGGATTTATGCAAAAATTAATATTGCGAACATTATAAAAAGAATTTAAAAGTACATGCAGTATAATTCCTTAGTGTGTACAAAAACCTTGAATTCACTTCTAAATTAAATATTTGTTCAATATTTCAAAAACATGATATGAAATGATTTATTAATCTACAAAAATACCTAAACCCGAGACCCTAAACCCTAGAGACCCTAAACCCTAAAGACCCTAAACCCTAAACCGTAAAACCCTTATTGATAAAATCACATGCAAACACTTGGGTGGTGCAATAGGTTGTGTTTGTCTAAATTTACAAAGAGACCCTAACTTCAGCAAAATCAAATTGACTTCCAGAAATTGCAAAAGAAAAAAAGACAATGAAGACTTCTTGCCTAGATTCTGTTACAAATAGAATCTAGAAATTAGTGCTTAACGGTGCAAGAAAGCAACCTCATTAGTACTTAATAGCTGTCAGTGGCTATTTCTGTCATGAACAGTGTAGGCGGGAATAAAAAATCAAAGGAATTTGCGGAAGGAGTTCGGGATTTTCAAATTCCGTCCTACAGCTCCCGCCTTTGCATTCGCGCCTACACATTGCCGCCAAAATTGTTTTGAATGTCGTTGCGTCCGCGCGCATTAGGGTACTCTCCTTCTCCGTCGCGAATGCATGGATGTTCATGCGAGATTTCACTTCTCTCATGTCATTACTGAACTCTATCAACTTCTGTACTTGTACTATTTAGAGTGTCAGAGTGTTGCGCTTCGAGGATCTCGGTGAACACGCTTGTTGCCTTCCGTATGTCCTCAGGTTAGAAGCCTTTAGTATTTTCAAACATTTTCATTCAATGGATTGGACATAGTTACTTTGTAAGCACATAGTAGTTTTCTGAGTGTGTATAATGTTTCTTTCAACGCTGCCATCTATTGTCGAGTTCCTAGTTGCTGAAGTTGGCAGAGTGCGTGTGTTTCCAATGTTTATTACCAAAAATTGAGTTGCATGATTATGAGTTCTGGACTTCCTCAATTTTTAGTGACAAGGTTCGTATTCAATGTTCAGTTCTCGACATTTGAGTTGCAGAATTCTGAGAGTGCAGTGCCCGATTATCTCGCCGAGAAACCCGGAACACGAGATCACGGTTACTACGAGACTACCAACACAATGTCCGAGAAATCCGGAACTGTTTAGGTCGAGTCGACCTGAATACGAACAATGGTACATGAGTAAATTTTAATGCACTTCAGGTCGAGTCGACCTGAATGTGAGATTATCTACATTAGTTATTCGTTCATGCAATTCAGGTTGAGTCGACCTGAATGTGAGATTGTCTACATTAGTCATTCGTTCATGCAGTTCAGGTCGAGTCGACCTCAATGTGAGATTCTCTACATTAGTCATTCGTTCATGCAACTCAGGTCGAGTCGACCTGAATGTGAGGTTGTCTACATTAGTCATTCGTTCATGCAATTCAGGTTGAGTCGACCTGAACTGATCCATATGATAGTAATTGAAGTAATGTAAAACGTATCCTAGGTAGATTGAATAGTTCTGTCATCGAATATCATTTATGAAATGGTATACATGGCAATTCAGATCGAGTCGACCTAAACCGTATCTATAATTGTAATTTCGTTCCAGTGAAAATCTCGTAGATGTCCTGCTGAAATTCCCGATATTCACAGATTCAGTCACCAAGAATTCTGTACGTAATGATAATAGTGTGCAGATGGGATTCGGCTCACTGCAAGTCCTCATTTCAGGTCGGTTCGACCTAATGTGTAGGTACTCCCATCACAGACTTCAGTTCAAGAAGTTCGAGATTTTTAAAGGAATAAAATAGGGAATTCCCTGTCGAATTGAACAGATGAAGATGGATTCATTATCTCAGAGTACAAGGGACACTTCAGGTCGATCCGAGTTGAAGTTCAGGATTGTACTCAGTCTTCTTATATTTATATTTTCGGCTAACAAAAATTATACAAGACAGGGGTCAGACACTTCAGGTCGATTCGACCTGAAAACAGAGTTTACATATATTTGAATTTATAAGGAATTTTAATGAATGATATCAATTGCAATTGAAACCTAGGCTTCAGAAAATAAGTTCGTTGCTGTCATAGATGTACCTGTAACATTTGGTCATTCAGGTCGGGTCGACCTGAACATGAATGAAATTGCATGATCTATGCTGCAATTCACTTACCCTATTTCACATTGCATTTTTACAGATATCCATGGATACTATAGATGACCCTGATGACATGGACATGTCATCAGGTTCTAAATCTAGTGAATTCAGACATGATGAAGAGGATTTCATAGCATCTTCAGAAGACGAATTTCAGAATGTCGAAGCAATGAATGTTGGGGTCTCGGAATGCGAAGGTCTATCGCGTCGGCTTTGGAATACTCGAGTTGTCACCTTGTACAATGAGGCTGGAGTGCTTGTGGGTGAAGGTGTCTGTCATAGTGTGAACTCTGACCTCGTTTTGGGTGCCAATGGCCCTCTTGGTGACACCCACGTGGCGATCCACATCTCCAAAACACATAGCGAAGAGGACCTACCAGAGGAACAAGTGTGCTCATTGTTGGCTTGGCCTATTCATCTTGTCCACTATCGTGGAGATAGCCTTAGAGACCATGAGGCTAGGGACAAATTCAATTGTCTCCAACAAGCTCTCTTAAATCCGCCCTCTTCGACGTCTTCGAGACCATACACAAGTATGGTCCGAAATGCGCCCCGTGAAACAAATTTGAAATCGAAGGAGTTGCTTACTCAAGATTCCATCCATATAGTGTCTACTAAAATATGTTGTAGTCGCAACTGTGTTCAGCCATTTCCTAGGGATAAGATTCGAGCCTTTTGTGAACGCATGTATCGCAACTCCACGTTCAAACACAGGACCTACATGAAAATGGATGTGCATAGGCAGGTGCATGTTGACGAGCGTGGTAGACGAATGATGTCAATTGACAATACACCGGTATGTATGCGAGCGTGGATGCATATAGCTGGGGTCCCTGAGGCCACATTCTATCGCTACCAATCGTACATGAGGCGTGGTCGAGAGGCAAAGGACCATGGCAATAAGGGAACGGTGAAACCGAGGAAACACACTCAATAAGCTATAGCAACATTGAAGTGCATTCTGGAGAAAGAAGCAGATCACATGCCTCATCGTATGAAGACCCTGAAGTCAGGAGAGAAAGTTGTGGCCAAGATCCTACCTTCCACCTTCTAGTGGAAGGGTAAGATGAAAGAACTCAATGATGTCAATGCTATTTTTGGACTGAGTGAGGTGTCAGCTTCGAACTTGAGTAAGATTAGGTGCTGTAAGTTCCCTGAGTATGAGGTGAAGAAGCCTGGAGACAATTTTGCGCGATGTGGCACATGTGACAAATTGCAAGACCTCAAGAAGGGTACTATAAGTGGGTCTCACAATGAATTGAAGTATTCTCGGAAGTTGGATAGGCACGTTGAGATTGCTCGAGCTCATCGGGAGTTGTATTATGCAAACCGTCACCGTTCAGTAGCTTTTCCACACGAATGCCTCACAGTTATGCACGACAAGATGGATCATGCAAAGACTGCTTCTCCAATCTTTTCCCACAGGAATAAGGAACTTGATGGCCTTGTGAAATTGCCTGTGTTTGTCACTGGCATGATTGCTCATGGTCATGGAGATGTGTGTTACGCACATTACGGTTTGGATCTCTTTAAACACGATTCAAACTATACAATTGGTTCTATGACAAAGTTGTTGCGGGATTTGGAATTGCTATCGAAGTCTTCTTCTCGGCAATTATTTTCTGGGTCAGGGTCTTCAAATTTGTTCAGGGCAGTGCTGCAGGGTAAAGAAATGTGCGACGCGTCACTGCCACCACCTCTAATGAATGCAGTTCCAGTAGTGCCTTTGCCTCCTATTTTGAATGTGCAAATGGACAATGCCACCAGCAACAACAAGAATAGATATGTTTTCTGTTTCTGGTCTCTACTTGTTGCTAACAAGATCTTCAGAGAAGTGTATGTCAACTTCATGATTGTTGGTCACACACACGACGACATTGACGCATTGTTTGGAAGATGGAGCATGCTGTTGAAGAAGGAGAACTTCCCAACAATCCCGGCGCTCATGAAGTCATTCATGGATGTTGAGTCCATTCCTACTATCCCCCACCTCATAGAGGAGGTGCCTGATTTCAAGCGTTTCATTGTAGGAAAATGGATGGATGGTGATGAAATCCTTATGGGACACACAAGACCGCAACAAGTGAAGTTCTACCTAGACTCTATTGGATGCCCAGTCATGAAGTACAAGTTGAAGTGCACGGATGAAAACTAGTTAGGCAGACAAGGTCAAGCCATTAAGTTGTGGAAAGAAGACAATGAAGGACGGAGTCTGTGGCCACGTGGTGTGCCTTTGCCAGTACCACTCAACCCAATAAAAGGTGTCAATGACATTGTCAAAGGTTTATCAGGATTCATAAACTATTGGGACGACTTGTGCAGAGCAGACGTGAGTGGAGAACATCGTAGGCGCTATGAGAATGTGGTGCGCTATTGGCGTGGTATAAAGGCAGCTCTTCAAGAGCCACTTCCTACTTCTAGTGCTCTAAAAGATGGTTTCTGGCCAACTACTCGTATTCAAGTGACAGAAGCTGATCATTTAGACGAAGATGGTGAAGATCTCGAAGAGCATGGAGAGGATGAGCCTTATGTTGGGCCCTTGAGGGATCGTCCACAACCATCCTTTAGGGTGGCTCGAGATGTATACGAAGGGTATTTTGTTGCAGTTTGCCGTGCAGACAGTAACAGCAGACCAGTTTGGATTGCCAGAGCATTGTCTGATCCAAACTCTAACCCCGAGAAACCAAACTGTGTGCACATTCAATACTTTCGGCCAACATCACGCAATCAAGAAGTTCAAGACTTCTATGAAGGATGGAATAGTGATAGAGGTTTGCTTTGGAGGGTTGATGAAACCGAAGAACCTGCGTGGGAGACAACAAACGCTTTAATTACAGCATGGAAGTCTCAAAACAGAAGAGGTACTCGCCAATGCAGAATCAAGATCTCTACAGTTCAAATCGAAATCATCAACCAGAGTTTGGCTTCATATACATGATATGGAGAAATCATGTACATACATTGGATGCATTTTAACTATGACATTCATATGGAGGGTATTGTTTTATTTCTACATCTTATATGAAGTTGTTTTTCATTGCATAAGTGTTGGACCCTTAATATTATAATAGATGATAGTCGTTTCAGTTTTTTTTAGAGGATATAGGTTTCCGTTGATTGATTCTATATTAGTGTTTGATATTGCATGATTGTTTTCAAGTGTATGTTTTGTGTTTACAAAACAATGGAATTTAAATATAGTCTTTAATATATATATATTTTTTATTCTTGAGCTATATTTTCTCTATTTTTTAATTCATTTTCTTATTTGTGTATCACTAAATATATTTTATTTGAAATTACATTGCTATTGGAGAAAAAAATGTAGTGGATATATCCACTATTTATTTGGTTAACATGTAAAGCACTTGTCACATTCTGGGTAGGAAGTCGGTTGGTTGTTACAACTTTCCTGCCGGCAAAGCTCACTTAGTAGCACCAAGTCATGTTTTTTCTCTCATGCGCTCATACAAACCCAATGGGAATCGAACCCGGACCGCTTCAATGAGATGAACAACCCCTTACAACCAACCGCGGAGCTTATGACTTGGTGTTCAAAAGATGTCATTCTCTTCACTTATATAAATCAGAACATATACCCTAAAGCAAACTTCATGTATTTCAACAGTCCATCACTAAAAAGACTCTCATTTTAATGGAAATTGTGTATTACAACTAGCAAAGTTAGTGTTTGCCCACCTAAACTAGTTAACATTACAATTCACTTTTTAGGGCCTAAATGGAAAATATTATTATGAGAGGCCCTAAACCTCTCAAAATATTGAATATTGTATTCACCGTACATTGCTGCACCCTCTAACACGGCCTTAAAGAGATTTGTGGACTTTGAATTCTTGAACAACTCTCGCGAAGAAGACTTCGGCATCAACTCCAGATCTCGCAACAACTTTGCTATTGAACCAATGGTATAGTTGGAGTTATGGGTGAAGACTTCTAAGCCATAATGCGCCTAGCGCACATCACCATGACCGTGCGCAATCATACCCGTCACTGAAACGGGTAGCTTCATCAAGCCATCAAGCTCTTTACTCTTGTGCGAAAAGACGGGAGAAGCGGTCTTGACATGATCCATCTTGTCATGTATGATTGTAACGCACTCATGCGGAAACTTGAATGACCAATCCCGGTTGATATAATAAACATCTCTGTGCGCACGAGCTGTGAGTAGATGCTTATCCAACATCCTTGACCACTTCAAGGCGGTATGAGATCCCAAGATAGCGCCCTTCACGAGCTCATTATACTTGTCACAAGTAGCACATCTTGCAAAATTGTCCCCAGGCTTCTTCACATCGTACTCCGGGAACTTTGACGACCTTATCTTACTCAAGTTTGAAGTTGAGATCTCTTTCAATCCAAAAGCCACATTAGCTTCATTGACTTTCTTCAACTGGTCCTTCTACTGAAAAGAAGCCGGCAAAATCTTCGACACCACCTTGTCACCTTCCTTCAACGTTCGAGAGCGATGTGGCATGTGATCGGCTTCCTTGTCGAGAATGCACTTCAATGAAGCCGTGGCTTGTTCAGTATACTCTCGAGGCTTGAGCAATCCCATGTTCCCGTGATCCCTTGCTTCCCTATCAGCCTTCATGTAATTGAGGTAGCGATAGAAAGTAGACTCTGCGACCTCCGCAATATGCATCCATGCGCGCAAACACACATTTATTCCTTTAATTGTTACCATCCTCCTTCCGCGTGCATCTCGATGGATCTGCCTGTGCACGTCAGTCTTCATGAAGGCTCTATGCTTGAAAGTTGAATTCCGATACATGCGTTCTTGAAAGGCTCGTATTTTCTCCCTAGGAAACGGTTGAATGCAATTCTGACTGCAACACAATTTGCTTGACACCACATTGATCGACCCCTGAGTAAGAAGCTCCTTTGTTTTCAATGCAGTCTCATGAGGCGGGTTTCTGATGGTACTGGAATAGGGCCTCACCGATTTAGAAGAAGGGGGGTTCAAGAGGGCTTCTCAGGAACGATTGAAATGGTCCCTTGCTTCATGATCCTTTAGACTCGCCCCACGACAATGGACGAGCTCAATTGGCCAAGCTACCAAAGAGTACACTCGTTCTCGAGGAATGTCCACTTCAGAGTGTGACTTTGAAATGTGTACAGACACGTGCGTGTCTCCAAGTGGTCCATTGGCACCAAGTACGAGTTGAGAGTCCACGCTATGACAAGTCCCTTCTCCAACAAGCACGCCATCGCCATTGTACAAGGTAACACACCTTATGTTCCACATTCGGCGAGGAAGCCCTTCACACTCTAGAACACCAACATTCATACTCTCAAGAGCCTGGAACTCATCATCCGATGAATCGACGATGTCATCTGGTATAAAATTTGAGGCCATGTTCTCTGTAAATCAAGAACAAATCACAAACAAGAATAAGTGCTGAAGTTCAGGTGCGTAATTTTAAATAAAAACATAAATTTTCATTATTAAAGTCAATGTGCTACAGAAATAATTATTAGTGTCCCTTTTGCTATAGTAGGAAACTATAATTCTATTCATTCATGAATCATGGTTTAGTGCGACTCGCGCTAAAGTTGTTCATCCGTGTAATTGTTTGTAATCTGTATTGTCTAGGCATAAGTTAAAATGTAGTTAAGTTACCCTGTACATGAATCCCGTGGACCAGACCTATCTTCTAATTCAGATTGACCAGAGGGGAGCAAACTTTAGCGCAACTCGCACTAAAATGAATATCGATCCCCCGTTCAGGATTATCAAACAGAATATCTTAGCGTGACTCGCGTTGAAATTCACGTACTTTTTCCAAACATACACTAGCGCGACTCGCGCTGAAATATAGTTGGGTTACTCCGTAAATCAATTACCTCTCTTAGACTTAGAAAACAGAAATATACATTAGCGCGGCACGCGCTAAACTATGTATGAGATTTCAGAAATGTAATTTAGCGCAAGTCGCGCTAAACTGCTAGTCATAACTTCGGTGATGATTCATCTGAACATCCCGTATTTATCGGAATCCATACATACTTCTAAGCTGAACTCAAAACTACTATTTTTAGTAATTCCGAAATTCACAGAACCAATAACGAACAGCATTAGACGTGCACGATGGAGAGACCTTGCGAAATGATATTCAAGCACAATGGTTGCAAATGAAATTCAAGTACAATTGCTGCAATGTGAAATGCGATCTAGAAAAAATGAAGACCTGCGCAATCAAGTGTACTTCTGAAGCATTTGACGGAATGTATCCTGACAAGCGTTCACGTTCAGAATGGAAGTATGCAAAACGGATGTAGAAGGGAGAAGTACGTTACCGGCAAGGTTTCACGTTGAAGTACTTGAGCTACGACAGCAGCAGATAACAACCAAACAGACGCAAGCGTTCACAAATCGGGACTCCAGAACATGACACGGAGGAGAACACTGCAAGTGAACGAGGTGCACACAAAGAGCGCAAACAACAAACATGCGACAATTTGATTGAAGAGAATGGTGAAAGAGGAAGGACGTGCATGCGATTCGGTGATGCAACCCAGATTGTTGGCGCGAATAAACAAGCGCCAACCCAATCCAACAATTTGAACGTCATGTTTCTAATTTCTGGTGCTCCGGGATTCCTCATGCCTTTGCAGGTGGAATCTTATAGGTGCACCCTAAAAGAGGAATGAATCAAATTCCTCACGGATGTTACGGATTCAGCAGCCTTTTAAGAAATAAGTTTTTATTGCTCGTTGACTTTCATATGGTGACGTGTCTTCTTGCGAATGGGAGACTGTCATGAACGGCAAGTGGAGTTATTATTTGTAGCCTTGTTGTATTCCTTTAGCTTTTTTCGCACTTCGATAAAAATGGTCAAGGGTCATTTGGATTGACAACTTTATTCGCCAAGGAAGATGCCCTCAAGCAACTGTTTCTAAAGTTGGTACATTCTTCTCCTTCTACAGTGACTACAATTGAAAAAATTCCTTCTCGTTTTTAATTCAATAAATATTGACCGCCTCAAAATAGTACTCTACATGGAGTCCATGGAACTAAACTCCAATTCCACTTTACACTCACGGCATTTCAAGTTTCCACTTCTAAAAGTTTCACTAGAAGAAAAAGCAGGGTTTTGCGACTGCGGTTTGCGACTAGTTTGTAGTCGTATCGGACATTTGCGACTTGGTGATATTCTGGAGTCCGCAGTCGCAGTGGACAAGTCGCATGAGTTGCACTACAGTCGCGAGGTTGTTTGTCATTCAATAGACAATGGAGAACTTCGTCGATGAACTGCTATGACGTGGTTGCTGATGTGGAAGTTATTTCACTTATTTGTGTGCAACTGGTTTGCGACTAATGTGCAACTGGTTTGCGATTGACATACAACTGGTTTGCAATTGATGTGCAACTCGTTTGCGACTAGTGTGCAACTAGTTTGCAATTGACATACAACTGGTTTGCAACTAGTGTGCAATTGATGTGCAACTTGTTTGCGATTAGTGTGCAACTGGTTTGCGATTGACATACAACTGGTTTGCAACTAGTTTGCGACTTGGTTATAATTTATAGAATTGTAGATTATAGAAATCTACAAAGTGTAAAAATCTACAAAATATATAAATATTAGAATTTCACTATCAAAATTCATTACACAAGAATGCTATAACTTACCATTCTTATATGTTCAAGCTGATGGTATTCTTGACAATCGATATGGGACAATTGAATCGATTTTCAGTCATGTTCTAGTTGCATTGCACTTGTTCTCTAGTTGCATTTGAATCGTTTTTTAGTTGCACTGTAGTCGAGCTCTAGTTGCATTAAAGTTGATTCCTAGTTGCATTTGAGTCATTTCTAAGTTGCAATCTTCTAGTTTTTAGTTGCAGTCTGTAATCAGAGCGATTGCATTTTTCCACGGTGGACTCTACTTCGCGGATAGCTGTCCACATGGACAACTGCGATGAATACTGGATGTAGAATACCTCATGTCAGTTCTTCTGTTACAATATCGTAACCCTATTCTTCATTTTCCGACTACTTTGCGACTACAACTACATACACGTGAAATTTGGTGCAAATACAGAGGGCTACAGTCGCATCTCAGTTGTATAGGACACATAGTCGCATCTCAGTGGGTTGCAACGGACACGTTTTTCTTCTAGTGTTTAGATACTTAATAAATAGATACTTAATAAATAGATACTTAAATAGACTTTACATTTTACGAAGTTCACATTGAGGTTTTAGGATATTAGGATTTTTAGGGTTTCAGGTTTCAAGTTTGAGGGTATGTCATGTGAAATCCACGGCACTAAACTAATTCTTTTGACGTACCAAATTGAATAGATGCCAAAAAATTTAAATATTTGGTTAGGGAGCTTTAAAGGCATACTTGTAGACGAATACAATTCAATGTCACATTGAAGACCAAACTTATTCATTACATTCTAAGTTGTTTTTAGAGGGGTAAATCCATAAAAATATGTATTTCTTTAAAATAACAATAGCATTATTTTGAAATAATAGACAAAATGTGTTTGTTCAAGGAATAGTAGACCCATGTTCTAGCACAAATTATAAATGTTGCATAATGATAAATGTTATATAATTTAAAATTTCTAC
Organism: Climacium dendroides; assembly: GCA_950106755.1. NCBI lineage: Eukaryota > Viridiplantae > Streptophyta > Bryopsida > Hypnales > Climaciaceae > Climacium > Climacium dendroides. Next base: position 859,572 of record CATNNA010000020.1, on the reverse strand, counting down.
TTCCTTTGTACTCTTTGACTGTAATATATGTCAAATACTTTCAAGTTTTGTATTTATGAAAATACAACTCATACTAACAAATGTTTTTATCTTATGATTCTCTATGAAATTTAATTGTATGCCTCATTTTCATCAACTTCTACTTCAATCATTAAAAACAAATCCACTACTACTTCAATCGTGTCCTTAAAAAATAATTTTTAGATTCATTTTAACAAATGTTAAACTTACCTATGAAATCAAAAGGCAACCATAGTAAACTTGTTTGCATACAAAGTTATCAAATTCAAATTGAAACTTCTAAATCAAGCAATCGTGCTCAAAAAGTAGGAAACAATCATAAAAAGGTTTAAGAAATCTATAATGGTACAAGACCTACTTCTATAAAAGTAGCATGAATTTACTGCAAAGAATCCAAATTCACGGTTTTATCATTCACAAAGATGAAATTAAGGATGTTGAAAATGAGCATTCACGTACAAAATTGAGGAAGATAAGTAAATAAAATTTTACAGTACAAATTCTGAATTTATATTTATTGGAGTTTAGGAATCTTGTTGGAAATCATAGAATTAAATTTAAGGATTGGGTGTTTACATACAGAATTGACATTCTTATGAAATTTTTTACCTGAATGCTCACATTTTCATTAAGGAAGTTAAAATTAGTGGCTACTGGGCATTATATCCTAGAATAATGTCCGATTTGTGCCCACATAGAAATTCAACTTTACATGAATAAAAAAAAATCGGGAATGAAATGGGCCCAGCCCTTTCAAAGCCCAAATTTGAAAATGTCTTGCAATTTATTACGTCAATAATCAAATAACTTTGAAGCAAGTTAAAATTATTGTAACTAAAGTTATGCATTGGATTCCAAGCAAATTTTCAATGCTTGCCCATTTAATAAATCATGTACACGTGACAAAAGAAGTTTCATGGCCGTTGCACTGAAGATGTCCAAAATTTAAAATGTCATGAAATTTTAAACGTGAATGCTCAAAATTTTCATTAAGGAAGTTCAAATTAGTTGTGGGCATTATATTCAAATTAGTGCTGGGCATTATATTGAAAACAAAGTACACATACAATAAATAAAATAATTTTTTGTTTCTTTACAATGTACTACGTGAATTTTTACATTCCACATGAGAATGTAGAAAGATAAGCACATAAAATGAAAGATGCATTCGGTACTCATGTTAAAAATTATGTATTAATTGTATATTTTTTTGCATGTTCAATGGAATCATGAACACCCTTTGCAGAGGACTTTCCTATTGCACTAAATAATAATTATGGTGTATGAAGATCCTATATGACGGACTTTTCAACTTTTTTAAACATAAACACATGACTAAACAATCATTTTTAACTGAAAATTTGGGTAATTCACACATACAATGAACTTTGGAAGTGGCAAAAGGTGAGGTCATCTCTTGAAGTGAAGAACAGTAATTATTGAAATGATTAAGTTAGAAAACCCATCATGGTGGAGTCCACCATGCATTCACATCACACTCTCAATTATGAATTATAAGCTTACATTATGGTAATTCACACTCGCAAGTGCCATTGAATCATGAAGGCACTAGCACTATAATTATTTGAAATGTGCCACCAATCATGCAAGTTATTTTCTTAGTTATCCATAAAAAGTAGCCAAAATTTGAAAGGCATCTGTAGTACATTAAAATTTTAAGGTTTTATTTACTTCTTCAAAAATGAGTTGGACGTCTGAACGCTCAATCCATGGAATTTGAGAATTCAAAACGTTTACAACTTGCACCATATTTATGTGCTTGCGTGCAAAACTTTTTTTTATAGCTTTCCAGATTCATATACCATACACTTGTAATAATGCTTAGAGCTAGTGTTGGCATCGTGGATCGGTGGACCGATGTAATAAATTCTTCTCAACAATTTTTTAATCAATAAAATGAATTGGAATGTTCCTAATTTTAAATTTGGGTTCAAGATTTGTAACAAGATTCTTTGAATTCAACCCAATAAATATAAATTTGTAGATTGTAATATATTTTTCTTTCATACCTTTTAATTATTCGAAATGGAACTATAATTTCATATGGATAAAAATTCAAAGTCTCTTAGTACCATTTATTGCAATTAATTTGTTTTGGCATGTCTCCAAGTGCCTAGAAGGAACATTAGTTTTGTTTTATTATGAAATCTAAATTGCTCATTTAGTATACAACTTGTATATGTATTTTGGTTTTTATTATTTTCATATATGTCATGGCATTTCGACTTTATTATTTGTAAAGTACAGCACATGAGTTATTCAATTAGAAGTTCTTTTGCATGTAAAAATGCATAAAAGGACCTTTAATATTGTTTTATCATGAAATCTAGATGTTCATCTGGTATGCAACTTGTACATGTATTTTGGTTTTTATTATTTTCATATATGTCATGGCTTTTGGACTTCATTATTTGTAAACTACAGCACATGATTTATTCAATTAGAAGTTCTTTTGCATGTCAAAATGCATAAAAGGACCTTTAATATTGTTTTATCATAAAATCTAGATGTTCATTTGGTATGCAACTTGTACATGTATTTTGATTTTTATTATTTTCATATATGTCATGGCTTTTCGACTTTATTATTTGTAAACTACAGCACATGATTTATTCAATTAGAAGTTCTTTTGCATGTCAAAATGTATAAAAGGACCTTTAATATAGTTTTATCATGAAATCTAGATGTTCATCTGGTATGCAACTTGTACATGTATTTCGTTTATTTATTATTTTCGTATATGTCATGGCTTTTGGGCTTCATTATTTGTAAACTACAGCACATAACTTATTCAATTAGAATTCTTTTGCATGTTAAAATGAATCAAATGACCATCAATAATGTTTTATCATGAAATCTAAATGTTCAATTAGTATGCAACTTGTACATGTCTTTTGCGTTTGATCATTTTCATATACATTATGGTTTCTGGACTTTAGTATTTCTATACTACAGCACATGAGTTATTGAATTACATATTATTTTTGCTTCCAAAAATGTATAAAAGAAGCACTAGTAGTGTTTTTTTATTATAAAATCTTAAAGTTCATCTAATTCATAACTTGTACTAATATATATTTTATTTACCATTTAATGAATTCATCCCATAAGGCCATGATTTGAATAGAATGGACCATTCAAGGGAAGGGCCCATTCTATTCCCATTTTTTTTTTATTCATGCAAAGTTCAATTTCTAAGTGGGCAAGATTGAAAATGAACGCACGATGTCGCTTGTACCACTATTTACAACTTGCTTGATCAAAATTTGAGCAATCACTTACAAAATTCCATGACCTTTTTAATTTTGAACCGTTAAGGTACAACGGGCGTATCCTTGGCAATCCTTCCTTTTCACATGTAAATTAACTCCTAAATGGGCTAGCATTGAGAATTAATGTGGAATCCAATGTGTAGCACGAATTTCAAGTTGCTTGAAATTTATTTGAGCATTCTTTTTTAATTATTGCAAGACATTTGAAGGATTTAGACCATTCAAGGGGAGGGCCCATTCTATTCCCATTTTTTTTTTATTCATGCAAAGTTCAACTTCTAAGTGGGCAAGATTGTTATGATTTATGAAAAAGAAGGATTGCCCTAAAAAATATTATAAAAAATGCTAGAAAAAGTGGATGAAATTGCTAGACAACTTTGAAATATAAAAATATATTAGATGAAATTGTCCAATTGTGGATGAAAACCATACCATACGTCCAATACAAGAGGCAACCCATTTATAGCCGACATCCCATTCTGGTAGTATAAACCATTGCCTTTTTGACTGTGCACAAAAAATTTGCAGCAATTACATATGGCACAACTTTCTATGCAGTTGTCGCACTATATTTTTGAAAAAATCAGTCGTGCAAATAGTCCAAACGGCTTAAGTGGTCAAAATGGGTTGGCTCCCTTAAATGGATGAATGTTGCAATTTGGAAAACCAATATCATTTTTTATATTGCCAATATGGCACTTCTTCAAAAATGGAAAAGAAGCCTGTAGCACCAACGTCCAACCCTGCGGCCTCTGTTGCCGACCCTATGGACTTGGTTCCCGACCCTGTGGCCTCGGTAGTTGAACTTTTACCCGACCCTAAGCCCAAACCTAATACTGACCCTGGTTGGAGGCTCGGTGTAGCCCCGGTTGGTCGTCACCCTCCTTTCGCCGCGCGGGGGGAGGGTCAGCGCATTTGTTGCTAGTTTTTTTAGTTTTGTTGATTTGGCTTTTTTTTAGTTTCTTTGTTGAGGTTTCGTGTGAAGTTCATTGTGGAGAGGTTTGTTGGCCGCTTGGGCTACAGCAGAAGAGCGCGGCGAGAGAGCTGTGAGGAATGCTTGAAATTTGAAATTGCGAGGTGCTAGGTGCAGATTGCTTGGTGCGAGGTGCGGATTGCAGATTGCTTGGTGCTTGGTGCTTGCTGCGAGGTGCGAGGTTTAGGGTTGCACCTGCTGTGCAAGGTGCGAGGTGCGAGGTGCGGATTGTTTGGTCCGAGGTGCGAGGTGCGGATTGCTACAAGGTGCTCTACTGTTTGAGTTGCTTTGCTGTCTAAGGTGCGAGGTGCTTGCTGCGAGGTGCTTTGCTGTCTGAGTTGCTTGCTGCTTGTATCAAGGTGCTTGGTGCGAGCTAGTGCGAGCTGCACTTGAGCTGCACCTGCTGTCTGCGAGACACTTGAGCTACGAAGTGGGAGGCACACAATCTGAATTCTTCGTTTCAATAGGTACTTTGCCAATCTTTTTTCACGCGTTTTTAACCTAAATTCAAGCTGCTAGAAATTGCCAGAGAGCTTGGGACAGTGCTAATTTCACAAGTTGCCGGTTCCTTGCTTGATGAGATTCATATTAGATGCTATGCTGTATTAAGGTTTTGTTTCCGTGTGATTGAATTTCAAGGATTTTGTGGTGCAATTTTATTCTGTTCTTTGTTCGTATAATTGGAATTTCAATGAGGGCATTCTCGTGTGGACAGAGCCACTTGAGTTGCGAGGTGTGATCTTTGAGCTGCACCTGCTGTCTGCGAGGTACCTCTTGCTATTTTTTAGGTACATGGTCAATAAATTTCTAATTTTCTTGCTTGCTTGAATGCTTCTTCCTTGACTTGCTTGCATGCTTGCTTGAATGTTTCATCCATGACTTGCTTGGTTGCTTATTACTTGCTTAGTCATCTTCCATTGAAGCAAACCCAAAATTAGTCATGATCTGGTAACAATGAAGCGAATGATGTTCGTGGTTTAGGGTTTTAGGTTTAATACATGTGTTTGTTGTTGGTTGTTGTTGTTGTTGCTCTTGCTGTTTGCTGTTCCTGTTGCTGTTGGTAGTTCTAAAACCCTGAATCCTAATTTTTGTAACCTGAAACCCTAAAAATAAAGTCATGACTAAATAAAACGTTAATCGGCCATTTTAGCACGGCTCGCGCTAAAATGGTATATCCAGAAATTCGTTAAGCTAAGCCTTCCACTCAAGTGTCCTATACATCCCATTCAATAATAACATAGCACCCGATACCCACAAGACATAGCCATAAAATACATATCCATTTTAGCGGGAGTCGCGTTAAATAATGCTTAAACAACATCATGTTCCTAAAAAACTCCCGCCCAGAACAAAAAAATACAAAACGTAGATAACTAGAACAACCAGCTCAACATTAGCGCGAGTTGCGCTAAAGTATAATCATCCGACAAGAAAGTATCAGTCCTTCGATCTAGCGCATGTTCTCTGAGTTAGCGTGACTCGTGCTAAATCACTCCTAATGATGCTTGTCTGAAATCTCCTTTGACCCAATTCATCCTTAGCGCGACTCGTACTAAAGTATATTCCAACATAATGATAGTGTAAGACCTCCACTTCAGCGCGACTCGCGCTAATCAGTTCCTACCAGTGATTCATATCAAATCCTCTCTAAACCAATTCAACTTCAGCGCGAGTTGCGCTTAAGTATTTCTTGCCAATATGAGAGTCATCATGCTTTGATTCAGCGTGAGCTAGGCAAAAGAGTCAAAATTCAAATATGAATAGAAATCTGCGCTAGAGATCCCAATTAATACATATCAGTGTTCTGACATGAAACACCGTAACATTGTTTTGGCAGAATGGAGGACCAAGTCGAAGCCCTTGAAATGTACTTCAAAAGATGTGAAGTGTAGTGCGCGGATGATGATCCCAATGCGGACGAGAGCGTAGTTGAAGGCGAGTACTGGGAGTTCAAAGAGCTTGAAGAAGTAGAGTGTTGGAGCATATGCATGATACCAATGACAAACATGATCTGCTTCAGCTACAAGTTTCAAAACGCAACATGCGCCCTCCAACTCTCCTATCAACAAATGATCAAAGATGTCGAAGTGGACGCGCATCCCATGATCAAAGTGAAATGCATGTCCGCTGTGCCGGGAGCGAGCAGGCAATACCACTTCGCCATCTGCATCAACTCGGTCCTCATCCCATTCAACCTCAGCCACTTCCTGGAAAGATTCCAGCCTACTCCATACGCCGATGAGATCATAGAGTTGGAGAAGAAGCTTGACAACAACAAGTGGAAGAATGCAAATGGCACTCCCCTAACCTGGAAGAGGCTGTGCACAAAAATCCGCCAGCTGTTCAACGACTTCAATACGTTGAAGGGGAAGCTCTCCATGCAACAAGAGTATAGCAAGCCCCGATCGGTCACAAGAGAAATGGTGCAGCAAGGCGTCAGCCAGACCTCTAAGGTGATCGTGAAGTAGGAATCAGAGACAAGTCGAGGTCAGAGGAAAACTCAAGCACAACCTTCGAAGCCTCAGCAGAGAAAAGGAAAAAAAATGGCTGATCCTCCTCAGAAAAAGACAGCAACAGCAACCGAGCCTCCAGTCTCCGAAGTTCCCAAAGGATGTTACGTTGAGGAGATGGCAAACTTGCCTCACTCCTGAGCGACGTTGAGAAGCCCTGACTATAAGCACGTCAGCCAGGTCTACAAGCAATTTTGGACCAGTTGTGAAGACGCTTACGTCTTTGGTGTTGGTGACAAGCGAGAGATTGACATCTCTCAACTCGTGGAGGCTCCTATGACCTATAACATCCGGTCAAAGCAGAATAACATTGTTGAGGACATGGTCAACTACCTCCTCAACATTCTTGACAAGAGCACGAAACAAACGCTCTGCGTCATGCCCGTGGGCTGCACTAAGAAGCCGGAGACGTGGGAAGAAATTGCAGCCGGCAATTTCTACATAATAAACGGGCAGCATAGTGTGGAGGCAAGCAAGTTCATATTTAATGACTCCAACAACATCGACAAAATCAAGCGCAAGCACTTCCAGAAGTGGAATTGCTTCATTGTGTGGTCGGAGAACGCGGAGAAGCTCAGATGCATTTCTGCCTACTACAACCGCACAAACCACTTCATCGTTGTGCAGCCATCTTGGGTGAGCAACATCCTCGGGGCTCGTCAAGTGTGGGAGGATATGGGTAGGCCCGAAAATCCCAAGCCCACCAAGTCTGTTGGAACCGCGTCTCAAGTACGGCAGACTGTAGAAAACAAGAAGAAGCGCGAGCGATTTCAGGTTAGCACTTCAACGCGAGTCACGCTAAACTACCTCGTCGACTAACAGAATTCCAGCCCTGTCCAAAATGCATGCTACGTGATTGATCTTCGATGAGCTACATCGTCGCTTCTAATTAAATTTCTCTAATTCTGTGTCAGGTATTTTAGAGGGCCATGACAATCAGATTTTCTATGATTGATGTTGTCAAGAACCTGAAAATCTCAAAAACCAAGGCTAGAGAGGAAAAACTGAAGCTCACGAATGAACTCTGGCTCATCACGGCACCCGATGATGTGTACAAGCTCTGGAGTGAAGTCATCACCGTTGTTGCGCATGGAGAGCTCGTCAATCCTAATACGGGGGACATGTTCAATGCGAGGGACGATTGGAATCCCGAGAGCTGTGTGTTGAATCGGGAGTTCTTCAAACACTTGGGGAACTTGAGCTATGCAGAATTGAAAAGACTTGCTGAACATTTGCTCAACGAGACAGGTGAAAAGCATAGGTTCTCGTACTTGAAGGTGACAGTAAAGAGCATCAAGAACGTGCTTGACAACTGTTGTAGCACAAAAGACTGGGTTGAGCGCCGTAAGCGGAAGAATTTGGTGATTAGAGAGCTTCATGGAATCAAGCCTGCTCTTGGGTTTCTGAATGCGGAAGGCGACATCATCCACAAGAACTGGAAGACTTTCAAGAAAGACCATCAGTTATCCAGTGCTACCATAAACGTTTTTCTTGACAGGCCAGGTGAAGCATACTTCGGGAAGGCCAAAAATAAGTCTTCCCTCAACAAAGAGATCACAGAGCTGTCCAAAGATGCGCAGGATTTTTTGAAGAGATTTCTGCAACATAAGTCTAATTTCCAGGTCCCAACCGCAAGTGGCCACTACCGAGGCTATGTGGTGGTGGGCAATATACACAAGGACTGGACAGCAAATGTGATGACTGAGCAAATCGCCAAAAATATGGCGCTTGGGGTTCTCGACTTCAGGACAATGCCCAGGATTCAGAAGAAGCAGAGCTCCACAATCGACCATCCGTACTTCATTGAAGTACTCACCTCGATGGCCAAGACAAAGAAACCTGCCCTTGAAGATGTCCGAGTGTGGCTCTTTATTTGTGGGGACGAAAAGGAACAATCTCAAGTCTTCCATTGGATTGAATCCAATGTGGTCTTGAAAACCTTTGAGGTTTCATACGCTTTGTACTGTCCCAACAAGAACAATCAACTCGGTGATTGCTCAGCTGCAAAAACGCCGAAGAAAGTGCAGCTGATCTTTCTGCAGAACCCAACCAATGTCAACAAGGTGGCCATTCCAGATGAATTTGAATGTCCAGAGACGGCACGGTATGTCAAGCCGCGCGCATACAGCGAGTTGGAATACCGAATCCATCACACCGAATTGCGTATGGAGTTCTATCTGTGGATCGTCAAGAAGTTCTATAAGTCTGGGATGTCAATATACTCGGGCTTCGCTGGAGGGAAGTTGACGTGCACAGCAATGGTAAGAGGTTTCTGTCAATTGTTTAGCGCGAGTCGCGCTAAAATGACCTGTTGTATTAGCACGAGTTGCGCTAAAGTCACTTGCGTTACATATTCAACAGTCTGTACATGTAGACTTCTTCATAGTATCCTTGTCTTCACATTTCTAGAAACCAATAATTTAGCGCGACTCGCGCTGAATTTTGGATCCTCAGTACAGGATTAGACTGATCCTCTTTGTTTTGTTGGTAGATGAGTGATGTGAATGTCTTCGCCACTGGTTTAGCCAGTCAATCAGCATGGTGGGACGAAATTTGTGTCAAGGCGATGACACTTGACATCGTGGATTTCCTTGACACTGGGTACTCAATGCCTGGTGATTAAGGTCAATGTTCAACACCCTCATCCTACAAGAAAAAGCTGAGGTCAAGCCAATGCTCTCCTCTCAATTTGCAGAAGAACGTTGAGAGCCCTGTCTGCAACGAAGCAGAGTCCGAATTCGAGGAGGAGGAGGAGGGAGAAGAGATTGCAGATGACAGTCCGGAAGGACTTGATGAAATGGCGACACCGACCAATCGCATATCCGCGGATGTACCTGGTTCATCGGCAAGCTCCATGTTGCCACCGTTGTCGCAGACACCAATGACTCCTGTCGGATTTGGACGGCCAATGAAAAAAAGGAAGCGCGATACAATTGCAAGTATTGCGAGTGAATTGGCCAAAATTTCTCAGCGACATAACGAGTCCATGCAACAGATGCAACAGCAAGCTCTGATGGCACAACAAAAGACCGAGCTTGCACTGGCGCAAATGGTGGCCGATCAAGCGAAGGAGAGGCTAGCAAACATTGAGTTGCACAAAGCCAGTAAGAAGTGGATGCAGGAGGAGTCGAGGGCCAACCGAGAGCTTGCTCAACAGAACAGGGAGATGCTCCAGCTCTTATTCAAGAAGGTTGGTGTGGAGCCAATCCAGAGGCTGCCGCCCGCTGAACCATTGCCCATGCTGCTCACCCAGGGTCAGCCCTCTGGCTCGAACATCAACAATGCTTTGAGTCCGTCGCAGGTAGTGTCCATGCCGCCACCTCTTCCCGTGGAGACGCCCAAACCGCCAACTCCTATACCAATTGAAGACGTTGAAGCCGAGGAACTTGCACCAACGGAGATTGGCCGTCCCGAATTCCAAGCTGAGACTGAGACGGCAACGGAGGCAGGCATTGAGCAGAACCTGTCCAGGGATGCTTCCAAGGTGGAGTCTGGAAGTGATGCCCTGCCCACCGAAGATCAACCTGTAGGTTCTGCACAATAAACTTCTGTTCGGAATGCGTGATGCAGATTTAGCGCGACTCGCACTAAATTGTGTGATAGATTCCTAGCTGATTTTTTGTATGTACATACAACGCTAGATGTCAAGCGGATGTTTTGTAGCTATAGTAGTTGCTAGTAGATATATCTAGAGTGAGTTCTATATTCTAAAAGAGGATGTCTCTGAAATTGTAATATATCTCTCATAGAGAAACGTTTCCCCGATTCTGGAATTGCAGGCCTCTGGAATATTGAATCATGTCCTGAAGATTGTATTGTCCCTCCGATGCAAAATCTGCTGCAGACGAGTCCGAATTCGGCCAGTTGCAAAAACGTTGATCAGCCTTCACAATCAGCACTGGAGAAGGTATAATCTCTATTTCCTTCTTCATGATGCGTCCGGACTTTGTTAACATTTTTTCAATCCCAATCGGGGAACGCTTTTGTCTGATTTGTCTTGTCGTTCCAATGAAGCCAGTTTCACGATTGTAACTGGCTATAAATTCCTACGTTTGTTAGCAGGGGTCTCATCCTACAGTAGATTGTGAGGGATCTTCGCAGGCCGTCCATCGTCCATTGAGGTCTGGGAGGGCAGAGAAGTGGTTGAACATCGTCCTGGACCTCAATGGCATCTTATGTCGTTGCGAGGACATGAAGTCTAACCCTTCCATCAAGCAGTTAAACAAGGCCTCGGACCCGCACTCAGCCACCATTCTTGCCGCTATCGGACCCAAAGCAGTTTATGTTCGTCCCAATTGCGCCGAGTTCTTGAAGGAGCTATAGAAGATCGCAAACATTTCAGTATGGAGCTCCATGAAGAAAACAACGGTCGATGAAATTGTTGTCTACCTCTTTCGTGAGGGAGAATGGCCCTTCCTTGTTCTCGGGCAGAACTCCTGCAAAACGATCAAGCGCAAGGACAAGGCCGGGAGATTGGTGGCTTACAAAGAGTCGGGAACGGATAAGGACTTGTTCCTTAAAAACCTCGATGTCCTTTTCGGTGGCTTCCACGAGATTTTTGCTCCTGATAACACTGTCATAGTCGATGACAGCCCTCGCAAACACCTCATGAATAAGCCCGAAAATGTAATTTTGTTGGATTCGTGGAGTAACCAAGGGAATGGGGACAAGGACACGACTCTTCTATCCGTCTTACTGCCGTGGTTGCAAAAATTGAACGGCAGTTGCAGCACTGGTCTCAAGTCCTTTAGGGAGGATAAGATGTGGAAGATTGGAAGACAAATGCTGTGCGAGGAACGGGGTCGTCGAGAGTATAGTAGTCTCATGGAGATCTTTCTTGGGCCTGTTATTGTTAGTTAGACTTATTGGTGGAGGTATGCGGTCAAGCTCTCGCTGTTTGCATGTTGCAGTTCCTCTAATTCTCACGCACTGTATTTTAGCGCGCTTTGCGCTAAGGTATGGTAGGCGATCATGGCGTTTGTGAATAACAATTTTCTCCTTTATAAATGCTGAAGTTTAGCGCGCTTCGCGCTAATATGTTGTTTGAGTTGAAGTTTGTTTAGTTAGCTTGTATTCCATCCCTTCTACTTTCGCTTCATCGTGGACTTGCTGTGATTGTGCTTAGTTGAAGGTTCCAATGCTAATTCTCTTCCGTTTTCTATCAAGTAAGAAGTCCCTCTGCAAAATCTAGAAGGGGTGGGGTCTTTCCATGTCAAGCGTCAGAGGACTCCCTTCTTGACTATGGACAATACGTTATTCTTAGCACGGGGGACTTCCTGTGCTCGGCTCCAACATTGAATTCCACCATGGATTTCTCTGTGAAGCACGTCGAGGACGGAGTGGTGGATAGTCCTCTGGAGAAGAAGCCGCGCTTGCCAGTTTCATGCTCGCCATCCCCTTTGCGCTCTAGGGAAGTCAGGAATTCCTCATCGTCGCCGACTACTTCAGAGAAAGGGACGTAGAGAAAGCTCTATGGAGATGCGAATTATCTAATGAAGACAACAGAAGTGAAAAACGATGCGCCACATGACTTGAACGTGGAAATCAATGCTCCCCACGCTGCACAGCTTCTGCTCCCACATCGTGCACCGGCTGAAGCAAGTAAGTTGAAGAGGAAAGTCGAGAGGCTGGCGTGTACTCATTCCTCGACTTCCACTTAGGACTCTGCAGAACGGAGGTCACTACAGGCGCAGCGGAGGGAATATATGCGTCAGGAGGGTGCGGGTGTTAGGCCAAAATGCAGTCGAGGCCCGAAAATTTGGAGGGCCCTTGAGAAGCTGAGGAGTACATCACATAGTTAATACTTGTTCATAGTTGTTCATACTAGACGGACACTCTGATAGTTGGTAGTTGTTCATAGTTGTTCATACTAGGCGGACACTTCAATAGTTGGGAATTGTTCATATTGGACGTACAGGTGGCATGTATATGAGATGAATTTTGTCTATTATTCGGAATTCAATCAGTGCATTGATGCATATCTTTTCCACATTCCTTAATTTCAAACCTCTCTTTATTGCAACTCAATGATTTTTACGTGTTGGAGACTTGTCATTCTTCCCAATTTGCAATAATGTGCCTTATGAAATCACGAAGTCATTCAAAATTTACTCCCATTTCACTGGAAAACTCCCAAAATATTGAATATACCGTTAAAATTGTCTCCAGGTTTCTTCACCTCATACTCTAGGAACTTACAACACCTAATCTTACTCAAGTTTGAAGTTGGCACCTCACTCAGTCCAAAAACAACATTGACATCATTGAGTTCTTTCATCTTACCTTTCCATTGGAAGGTAGAAGGTAGGATTTTAGCCACAACTTTCTCTCCTGACTTCAGGGTCAGGAGTGAAGCATGTGATCTGCTTCTTTTTCCAGAATGCACTCCAATGTTGCTATAGCTTATTGAGTGTGCTTTCTCGGCTTCACCGTTCCCTTATTACCATAATCCTTTGCTTCTCGAGTCTTGACCACGCCTCATGTACGATTGATAGCAATAAAATGTGGCCTCAAGGACCCCAGCTATATGCACCCACGCTCTCATACATACCAATGTGTTGTCAATTGATACCATTCGTCTACCATGCTCGTCAACATGCACCTATTTGTGCACATCCATTTTCCTGTAGGCCTTGTACTTGAACGTGGAGTTGCGATACATGTGTTTACAAAAGGCTCGAATCTTATCCCTAGGAAATGGCTAAATACAGTTCTAACTACAACATAATTTGGTAGACACTTCATGGATGGAATCCTGAATAAGCAGCTCCTTCGATTTCAAGCTTGCCTTGCAGGGCGCATTTCGGATGATACTTGTGTATGGTCTGGAAGACGTCGAAGAGGGCGGATCAAGAGAACCTGTTGGAGACAGTTGAAGTTGTTCCTAGCCTCATGGTCTTTAAAGCTAGCTCCAAGACAATGGACAAGATGAATAGGCCAAGCCAACAATGAACACACTTGTTCCTCCGGTAGGTCCTCTTCGCTATGCATTTTGAAGATGTGGATCGCCACATGGGACCTTTGCATTTCGGGCCCCCAACATTCATTGCTTCGACATTCTGAAATTCGTCTTCTGAAGATGTTATAAAATCCTCTTAATCATGTCTAAATTCACTAGATTCAGAACTTAATACACCTCTATATCAACAAGGTCATCTACGATATTATCCATGGATACCTGAAAAAATGCAATGTGAAACAGGATAAGTGAATTGAAGCTTAGATGTAGTCTCATTTATGTATAAGTTGACCCAATCTGAATGATCAAATGTTATAGCTAAATCTATAACACTAACGAACCCATATCCTAAAGCCTAGAATTCAACTATAATTGAAATCATTAGAATTGTTTATAAATTCAGATATATGTGAATTTTGTTTTCAGGTCGAATCGATCTGAAGTGCCTGACCCTTGCCTTGTTTAATTTTTGATCGTCGAGGAAGTACAAGTCTGAAAACTAAATACACTCCTCAACTTTAGGTCAGATCGACCTACAATGTCCCTTATACTTTTTGAGAATGAACCCATCCTCATCTGTACATTTACTAATTTTTGAAGACAAGTTCAATTTGAAGGGAAATCCCTATTTTATTCCTATGAAATTAAATCTTGAACTTCTCTTACTCAGGTCTGTGCTGGGCGTACCCACACTTCAGGTCAAACCGACCTAAAATCAGGACTTACAGTGAGCCAAATTCCATCTGTATACTATTATCATTATGCTCAAAATTCCTGGTGATTGAAACTGTGAATTTGGGGACTGCCAACAAGATTTCTACGATATTTTTACTTGCACATCGTTACAATTAAAGATACAATTCAGGTCGACTCGACCTGAAGTGTCATATATTTCATTTCATCAACATATTCAATGAACTACTCAATCTATGTAAGTTCAAGTTTAGGTTACTTTAATTACTATCATATGAGGCACTTCAGGTCGACTCGACATGAAGTGCATGAACAAATTACTAATGTAGACAAGCTTGCATTCAAGTCAACTCAGCCTACACAGTTCCGTATTTCTTGGAGATTGTGTTGGCAGTCTCATAGTAACCGTGACTTTGCATTCCGATTTTTTCAGTGAGATAATCAAGTGTTGTACTCTTAGAATTTTGCAACTCAGGTGTCGAGAAATGAGTATTGAATACAGACGTTATCACTAAAATTTAAAGAAATCTCAAACTCATAATCATACAACTCAATTTCTGGAAAATGAACATTGGAAACACACACACTCTGCCACCTTCAACAACTCAAAACTTGACAATAGATGGTAGCACTAGAAAATACATTATGCTCATTCACAGATCTACTACGTACTGACAAGGTAACGAGTGCAATCCATTGCATGAAAATATTTGGAAATGCTAAAGGCTTCTTAAAGACAGACCAAAGACAACAAGTGCATTCACCGTGATCCTCTAAACGCAATAGTCCGATACTTCAGATACTAGAAGTATAGAAGTTGATTGAATTGGGTAATGGCATGAGAGAAGTGTAATCTCGCACGAACATCCACGCATTTGCGATAGAGAAAGAGTGAACTAATGCGCATGGACGCAATGTCATTCTAAATTTTTTTGACGAGAATGTATTGTCGCGAATAAGAAGGCGGAAGGTGTAGGACAAAATTTAAAAGTCCAAAACTTCGTCCACAAATTCCTTCTCGAGTACAAGGGTTTTGATTCCTATCGATACTATTAATGACAAAAATAGCCATTGACAACTATCAAGTACTTATGAGTTCGCTTTATAGCACCGTTAGGCAATAATTCGTAGATTGTATTTCTAATATAAAGAAGGCAAGAAGTCCTTCATTATCTTTTTTTTTTTCAATTTTTGGAAGTCAATTTGTTTTGGATGAAGTTAGGGTTTGTTTGTAAATTTAGACAAATACAACCTTTTGCACCACCCAATTGTCTCCATCTGATTTTATCTATAAGGGTTTAGAGTGTAGGATTTACAGAGTTTAGGATCTTTAGGATTTAGGATTTACAAGACTTAGAGTCTTTAGGGTTTAGGGTCTGCGGTTTAGGTATTTTGTAGTTTACTAAATCATTCCATACCATATTTTTGAAATATTCAAGAAAAATTTAATTTAGAAGTAAATTAAAGGTTTATGTACACAAGATTAATATTGCATGCACTTTCTTTTTCTTTTTACAATGTTTAGGGTTCTTTGGTATTGCAACTACCTAGAGTAAAGAAAAGAAATTAATGCACCATTAATTCAATATACTCTATATTAATGAAAATATTAAATCTAATAATAATAGCCAAAAAAAGTCATAACAACTCTAGTATAATTCAATATATTCTATATTAATAAATAGATTTATTCAATAGTAAATCTATCAAATTTAAAATGTAATCTCCAAAATAAATTTTATGTTAATACAATTAAAATAAACCTAGGTCAATACTTTTGAGATAGAATAATGATTGATAATTGAAACATCTACAATTTAACATTTTTTGGTTCATTTGGCTAATAAAATGGACAAGCCAAAAAACTTGATGTTAAAGCACTCAGATTTTTTCCATTTAAAAAAAATATGTACTTCTAATTATTTTCTTAAAACAATAATTGACTCCATAGATAAATTTTTAGATGTAATGATCTATGACCCACTTTTTATGCACATATCATCTAAATCATATTGCTTTGCACAACCCCCATTAAAATTATGAACACATCAGCCATCATTTTAAAATTAAAGTTTTTAATATTGATTTTCAGGTATTAGGGTGAACTCGTACAAGAGTCAATTAAATTAGCTTTCCAATTTCTTTTGTTTGAACACCTCCATTTTTTTCTTTATAAATAAGAATCGGCTTCATAGATGAATTTGGTAGATGCGATCTATCACTAGGCCACTTTTGATGCACACATCCTCTACGTGCAATATGGCTTTGAACCACCCTTATAAAGATTAGGAGCATGTACGGGTCAATTTCAAATCCAATTGAATGATTTGAACATTTAGGTAATAGAATTAACAAAGAAGTCCACAAATTTGCTTCCTATTTTTATTTATTTTTGAACGAAAGTTTTATGTATTGTTATGTAACTCAGACATTACAATCGATACAATTTTCCCACTTGAACATTCTTAAGACAATTTATACAAATGACGAATCAAACCTGTAACTTAAAATAAAAGTTTTCAAATTTGAATAATCTACAAATCTACGATGAATATGTACTTCATACAAAACAAGCTAGACATCTAGTTTAATTTATAATAGTACCTTTCATTATCCCATAACTATTGGTATTCCCAACTCATGCTGATTTAAAGGGACGTGTGTGGGCATCATGCATTAGTGCAATAGCCTCATAGGTGGATTATCACAAATCATATCAAGTAGTTAGTAGATCACCTAAGTGGCTCTTGTGCTTTGGTTGAAAATTAATTGGCATTATGAGATGAAAAATCACTTTTAGTTTCTTTAATGATTTAAGAACAAGTTCAACGAATATGTTCCTCATTTTTTTCTTTGAAGAGAAGATCATAAATTTTTTTTCTTGAAAAAGATATTCAAGGACACTTGTAGTAGATCAATTTTTTTCTATAACCTTGGTTCCCATTTGTCTTGATTCAATAGAAGTTGATATTTTTACTTTTAAAAATGGAGTTCAACACAACTTATGTTAATTTTTATATACAAGTTATGTAAATAAGAAATCACAAAAGGGGTCAATTGATCTAAAATCTGTGCAAACTAGTCTGACCTTTTTTGTTTAGGTATAAATTTAGGTCATGGCACATCCCAACAAATATAAGGGCGTCAATTTAGAATCTCATTTCAAAACTTCAAAGAAATGGCCGGGCTTGTACTTTGTCTCCAATCCAAATAAACATGTAAAGGAAGTGCAATTGAGAAATAAAAAATAGGTAGAAGTTGAATACACGCTCTTCAATGATAATCTATAGATACCTCATCAAAAAAATAATTTAATTTAATTTTTCCATGTGGTCCCAAGTTCATGCAAAAATGACCGGGCTTGTACTTTGTCTCACAAAGTTCAAAAAAACATGCAATGGAAGTGCAAATGATAAACAAAAAATAGGTAGAAATTGAAAGCACGCTCTTCAATGATAATCCACGGGCACCTCATCAAAAAAATAATTTAATTTAATTTTTCCATGTGGCCTTAAGTTCATGTAAAAATGGCTTGGCATGTACTTTATCTCATAAAATTCAAAAAAACATGCTATGGAAGTACAAATGAGAAACAAAAAATAGGTAGAAATTGAAAGCACGCTCTTCAATGATAATCCATGGGCACCTCATCAAAAAAATAATTTAATTTAATTTAATTTTTCCATGCAATGGAAGTGCAAATGAAATATTTGGTATTGAAGTGGGATGTATTGCTCTTGAATGTTTTTAGGATTCTAAATTTTGGATCGCATTCCTTCATCTTGTGCTATACTAAAACTATTTTTAGTTTAAAAAAAATGATAATATGATACATAGATGTTTTGATTGCACTAAAATTTGTAAACTAGAGTTTGTAAGAGTAAGAATGAAACTGATAAAGTAAGAGGACCATAATGTAAAAGTAGTAAATCCTACAAAGATTTAGGATTTAGGAAAAAAATTAAATTGATGTACTTCTTTAGCTTACAAATGAAAATTCTTTTCCTAAATTGTTTTAATTTACAAGTCATTAAATGAGTTCACCTAAATTTTACTATCAGGAATTATGGAATTAATATTAGAATTTGTCTATGACACTTTTTTTAAAACTTGTTCTAAAATGCTTGAAATTTCAAAAGATTGTAAGACAAATTTTTTTTACATAATGTCATACCTTGCTTGAAAATTTGGCTGTCTTCAAAGGGAAGATTCAAATATTTTTTAAATCCTAAACCGCTACTAAATTCATATGTAGAATATATATTGTTTTGACTACTAAAAGATTCCTAATTATGAATGATTTCTTATTTTGACTTTGATTATAAAAAAACAAATAGAAGAGGTATACATGTTCATAATAAATTATGTATTTGTTTTTTGCAATACTTTAAGATACCATATTTCATGAAATTGGGCTTTACTCTAGTACTTAATTTGTATTTTTAATGAAATCAAACAAAATGCATAGAAGATATAGAATTTATAGGAAAAATTATCTTATGTATTATTTTATGTGTAATTTTTGGAATTCATAGGAATCTTGCTCTTTGAAATATAGAAAACAAAAGATTTTATATTGAAATATTGATTCAAACTAGATTAGCCCTACAATCACTTCAAAAATAATAATGAATTTCACATGTTTATATGTTAATAAATTTATGCAAATTTTATTTTTTGTATACAAGACTAAAATGTCCTAGTTTAATTTTTGTTAATTAAGTTGTTCTCTGTAGTACTCCTAGGCCCACTATTGTTGACTATTAACAAAAGTCATGGACATTTTACTCTTCATAGTACTCTTGGAGATTTAATTTTTGTTTCAAAGTTATTTTGGAATGCAAGTCCCTAAATTATATCCAACTTGTGGCTTTTTAAAAAAAAAAAGTCAATGGGCACCACGTCTTGGAGCTTATTCACCTAGTTCTCTATAAAAAATCAGCATAATTATTTGAACTTCACTCACATAATATGAAGTGCACAAACAATGGGAATAAAGTGCTTATGAATTCCAAGTATTCAAATATTTTAGAACTTGTTTGTGATTTTTTTACCTCATATTGAGTTTAAATTTCATGACCTTTGTACCCTCAAATATTTGAAGTGTACAAAATTAATTTTAAGCCTTTGGGCCAAATGACTAATAGTGAGCAGAATTTGTGGTGATTGCTTTTGTGTTATTTCAAAGTACACTTTTAAAATTTGTATATAGAAGTATTTTGATTGCTAGTCACTCTAAGGTTTAGGGTAAAGAGTGCTAGGATGGTGAATTGTAAATAAGCTAAGAATTCTACAACCATAAAGAAATTTATATGTATAACCTAAATCATAAATGAAGTTTTCCTAAAAAAAATTTTATTGAAAGCTTTGGGAACAAGAGTGTGGTCTAAAGGTCTCTGACTAAGGCTATTAGTTAAGTTTTTATCTAGAATTCATATGTGCTAATCCAGTTATTTAGAAGTACATTGATCATGTTACACAATAAGAAAAAGGGATAATTACCACACTCACTAGCAATTCATCCAAGGAAACTATTATTCTATCGTTAGTAGAGTATGCACCTAATGCCTAGGACAAAACTGCAACTAATAATGATCGGAATTTTTTTGTTAGAATGGGAGGTCTTCTGCAGTAGTCAGTATACAAATGAATGTTCTTACAAGTTTGGAAGCCAATGATTTAGACAGTGAAAAAAATAATGATTTCCAAATGCACGAATTGATATTTAAATATTGAAAGGTAAAGGATTCACTTCCAATTCCTGTTAAAAAATTCAGGAATGAAAATATGTATTCTACATAGGTTTTCATGTGAGGAAGCTTTTAGGTATCATTGGGATTGAATTTGAAGGATTGACTATCATGGTTATGTACAAAAAATGTTACGTTATTCAAAGGAAGTTTTGTGATATTCATGTTTGTAAACAAACTTTTTAGTATTTTTGTTTCTATAAACAAACTAAATTTCTGGAAAAGGGTATCAATGCAAGGTCGGTATGAGAGAAGACCAATTTTTATATTGAGGCTACGAGAGGGGCTAGATATCATAATATAGTCCGGGTATCAGAGAAGGTCTAGGTACTAGATACGGATATTGAAGAAGGCCAAGTATGGAGGCCATTGGATATTGGGCTGCAAATGGTTTGTGGGAGCTAGGGTTTGGTGCTTGCATTGTTCTCTTGTTGTTTGCGCTCCGTTCCGCACTTGTTGACAGTTGATGCATAGGTTCTCCAGCACGGGCATCGTGATGAAGTGAACTTTTGGGCATTACTTTGTGTGTGACTTTGGTGTTGGATTTGATTGAAGGGACTTGAAGGTATTGGGCAGTGTTGTATGTGCTTGTGAAAGAGATGCAGCTTGAAGTAGGGCTTGGGGTTTGAAATAAGAATCTGACTTGATTCATCATTGTTGTAGATGTGCAATCTTACTCTTGAGCCGTCTGAAGAATCCGTATCGACTATCTTGCTGGATGACTTCTCATGAAGGTTGTTTGTTTTTTCAATTTTTCCAAGGTTTGTACGTTCTGTGCTCAATGGCACTAGGATTTTGCGTAGTTGAACTCTTCTTTCTTGTATTCTGTAGTTGTGTGGAGTTGCATTTGGTATCGTGCCTTCACAAGAGCGCCTTCAATTGCGTCAAAACTCTTACAGGAGCTTAGGATTCACAGGAGCGCTCTCTTGGTCGTGGTGTTTTTATGAAGCTTCTCCCTTGATTTGAACCGGTGTTCTCTTCGTCTTGGTGTTGATTTGGAGCGGATTGGCGGGTTGTGAATGACGTTGGAGATTGTTTGATTTGGAAGATTGTGCATGGTGTATTTTTTGACTTCTCTTGTGCTTTTGCTATTGTATGTACTTGCTCTACCTTTCAAGAGATTTCATTTAATTTCTATATTTTCAATTCTGGGTTTAGGGTTTGGGAAAAGAGTCATTCTCTCATTCAAAATTATTGGATATAAAGCTTTTTGATTAATTTACTTTCAGCTCCTATATTGATATGGAAATGGCACTTCTGCTCATTTGGACATTTAGAGTTTGATATTGATTTTTTTGCTTTGTGCTGCTACTTGATGCTCTTATTATCATACCTTCTTTTTCCTAGGCCCTCGCACTAGCAAGGATACCATAGAAATATTTTCTAGTGTTAAGTGAATTTCTATGTTGTTGGGACCTATTTTGAAAGTCATCTGGCATGTGCAAAGCAAAGAGGCTTTAGCAATAGCGATCTTAACCTTCTTCTAGTAATCTCAGCACAATGGTCGCGTGGATTCACACCGTTTGTAGGGTTTTTGAGGTCCTGTCTCTTATGTGAGATGTAGAGTTCAAAAACAGCTCTGTGTTTGTGTTAGGATTGTATAGTGCATATGTCAAGTGCACAAAAATAGTTTTCAGGGGCCACAGCTATTGCTGTTTCTTAATTGTGAATCAAATGTCCTCATCAGCTAGCCTTCTTCACAGTTTAGATGTAGTTTGCCTTGCTTGCTCGTACAAAATGTTCTTTGTGATTTGAGAGGACAACTGGGAAGTGTTGGATTTGCTTTGAAGTGTTGAATTCAAAACATTAGAGGAGGTATTTTAACGAGAGTTAATATTTTGTATGTATAAGATAGTATTATCTACGTTTCTACATTGTTGCATTTTGGATCTTCGATTGTATTGGATTGTACACATTTTTCTTGGTCTCGATGGGATTTTAGATGTGCATGACTCCTAGTGAATCAAATATTGTGTGAATCCTGATTGAATTTGTGTGGGGATTGTATTGTGACAGAGCACTTTGCTGTGGTGCTGGAAAAGCAAGACTATGTAACATTATTCAAGTCCAAAGAATAGCTACAAGTGGATTAGCTACAACAACAACAACGAGGTCAATAACTAAGACTTCATTGTTTGTTTTTCCTTGCTTAATTCTGGCTGCACAATCACAGACAAATTGCCTTCAAAAAATTTAGCTTCCACTGATTTATATTTAGAACTCTAAAAGCTTTTCATTCTGTTTCTTTCAATTTTGAATTCCAATAGACTTAAAGAATGGCCTCTCAAATCCAAAGCATTTGCCAACTATCGCACCCTATAATTTTGAGTCCGGATAGTACCCAAGTATTATCCAAGTATTATCTAGGTATTACTTGGGTATTACTTGGGTATTATCCACACATTTCTAAGGAACCTGTACACACAGTATACAAGGACCCAATCTTGTGCAATTCAGGTTGGCCTGACTTGAATTGCATAAAAATAGCACATCGAAGAGCATTCAATAATGTAGAACAACAAAGCTCATAAATATTTGCATAGCATTTGGACATAAAAATTTTGATTACAAAGCATGCAACCTGAATTGAGCAAGCATGGTAGGTAAAACACAATAGAAATCCGAATAAGAGTACGCAAGCAAAAAGGCTAATTCGGACCAAAAAAGAATTTCATCAACAAACTCATGAAATGCCTCATTCAGTTCAGGTCGGACCGACCTAAAATGACCTTATTAGTAATTAGACCCTTCAGAACTTAAAAACCTAGGATGCAAAAACACATCCACACAAAACATTGATAGACAAAAATCCTGGCCACAACACTTGTGACAACCTCAACTCTAACGCAATTCAGGTTGGACCGACCTAAAATGAATTTATTAGTAATTAGACCCTTCAAACATTAAAAACCTAGGATGCAAAAAACAGATCAATAGGTCCACAATTCAGGTCGGCCCGACCTAAACTGCCATTTTGATTTCTTGTATTTCCGCAAAATTGTAGTCTGGAAGTCCAAGTCAAGTTCAACCAAGTCTAACACAAGCACAAAAATGAGGTCGGTGCAACTTAAAGAATAGGTAGTCCAAACCTAATAATTCCTTATATTGAAACAAAATACAAGCAGTTCATACATTTCAGGTCAATGCGACCTGAAATGCATAGATAGCTAAAGCAAAATGTGTCAAACCACAGACAACCTTGTAGACCCACATGATTAGACAAAAACTTGTCAACCAAGTCTGAAATTCTCCATTGCTGTTTAGCTTAATACGACCTAAAGTTTGAGAATGCAATTATGGCTAAGTGGAAGATCTGAGCCAAATTAAAAGAAACATAATCAAAATTGAGGGTATTAGAAGTGCTAACCAATAAAATCAAATTTAGGTCGACTCGACCTAAAAAAACCAAACACTGACAAATCACAATGAATACCATTAAAAATATTTATAGCGCATTACAAAAACCTCTGAAAGTCTAAGCAAAAAATATGAAAGAAATTAGAAAGCAATAAACAACTCATGACTTGTATGTTGATCCAATAACATTAAACAATAACAATGAGGCCATCCTGATAACAAAACTATTCGCATATATCAACTGGAACTTTAGGTCAACTTGACCTGAAGCATACGAAGCAAACCAAACTGAATCAAATTAGATGGAACACATAGAAAATGAAATCTGAAAGTTCCATGCACTCGAATTCAGGTTGAATCGATCTAAATCAATAAAGCAACAACTTCTGATGTAATACCATCTCGTCTGAAAAATGAATGTAGAATGGATGACCAAATTGAGAAGCTGAAGGCCCTCTACATATGCTATGTGCACGAATTCTCTGGAGAGGAAGGGGACGACTTTGACAATGACAAAGACTATTGGGAATTCAAAAATCCCAAGAAGGTCGAGAGTTGGAGTCTCCACATGATTCCATTCAAGAACCTCACTACTTAGTTTCGCTGCAAAGTTTAAAGACACAAACCATTTCTTCAACATATCATTTAATGAGAAAATAAAAGACATTGCTCACGATAGTGGTCCATTCCTGAAAATTTGTTGTATTACAGCTATAACCAAAAAGCCTGAAAGCGAGTAATACCACTTCACTATTTGCTTGGACTTCTCAAGATGTGCCTTCAACATATCGCACTTCCTCTCGACGCTAGAACCAACCAAGTACAAAACAGAGATACTCGACCTTGAGAAGAAAGTTGACTACAACTATTTCAAAATGAAGGACGGGAAATTGGCAACAAGGAAGGCCCTATACTCTCGCCTGAAGACACTCCTCAACAACTTTACAATTTTGAAGACAAAACTTGAGCTCAAGAAAAAAGACATGACTGTTAGAATTGTCTCCCAGAAGTTTCCAAGTAACGTGGAGGGATAGAGCTCAATGAATACACTTGGAACCCAACAGAGTCAAGGGACAAGAAAGTCCAGGCAGTCTGCAACTCCTCCACTAGCTCCCAGGCAAAGTAAGATGGCATCAATCTCACTAGCAGCAGTAGCAGAGAAGGACCCTTGTGTAGTTTTACTAAGGGAGCAAAGTTTTGTGTCCGTGGTAACTAAGGTCCCGCTCCCTTATGACTCCAAGAAGTTGCACAATTACATTGTATTTGCTGAAGCATACAAGGCCTACTAGAAGCACTACACTAATGCATACATCTTTGGCCTGGAGGATAAGAAGATGATTTCCATTGAGCAACTCATCAAGGCTGTAGAGGACTTAAACATCCATAGCCATGAAATGAAGCTCGCAAAGGACATGATGACTTACCTCTGGGAAATGCCGGATAAGTCCACAAAACAAACACTGTGTGTCATGCTAGTGGACTGCTCCAAAAAGCCAAAGCCAGAGAACTAGCCAGCACTTGAATAAAAAAGACTTTTTCATCATCAATGGATAGCACAGTGTAACCGCCAACAAAATGATGGTGGACCAAAACCTTGACGAAGAGATTTTCAAGAATTTTTGTCAATGGGATTGCTACGTGGTCTAGTCTATAGATGCCCAGAAACTACGCGACATATTGGCGTACTACAATAGAGTCAACTACTTTGTGGCGTTGAAGCCCTCATGGTCAACAAACATCTTGGGAGCTAGAAAAGTGTGGAACTCATGGAGAGGCTACGCAATCCAAAGGAAGCTGCCCCAATTGCGACAATGTCTAACGTGAGGCGAAATGCTGAGAGTGCGGCAAACAAGAAGAAATTCATGGTAAGAGATTCTGGTCAAGTCGACCTAATCTGTGTATGTCGTCTGGCATCTAGTGTTCCTACAACAATTGATCATATTTTGATCTTCTTCACGTGATAATGAATGAAGTATTTGAAGTAAGCAGAACGAGAAGGTGCATTTGACGTTAAAGGTGAAATGTGTAGTTTAGGCTGATTCAAGCTGAATAGAGACCACCAAATTGACCGTGAAATACAAAATTATACTGTAGGAATTCTCATTGGCAATGTACAAGCAATTTGTTCTTCTAGATGTATTAAAGGCGTAGAAGTCTGCAAAAGACAAAGATGCCAAAGAGAAGCTCAAGATCTGAAACGAGCTCAAGATTATCACAGTTCTAAACGACATGTACAACTTGTGGAGCGAGGTCATCTCTAGCGTTGCACATGGGGAGATGATAGACCCCAATATAAGACTGAAGTACAATAAGAAGGCAATCTAAAAGCCTAAGCAAGGAAATCTGACGCATGAGTTTTTCAAAGTGCTCGGAAACCTTTCCTTTAGTGACTTGTTGAAGCTAGCCGAACATGTTCTGCATTAGAATCCAGGGAGCAAGAACAAAGTGGATCCAAAGGTTACAATCAAACTTCTCTCTGCTATGCCTGAGAGCTACTACCCTACTAGAGAGTGGGTAGAGAGAAGGAAGCGCAAACACAAGGTGAAGATGGAGCTCCACCTCCTGGACGCAAGCCTCGGACTCATAACCTCCTCGAATGAGTTGAACTACGAGAAGTAGAGGGAGTTCAAAAGAAGTCAGAACTTCACGAATGTGCTACTACAGTAGCTAGGGAACGAATACTGGATGGAGGTGAAGTAGTCAAGAGCAAAGGGGAAGAGTGCTAAGGAGATGTCAATGTACGCGGCTGAGTTCTTCCGGGTCTTCCTGCAGCAGAGGGACAACTTTGTACTGCCAAAGTCCACTACATACTATCGTCCATACGATGTTATGTATAAGATACACCAAGATTGACCTAGAGGTGTGCTCACTGCAGAGAATGTCAAGGACATCTAGCTTGAAGTGTGGGACTTGCGTTACACCCCGATTGTGCTATCAAAGTCTAAGTGTATGCCTTCCAATCCATACTTCGTTGCAGCTGTCGAATCCTTCCAAGAAAAAGGTCAATCCCTTCTTGAAGACATTCCGGTGTGGGTGCTCATTTGTTCCATCCTCACCGAGCAAACACAGGCACTCCACTTTGTAGACAACAATCCCGCTTTGAAGGAATACTCCATGAGTTTTTCTTACTACTTTCTCTCATTTAATGAGCATATGGATGACTTATTTGCCCGAAGCAAGAAGGTGGTGGAACCAATTTATCTGACCATTCTGCAAAGCCCAAACAACGCCAATACGGTCAAGATGAGGTCATCCTATAATGCTCCCAACACTGAAATATTCACGAGGCCCGGGGCTTACAATGAGCTAGAATTCACAATTTACAATATTGAGCTACGGATGGAGTTTTTTCTCAATCTCGTGAAGAAGTTCTGCGTTCGTAGAGCAAGCATAATATCATTCTTTGCTGAGTCAAAATTCACTTATGCTGCGTTGGTAAGCCTGAGCAGCATTAATTTCATGAAGTGCATCACTAACATGTTTTGGCTATGGTTAAGGTCGACCCGACCTGAATAAAATGAACATGTATTTTGTTCTTGTAATTCAATAATCATAAGGTGATATAAGTCAGGTCGGGTCAACCTGACTCGTAGCACTGATTGGAGTGAGTTGCATCTTAGGTCAGTTCGACCTGACCAATGGCATTGAGTGTCCATGCTTCAACTTCAGGTCGGGTCGACCTGACCCAAAGTATTGCTTACATTACTTGATATACCTTTGTATCTTCGTTTGGGAATTTTTATACCATCGCAATCTTATAACGTTGTGTGTGACTTTGCAGATGAATGGGGTTAATGTGTTTGTTGTGGGGGACTCAAAGGAGTCTGACCAATGGACTGAAATTGCAATTACTGCAAAGAAACTAGATAAGAATGATTTTCTTTCGTCCTAGTTAGTAAACAGAAGAACTTTAGTAGATGTTGGAACAAATTAGTATAATTGTGACCACCTAACTTCGCACGAATAGGAATTGGCATCAAAGGTCGTTGTAGTATGAGAGGATCTTACGAAAGGTCTTTGTGTGACCTACAATTCGGATCGCCATCTGGACTATTGTAAAGGACCAAACCGGATCCGGAGTAGTTTAGGAGATTAGGGAATAGGATAGTAGGTCTTTAGCCACTATAAGTCATGGAAGGAGTGATGGGCCTACCACTCTTAAAATCAAGTGGTGACCCCTCTGATGGTGAAAAAAAGGCAAAACTAAACCGAATAAGAGCTAGGATACGAGTAGACAGTCCGGAACAGATTGGTCTATAAGGGTACCCAGGACCGAAAGTAGTAAAATCCTGGGGTTGTGGTAATTCACGGATTAGATAGTTAGTAGGATCGGAACATTGGGAGGAATCTAGTCTTCAATTTTCTGGATGATTTGGTGTTTCCGGTTTCAAACGTAGGACCGGAAAGTAGAATATGGATACTGATTTAGCTTAATCGCTTAATAAGGCTAAATACTTCACAGGATCTCATAGGTTTGATCTTTAGAGTCACTTAATTATGCTCTAGAGTGATTTTTGGGAGTATAATGGGGAATTTATTTGACCTGCACTGCAACACTTGGGTCTTACGAAACATAAAGAACGTTCTTCAGTATTTGAAGACATGTTGCCTCCTTGGCCTTGTCCATCTTCGTTGGGCAATGCCAAAAGGCAATGCAAGACACATGGTGGACTGTCGCCACTTTATTTTGTTTGTCGTCCATGGGACGCTTGGGAGCAAAAGTCCTAGAAGACGTAGAGGAGAGTGGTTGTTTGCCAAAGATTTGTAAGTAGCAACGGATATAGCCAAGGGCTTGAGCTATTGAAAAGTAGGTCATATTCGTAGTACACACATTGAGATCATGGGGTAATTAATCTTTGCCCCTCTAATATATTGGAGGTGGAGAAATCCAATATGATGCAGTGACTAAGTACTTTGGGTTCTTGCTATCTTACTATTTTGTAGCAATGACCTTGATTTCAATTGTTGATAGGAATAGCACTTGTGAATAGATCCAATCTTATTAGGGAATCACATTTTGTTAAGCTCTATGAAGAAGAAGAATACAATATTCATAATAGGGGGGTCATAACCGCAACTTAGAATCATAATGTATACAATGCAAACACACTCAAGGAAAGAATGGCACAAAGAAACTTTTCCATCTTTCTTGAGGAGGAGTCTCATTGATTGCACTTCACAAAATGTGGTGTGTAAAAATTCATTCCAAAGAAAGAGCAGAGATTGGTTCTATGAATTCTATACTTTTCTTTCCTTGAGTTCATCTTTGTTGTAGACTTAGGTGATATTGATCATTATATAATTAGATGTTATTTGTGAATACTCAATGATACCAATATAGATTCTATACTTAGATTATTTTATGTTCATACATCCAATACATGTGTATTTAGAGATTACTTTTTATAAAATGCTAAGTACTGGGGAATTATTATATGGATTCCCAAATTTTGTAATTACATACATATTTTGTCTATCATTGCATTGTTTTGGTAGTCTCTTTTATTAAAAATTTTTTTTGAACTTGTAGTTGCAATCACTCTAAAATCTCCCATTTCATTAGAAAACTACCAAAATAATGAATATGATGTTAATTGTTACAATGGAATCAAATCTAAATGTATAATGAAGGGTGGGCTTATTACATTTTCTCCCTTTAATACTAAAAACAACAAACGAGTGCCTTCCAAATGAAATGAAGGCATTGCTTATAGTACCCAAACTAGTCTATTTCATGGTAGTGCTCCCTCTAAATTTGTAACTCTAGTCCTACATAGTAGGGACATTGCAATTTTAGAGGATTTGCATCATCCCTTCTACTTATCTAGGGTCCTAATACACGCAAACATTATCAATTTGGAGGGTCTAACTAAAGCATTACAACTTGTTGATTTCAAAGAAGCTTATGTAATCAAGGAATATGTAAAAGATGCTTCAACATCTTACCATAATTTGGGTAGGGCTCACTTTTCTTAGGTTTGTCAACACTAGTGGTTAAAAAAAACACCTTATAAATATGTAGTGGAAAAATACATCAAAAGAGCTCAACTAAGGTTGAGAATTGTGTGTATAACTACAAGCCACAATGAAAACTTCAAATAAGATATCAATAATAGTTAAGGAAGCTATCTGCTATGTTGATACTATGAAAGAGATTCACAAGTGAGCCCTAAATATATGGAACACCTATTAGTGCCACTAGAATTGTTAGTTGCAAAGTCCAAACTCAGTACTTAGTAAAATGGTTTTATTTTTAACTACTTTTAGACTTTAGGGGGAATTTTGGACTTTGTGAAGGTACAAACCATCGAGAGATCTTCCAATAATTTTTAAAATGAAGCCAAAAAGTCTTTAAAAGGAAAATTATAGGCCTTTGGAATATTGAATCAAAGGGAGATTTCTTGATGCAAGGGAATTCAACCCCTTAAATTTAGGATTTTAAGTGTTGGAACAAATCAATGAATTTTGGATGATGTGAATGCCCATATTTATTGTAAGTAGTACATCCAGATTTAGGATTGAATTCATATACAATATTAGAGATCAAGAGATATCACAAGATATTTCCTAGAGCAATATATACTACGAAAAAAATGATGAGGCAGAATAATGTAATTATGGACAATTGGTAGAGCTAGTATAATCATAGTCTGGTTGATCTACCACTTTATAAACATTTGGATGCAACAAATAGATACCATTCAAATCAAATGAAGGCTTTTTGTTAAGTACCCTAGATAATCCACTTCATCTACGTATTTTTTGAGGCCTGAGACCAATCAAACTACAGTCCTATAATATGTAGATGTTGCCACTCTACAAGATCTACATCATCCTTCAAATGCAATGCCGGTTGAAGTAAGTGCGGGCATTTCCAATTGAGAGGATCTACAATAAGCATTACAACAGTATCATTCAAGAGTCAGAATTGCTAGAATGTGAGCTTGTGAGCGTGAGCCCGTATGCCCGTGAGTTTGTGAGAAGAAATTTTTTTTTTGGAAAATTGGATGGCGGACCTATGAACGTGGATGTAGGTAATTTTTTTCTCTGAAATGTAAGTTTGTTTTTATAAAAGAAGTGACAACTAACTATTTTTTAGAAGATTTGAATTACTGCAAGTGTAGTACTAAAATTTCATAGAAATCATGAGATGCAAAAGTATATAAAGAAATAAGTGATGCATAAGATGTAGCCATAAAACACACAAATCAAATTATAATGAAAATCAACACATAATAGTTTGACTCACAAAATATTTCAATCTCATGAATCTAAGTCGCAGTGGACTCGGTCGCAGAATCATCATTCATAGATGAATCCAAATTTTCTCTATCCTTTGATGTAAAACATCTAAGAACTGTAAAACATTTAAAGCATAAGGTTTTCTACGCTTTTTTGGTTTAGAGCAACCAAAGTCCACCATTGTTGATGCCATTTGCTCGGCACATTCGAGAAGGTTTAAAGTCTTCTCCGGACTTAAGATAAGTCTTTGTTTCTTTACCAATGTATGAGCCAACTTCAACCCCTCATGCCGGTAAACAAATATCATTGTGCATTGTTAGATTCTTAAAACATAAGAAGTATTATGCACACAAAGAATTAAAAAATCTTGAAACTTACTTACTAGATCTATCCTTTTGAGCAAACTTATGAGGCACCATGATCATTGCATCCGGAAAACATATCTTTTATGAATTAGAAGATTATAATGTTTTTGCCATTACGATAGGGTTTTAGAGTTCCACTAATTTCAGAAATGTTGTGAAGTCTTACACTCTTTGTATGCCCTTATTTTTAAAACAATCCTAATCAAAAAAGGGCATTACAAAATTCAATACAAACATGACGTTGAAGTGTGTGACATGCATAAGTTATATACATTTTTGGCTTCTCCATAAGTCCATATGTACAAAACACCTTGAATTCAATGGAAATTGTCCATGAGGTTGAAAACCAAAACCAAAACCAAAACCAAAACCCTTCAAGTAATTGTTGTGATTGTGACACCCTCTCAATTTAGTCAATTGTAAATTATAATGTTTCACTTCATCACTAATATTGATCATGTTCTTATTTTTTCCTTTCCCTTTGAAATATCCTACATGATTAAAAAAAAGATCCTTTATGTCTAGTTAAAATTTGTATGCATCCAATTTCAAATGAATATTACAAATTTATAATCTGTTCAAAACAATGGCATAATCTGAAATGTAGGAGACTAAGAGTTTAGGGTTCTAGGGTTCTAGGGTTTAGGCTCTCAATGTAAACTTCAAAGATCTCTAAATGCTTATTTAAAATCTAATTAGAACTTGTCTATTTTTGATTTTTTGGATTAATGGCAAAAGCATAGGATGCTGAAACTTTAATTGACCAAAAGATTTGACAGTAAGTAAATGCAACTTGAGTAGAATCCTATGTCTCATAGCTTATGAAATATGCCAATATGAAAAAAATATCGAGGCCTGGAAATAGTAGGAAGTGGACTGGGCGGACGGGGTGGGCGGAGGCAATTGGGTCGTCCGCCGTTCGCCTGTCCACTTCGGCAGTGGACGGGGCAGCTCCATCCGCCCGTCCGCCAGCTCGGACCACGTCCGCGTGGTCTGGACAGGTCCGATCCTAGGCCTCTTCTAGGTCTGGGAGCGGACGGGTATATTGGTGGACAACCAACTTAGATTTTCTCACTTTCACTCTTCCATTTGGGAATCATTGCCATATCGGATGTGCTACTATTACTTCACGCGTTAGAATCTTTAAATGCT
This sequence comes from Climacium dendroides, assembly GCA_950106755.1. NCBI lineage: Eukaryota > Viridiplantae > Streptophyta > Bryopsida > Hypnales > Climaciaceae > Climacium > Climacium dendroides. The sequence goes on along the minus strand of CATNNA010000020.1, from coordinate 827,258 downwards.
ATAGAAGCATTCACTGAAGAAGGGAGAAAGGCAGGGATGGCAATGATGGAAGAACCCTCTAAAGCAAAGAATAAACGAGTAATGGAACCGTTTGCTATCTCTTCAATGAAGAAAGTAAATACAGGAAAATCCCCCCTTGATAAGCGTCCACCTATTCCAGTACTTCCCGCGAGAAAAGGAAAAGCGGTTGATTGCCTTCGTGAATGTGTAGGGAAAACCTTGATGAAAGCGAAGAAGGAACAAATGATGGGCAAGCCTAAGAAAGCTTGTATATCTTCAACAGTACAAGAGAAAAGAGGGAGAAATCAAACACTTTCATCAAACAATGAAGACAACACCATGAGTGATGAAGATAATGGATTCCAATCAAGAGAGTACAGTAGTGGGGTAGAGGTGAAAGGATATAGTGATTACCACCCCTAGGCATTCAAATTTAGAAAGGATTTGAATCAAGAACATTTACTAAACTTGGTGCTTAAATGCTTACAATTTAGAGAGATGAATAGCTAAAATTTATTAGTTTCTCAGAGCATTTCTTCGTAGTACAAGCTTGCCAATCTATCTTGAAAAAATTAATCAAACTATCATTTTGGGGGGATTTTGTCCCAAGTGATATTGAAGAAATCTTCATTGTGTGATTTTTTGTTCTCAATTTCAAGTGTATAGCAAATAAAAATTTCTGAAGCGCTAAAACTCACAAATATGTAAAAAGAACCCTAAAACAAAATGAAAACCATGCAAAATTGCAAACCCTCACTCACTCACTGCCTAAACCCCTTGAATTGTTTGCTTGTCCGCCCGTCCGCCTATCTGCCTGCTCGTCCACCTGTCCGTCCGCCCGCCCCATCTACCAATCCATTCGCCCATCCGCCCGCTCGTCCGCCTGTCCGTTTGCGTCTACAGCGTCCGGACGTCCAATTTCGGACGCGATTTTGCCGCAGACGCACGTCCACGACAACCTTGACTAGGAGGTCCCCTAGAAACCACGGTAAGATCCGACGGTGGTTTCTAGAGGACCTCCTAGTACCCAAGATTTCGGTCTTCCTAAAATAAATTGTACACTAATATCTCCCATAAACAAGGAGATTTAAAGTATGCTTCTACACCTCGGTGATTGGAGATCACACTAAAATTTCAATCATGATGCCATCTAAAGATGAGTTTAGGATCTAGAGACAACTAAGAATTCAAAAATACAATAGAGGACATTTCAGAGAACCAATTGCAAGCTAATCATTGCACTTCTCTTGCTCGCCGCAAATGCAGCTCCTGAAAACTCATCGACAAAAGCGAAAGTTCCAGTTCTTACAACATAGCAATAACGTGATCGAACAACCTGCCTACCATTTTGAGCAATCTCCGGTGCATCACCCGGCAGTTCATTAAAATGGACAGGCATTATTTTGTCTCTCCAAACCTGGGGTACAACATGATGCTTGCAGAAACAGGAACCAGGAGAATGGCACCTCCTGAAACCTAGACATGTAACAGAGTATCAAACATATGCCTTTGGAAGAACCAGATTTATCAACGTGGCACTTGTACAAAACCCTGTGATCATTCATCCATGACTTTTGACCACGCCATAACATTCACTCCTATCGACTTACCATCGCGTGCAAAAGAACCGAACAACAATAGAAGATCGGAGATATTACAGACATTGATTCTGGATTTTGCATTGATTGAATGCATGGATCTAGAGATGGTCAATGACCAGACCATCTTGGTTGATAAGCAAACTGTGGTCCATGAGCAGACTGATGGTCGATGAACAGACTGTGGTCTTCGATGACTGATTCCTAGGGTACGGTGAAGTTCCCAAAAAACAATCGTCGGATCCAACAGTGGTTCCGTGGGGAGTGGGGACCTCACCATACCTCAAGAATCGGTCATCTAAACAAAAAAATAACTGTTCAAGAACCGGAACAGATTCCAAACTCAGAAAGCGATTCAAAAGCCAGTTGTGTCAAGGCTGCGTACACATGCTCTTCAAGAATTGTACCCTCGACTGAGAACCTCAAGAATTAGTTATGTGAATGTTGTATACGCATGCCGTTTACAAATCAGACCCTCCACCGACAATTTAGCTTACGTACACGAAGCCCACAAATCAGAGAACTGATTGTGAGCACTCAAAGCACACAAATTGGAGCCTGAGGCAACTACGGATTCAAAAAAACAGTGGAGGATAGATTCCAAACTCAAAAAGCGGTTCAAAAGCTAGTTGTGTCAAGGCTGCGTACACATGCTGTTCAAGAATCGTACCCTCGACTAAGAACCTCAAAAATCGGTTATGTAAATGTTGCATACGCATGCCGTTCACGAATTGGACCCTCCATCGACAATTCAGCGTACACGATGCCCATGAATTAGAGAACAGATTGTGAGCACACAAAACACACAAGGTAAGTACACAATTTGTCACGACCAAAAGGCCCAGGAATCGTAGTAACTTACGAGTGGCAAGTGGAATCAAAGAATTGATTTGTATGCTTCGTGTAATTAGCATGTAGTTCAGACAGGAATCGGAACAAGATCCGCAAAATCCAGACTGTACTTGTATTGCCAAACCACAATGAGGAGAGTTCAAAGACTTACCGAAGTCACATCTGCAACAGATTTGACCTCAATTGGAGCCCTGGATTGCTCCCGACCTCGTCTTTGAAAAGTCCTGGTTGACATTGGCGCCACGTGATCCTCTGGCTGCAAATATCTTAACAACAAGAAATACTTACATACGACACCGACAGTGATATATGGGGACAAAGAACAAAATTTTGGTGCAAAACAACCAAGAAGCTTGGCTTTGCTGAAACTGTGCGGCACTGATAACCGCAAGTGAAGGCAACAGCAGGGCCGGATTGGACTCTGAGATCCTCCAAATGTGAACTCGGCGGAGAATTGTAATCCCAAGAATCTTGCCATCAGATCTTGGGAAAGTCCAGAGTAGTGAGCTGGCTAATTTGCAAAAAGTGGTTTACATGGCATCCTCCAATTTGGTTAAACTGGTTGACGTGGCGTTCAGCAATTGCTGAGTGAAGATCTACCCCTGGATTCAAGCTGTATCGGTCTTATTTGCAATCCAATGATTTTTTTTATATAGAATTCAGATTTGCAATCTGTGGCCCTGAATTAGGTAGGGGCAGTGGCTGAACCCTAAGAAATTATGGCAAAAAAGTAGGGTGCTTCTTTTCACAATGAAGTCTGGTCGATGCAATGAGGGGTTCACTTCTCCTTGGCCCTTCACTAGCGAGTTCTAATGAAGTTTTTGCCACCTTATTGGCTACAATTCACTTATCTGCATAATGGAAGTGGCATCATAGATTTTATATAAAAAATTTTGCTCTAGCAACTCTATTCGCAAGTCTCTCTGTATTCTTCTTGTTGTAGTGTCAAGTTTAGATAAACTAAAGCAATTAATGAACACTACTAGAAAATTTTGTATTTCTGTTGTTTTGGTCGCGTTGATCCAGTCAAAATCTGACATAAATCTGTTGGTTTTAACAGATTTTTGTCAGATTATGACCGGATCAACGCGACCAAAACAACAAAAATACAAAATTTTCTAGTAGTGTCGAAAGAAGTAGTACTTTTAGTCATGGAAGTCACTACTTATGCATAAAATCACAAAGCCAAATATGTCAATAAAACAAGCTCACTGATGCAAAGAACATGGAGTTATTCAAGCATTGTGCTAGTTAAAGACAAAGGATAGGGTAGGGATACGTTAATTCCTAGATGTGACAAAAGACTGCATTCATTGACTATAGGCTGCACGTACAAGAAAAACATAGTGAACAAGTGGTTAACTTTCTTTCGAACCTCTACGATTTCACTAATGACTAGGGCCCATGTCGCATAGCGACAACAAACTTCCAAGTAGATAAACAATGGCAAAATCCTGAATCTTAGAATGCGGCAAAATGGCAACAACACTAGGGCTAAGGTAGTTGAATAGGCATGGGCACCTTGGCGGTGAGTCTTAGGCACCCAAAAAATTTGCTTCTAATTTTTTCCAATTCAATATTCGCTAGTGCTCAAACCAAGGGGGTTATGGGAAACAATTCTCTAATAAAAATGCTTTGACAGGAAGCGTATTTAGCTAGAAAACATTCCTCCTTAGCCGATTTCAGTAGTTTAGGATCATTTGTTCATTCTATATACATTTCTAGACTCTCTAAAATTGTACCAAATTTTTAATATGATGTTCATAGAACTCTCATATTAATCTATATATAAGAAGTCTATTGAATGAATACATGCCCAATTTTGCAATAATGGAAAATGCATTGCCCAGAAAATAATTGACTTTAACACAAATATTCTCAATGTAGGTCAATGGATTACAAAGGTATTTACATTCATAATCATATACTCTTCTTCTAGAACCGTTTGTAATGCAGTGGTGTCTTGGGACATTGCCTCCACAGAATCTAAGTTGCACACTCCAACATCCTTCACTTCACTACTCCCTCCTACTCTAAAGCGAAGTGATTTCTTGATGTTAGTAGATGCTAACTCTTTTGATTTTGTGGGAATGTGATCCCACATGCTAGACCCAGAACAGTAGTATTTGACGGGAAATTTCAAAAATTGTTCCCTTAAAAAGGAAAGTTTTTGAGTTCTCCTAGGAAGTTAGGGAAACTTAGGAATACCAGATTTTTGGATCCGGAAAAATTTCATTAGGTCTAAAAACCTAATTCCAGAACCTTAGAAAGTTCCGGAAATCGGATGACGGCGCCAGCCCTAAAAGCCGGAAACCGGATCCGTATTAGGGTTAGGTTTTTGCCGCCAAAACCTATCCTGTACATTCGTCCGACCGTCCATCTGTCGGACCAGTATAAGAAGAAGACTGTAGCCGGTGGAAGGCAAAGTTGCTTTCTTACTTTCTTGCATCTTTGTTTTCCTGCCTTTTTCAGCTCTTAGAAATTTCTGGTAGATTTTATTTATTTCAAATAGAATTTGAAGTAAGAAATCCATTCATAGTATATTCTCTTTATTTTGTGGGATAGAAATAGAGAAACTACTAGAGTTATGGATTAACAACTGTAGGGGCTCTTAATTGCAGTAAAATGGTTAAGGACGAAAATTGCACTTTCTGTCCTAACCAGAAACCGGAGCCTGGAGAGTTGTCCAAAAAGTATTTTCAAAAGACTTTTTGTAGTATCAGAACTAAATCTGGAATCAATCCGGAACTATTTCGAAACTAATGGATCCAGAATCTGTAAATGTCTAGAATCTAGATAGGATCCGGATGAAGATTCGGATAGGATCCGGAATCCGGAATATGATTCAGAACAGAAGCCTCATATCGGGCGGCAACAAAGACAACTCCGGCTGGAAGCAGAAAGGGCGGATCCGAAAAGGGCAGATTCGAAACGGATCCGAAATTTTAGGAATTTCCAGAATAGATCCGGAATGGATCCGGAATTTCCAGAATGGATCCGGAACTTCCGGAAGATCCGGAATTTTAGGAAGATCCGGAGTCCGGCCGTCTAAAGCCGGAAAAATAGGATCTGGAATTTACCGGAAATCTAGCGGGCCAGTAGGAATGTTTTGTAGAATTTTTAGGATGATGTTAGTTTTAGTACAAGTAGGAGTTTTAATGGCCTTTCTGGTCATTCACAGCCATCTCATAGTTTCAGCATTGTACCTTTTTTTGAGCTTAATTCTAAAGTGTTTGGAGTATCCAATCTCTTATCTTTCTTGTATACGGTCTATATTTGTGAGAGGTGTGGGTCCATTCTTGCGTTTCCGGAACTGAGAACTTACCTTGTGTGGCAAGAGTCGATTTCGTGAGAGTATTCGGATGTACTAACTTGAGGGGGAGATCAACTGGATGGTTCCGGCAGTAGGGTTAGTGTAGTACTGCTCGGATGCCGGTATAGCCTGCATATAGGATACAGCCTTAGGTGAAAGGGGTATCTGAGAGGCTGCTAGCAACTTCTGTGTACGGAAGTATTGCCGGACGAGCCTGAATTCCGAATTGCCGGAATTCCCCGTAGAACAAAGTCAAGCCCCGGCGCAAGCCCAAGAAAATACAGAAAAAACCACCCGGTTGATAGGAGGCTTAATGCTCGGTTAAATGTTAGAATGTCGTTGTAGTTCTTGACCGTCCCTATGTGACCTAATTTGGAAGGCCTTCTGGATTTGTAAGGCGACAGAATAGGAGTACACTTCCGGTCTCTGAAGAGTTAGGTTAGTGTTAGTATTAGAGAGAGAGAGAGTGAAAGAGAGCGTGTTTCCGGACACGGTAAGCATCCGGACGGTGGATCTGGCCACTCGTCATCCAAACCCAGGAATCCCGGAAGGGACACTGAACGGTTTCCGGATTCTTCCGGAACCCATCCGGCACTAGAGTCCGGACCGGACCTAAAGTCCGGAGTAGTCTGACGGAGAGAAAAGTGAATGCTTAGATTGGGATAGCCTATAAATCTGTAATCCACAAGTCCTCGTGGGAACGATTCCGGAGCAGTTTATTCTAAGAAGGCCTTTGGTGTAAATTAAGGGCTAACTGGAGGAATACTGGTCCGACTAATCGCTACAGATTCCAACATGGGGCTCTTTCTCTAAGTCATTCTAGATCTTCTAAGAGCTCTACGAGATGAGAAATATAAAACTATACGTCTCCTATTCTTTGACTCAATCGGACTAACTGAAAGACAGGTACGGCAATCAGCAAGCATGAAGTGAAAGCATAGAATAAACTATCACCATGAGAAGGAAATGTTGTTTGTCACACACAACATCAAAGAAGACTGTGGTTTGGAGAATTGGGCATGACTTATATACGCTACATGTACCTGCACATTTAGTCTATATTGCGTCTACTGGAGTAGGTTTGTCATAAAAGCCACCTCCAAAAACTAACAACTGTGACAATTCACAACTTATTTACTGCGCCTACTTGTAGAGAGTTGTTCCATCTACAAATCTATTTATGAATCTGACACTGACAATTCCTTAAATGCCACCGCGAAAATGAGGTTTCTATGGTAATTAGTATTGTGCACCAATTATTCAAATGAACATAGCCAAAACATGCCTGACACTGCTGCCTTTTTAGTTAATGTTATTCTAAATAGTTATGCTAAAAGCATGCTAGGAATTTTAGATTGGCAATTGTCTTCTAAATTTGAAGTGACTATTCATCCACTTGATTCAACATAGTTGTGTCCTCTTGGATTCATAAAGAAGGTATGAAGAATGCTAAAGTAGTTGACAACAATGCTTTATTCGTCAACTTGAACAAAAAACTGACTTCTTTGTTTTGTGTTATTCTTTGTGCACATAGGTTGTATCATGGCTTTTATACGTCTAGATGGTCATGAGGTTCCGCTTGTGTTTCCAATAGATAAAGACAACCGCGCAAGAGTACCTAGCCCCCTCTTTCATGTCCGGTTCAGATTTGTAGAGTCTTCTATCTATGTCGAACAAAAGAGGATGTCTCAATCTAGAGAAGTTCAGCAATCTATTCCCATACTGAAGTCTATGGATGGAGATGGACATTGTTGGTATCTTCAATCTGGAAGCTATAGAGCTTATGGGCTTCCATTGTCCATATTAGTTGCTTCAATGGAGATTCAAAGTCGTTAGTCTGATGTGTCCACTATAGACATGTCGTATATCACTCACACAATTTCACCTACTCAAAGTCAGAAAGTATTTCTTGTACTTTTGAATGATGCCATTCTTCGCATAGTGAAAATTGAGAAGATAGATTCTATCATTGAGTTGTCTAGTGAATCTAAAGAAGAGTCCCCTAACTTAACACTGAGGAAACAACCATTTTGTCTGGAAGTTGCATCAGAGGATGTTGCACTTCAAAATTCAATATCTTACACTCCATCCAATAGTCCAGCTCAATCTCTAGTGTCTCGTCCTCCATTGCATCCAAATGTAGCTGATCGAGTGAGCATAATGGAATGTTTGAGGAGATTGTCTAGTATGCATTGTTCTCCGAATGAATTGTCGACAATGGACTTCAGTAGTATGAAACATCATTGCATGCAGTTTCTTCCGGCAGTATTTAACGGGATCGTTATCTTTGAATTGTCTCCGTGTTGTTCATCTTCTACTTCATCAATAGCCAAGAATTTGAAAGAATGGACAAGCGACATAATGGACACATGTAGTGCAAATTGGTTATGACAAACATTCACAACTTTGACAATCTGAAGTTTCGTAAGTCATTCTGTGCTAATCTTCTTGCTTGTGAGAATCCAGATTGTGAATACTCGAAGAGGACTTCCAATTGCAATGAAACAGAGTGGATTGGTTACACAACCTTCCCTTTTGTAGTAGGAGATAGTTCTCCCAAAGACTGTATTCTAGTTTACAAACTATGTAAGAACTCACCAACGTATTTAAACACTTGTAATGCTAGGATTTACTACTGCTATAGTAATAATCCTAAGATGAATAGAGCAGCGATTCACTTGGAAGAGCATGCTCACCCTGTAGCAAAGGGCATGGATAGAAATTCTACAGAAACAATCTGTGGATTCATTGCGTAGCAAGTTGCAAAAATACCAACGGCTACGAACTCAACCATTGCTCTCTTTGCTAGCAAGGACTTCTTGACAAACTACTTGTTTTACAATGGAGAAGGACAGAAAGAGATGTTGAAGGGAGAGGAAATGGAAGAAATCATGGATCGCTTTCAGTATTTGAGCAGTCAAAATATAAAAAATGTGATATCCTCATTTCGCTCAAACAATCAAGGAGGTGTGATTGACAACATTATGACCATGAAGAAAGAGTCCAGGTTCGAATACATTCATGACAGCATCTTTCCAGGCCAAGGAAAGGAGAAGGTGTACATTTTTAAAATGCTCACCAAAGGACCTGGAAGTAGAGTGGACTTCGTGAGATGCATGCAACCAAGAGGGAATCTACAGAACACATGGATGATGTTTGAGCACGTCAAGCGTGTGAAGGAATGGACTACAATGGCTTGCCACATGTACAATCCACTACAACAAAAGCAGTGTTTTATGACTGCAAAATATGACTGCAGTGAGTCATAAAATCAAAAAATATGACTCACACAGAAATCATTGTAGATGACTCGGAATATGACTAACTCCAGTCGTTTAGAAGTAGTCGCTTCAGACATCAATCATATTGGCAGTCATATGGGTTGAGGGGTATAAATACCCATTTTTAGCCATAGTATGCCAATTAGGCGTATACTTTGACTATCCTAGGGGTTCTTTGACTTTTTCTTGGGTTGCCCGGACAAATAAAAAATCCTACGTGGAATATGATTGCGATGAGTCATATTTTTTGATGACGTGGAATATGACTGTAGTTAGTCATATTTTGCAATCACATGGAATATGACTGCGGTGAATCATATTTTGCAGTAATGTGGAATATGATTGCGATGAGTCATATTTTGTAGTAATGTGGAATATGACTGCGGTAAGTCATATTTTGCGATAATGTGGAATATGACTGCGGTGAGTCATATTTTGCAATAATGTGGAATATGACTGCGGTGAGTCATATTTTGCAGTAATGTGGAATATAACTGCGGTAAGTCATATTTTGCAGTAACATGGAATATGACTGTAGTGAGTTATATTTTGCAATGATGTGGAATATGACTGCGGTAAGTCATTTTTTGCAGTAATATGGAATATGACTACAGTTTATCATATTTTGTAGTAACATGAAATATGACTGCAATGAGTCATTTGTTTGGTTACATGGAATATAACTAGGGTGAGTCATATTTTGCAGTAATGTGGAATGTGATTGCGGTGAGTCATATTCTTGTTAATGTAAAAAATGATTCTCATGAGTCATATTTTTGAATGATGTAGAATACGACTCTCGTCAGTCATATTACTAACTACAATCACATTTTTAATGCATTTTAAATGAACATGATATATAGCTATTATACATCAAGATGATTTGACAATTGAATAAAAAGCCTCATGTAATTAAAAATGAATACATAATATATGGTTTTAGAGATGTATGAGAGATAATCATATTAAAGAAGGAGAATGTAAGAACAAATACAACTATCTTCATTGACATTTATTAATCACTAATACAAAATATATATATCACAATGAATCATTTACACAATCCAATAAGGCTTACAATCCTTACAATAATATGAAGATGACTTCATTGGGTTGTAAGTAGCTTCCAATGTCTTTGTTTCAACTTTTGGTGCTTGCATATACAATCAAAGAAATAAGAGGTTAATTTTTAATGATTGAACAACAAAGCTTAACCTTCAAAGGCTTATAACAACACAAAATATGTAGCTCAAGTTTAGGATAAAAAGAATAAGATTGATGATGGAAAAAATAAGAAAAAAAAAAGTATTAAGAAATAACAAGAAGTAAAAGTTAAGATGCAATCAGAAATAAGAAGCAACAACTAAGACACAACAAGAAACAAGAAGTAACAACTAAGATACAACAAGAAACAAGAAGTAACAACTAAGACACAACAAAAAACAAGAAACAACAACTAAAACGCAAGAAAAAACACAAAACAAGAAACAACAACTAAGACACAACATGAAATTAACAATTAAGACACAAGAAGAAATAAGAAGCAACAACTAAGACACAAGAAGAAACAAAAAGCACCAACTAACACATAACAAGAAACAACAAGAAAGGAGAATGTAGATGCAACAAGAAGAAATAAGAAGCAAGAACTACAAAACAAGAACTAAAAAGAAGAAAGAGTTCAAATGCAAGAGAAAAAAAGAATTTAGATGCAACAATAAGAAGCAAAAAACATAAAGTAAAGAGCAATAAGAAACAAGAGTTGAGATGCAACAAAAAGCAACAACAAATGAAAGTTAAGAGACAATAGAAGGTAAGGAAGAAGAACCACAAGAAGTGACGGCTAGGGTTTCAAAATCCTAAAAAGTGGTAGCTAGGGTTCTAAAACCCTAAAAAAGTGGTGACTAGGATTTCAAAATTTTAAATGATGACTTATTTATATTTTTTTTAGAATTGCCTGTATTTTTCTTGAATTGCCCAAAACAAAAAAAAATTCACTACTATAAAAATATAATTGATAATATGACTCAACGTTCCCAAACATGTTCCCTACGTTCCCTATGAAGTACTTTGGTATTTCTAATGGCCGTATAGTATACACTTGTGAAGTACAAGGCGTAAAAATGACTGGTAGTCATATTTTGCAGTTATATTTCTCTCCAAAGTATTGGCCTTCAAGAATATGACTGCAAGTAGTCGCCAGTCATCCTCAGTCATAATTCTGTAGTCATAAAACACTGCCATTGTTGTAGTGATCAAGAATACAAAAAGATGATGACTATTTCAACCTGCAACATGCAATTTGAAGATACCGATATTCAAGTACAAATCTGGAGGTGTTTGAATGGTATCATGGCACAACATGGAGTGGACCACCCGGACTTCAAGGGATTCATGGCAGATAGCACTATGGCCAATTGGAATGTAGTTCATATTGTATATGGAACTGATTCTCCCAATGAAAAGATGGAGAATTGTGAGAGAACGTGCTTGTTGCATTGGAGTACTTCTCTTCAAAAACACACTCAGAATCACATCAAGACGAAATTCCAGTAACAACACAATATACTATGTAAATAGTACAAAGATGCAAAAACTATGGAGGAGGCTAAGACACTTTACCTAGCAATTCAGTTGTGGTGGCTCTCAACTGAAGCTGCTACTAAAGATGCACTTCACCACTTAGACCATTGGCTAGCATTTTGGCATTTCTAGTATCGTCAATGGAAAGGCTTCATGCAAATGGTAAGTGTATGTTGAATTAAAAGTTGTGTGTTATAATATGTTCTTAAATTTAAAAATGCATAAGTATATTTCAAAGAAAGGGTTAGGAGTACTTTTGGTTTCCAATTTTTTTTTTCAATTTTTTTTTATGTCATTTTACCCAGCAATTTAACCAAAAATGGGGGTACTGTAATGGAACCCAAAAAGTACATTTGGATCCAAAGGTAGTTTTTGGGCTACTTCGTGGTACCCCCATTTAATGCTAAACTATTGGAAAAAATGACACCTAAAGAAAATAGCATTGAAATTTATTTTTTTTGCATTATAAGAGTGAACTTGCATACTTGTTCCAATGTTTGTTTGTAGATAAATAAATTCTTGTATAGCATTTGAATGTCTTTCTTTTCTTGAGTTCATTTAAAGTAAATGTAAACTGATTTTTTTAAGTTTGCAATTTTTGTAAAGTTTGATGTAAGAAATTCAATTTTGGAAATGAAGTTTATTTTGTATGGCTTTGTAGGATTTGAGTTTGGAAGAATTGTTGGATATGCCTTCCTGCAACTTGTCAAAAACAGTTCATAACAAGTAGCTTCAAATGTCCGGCAACCGAGGTAATAATTTGTTTGACGCCACTTGTGACGATAGTATCCGTGCTTGGATACAAATGACTAACTATCGTGCTTACTTAAGAGGACATACATGTGGATTTGGGCCATCAAAGGAAGTGTTGAAGTTGAGAGTTGCAAGACAAAGCGGAGATCCAAAGAAAATTGCAGAGGCATTGAACACAATACTTGGAGGTAAAGGAGTTGGAACTCACATACCGCATTTGGAAGGAAAAGAGATCTTTGGAAGCATGAAGAGGAAGTTGGATGTTTCTATTGGTGATTCAGGAGACTCACATCGACCAAACAAAGTGAACTTCTCTCAACCTCGTGTTCGAATGAGGTCCACAATAGTTACTGTGAATACTTCCCAAAACAAAGGAAAAGAGCCTAAAGTGCAACCATTTAAACATGTGACTATTGCATTTGAAAGCAATTGTGACACATCAAAGTGGCACATTGCAAGACCTAGCCACGAATTGAACGTGATTTGTTAAACTCAACAACGGGGGTCAAACAAGTACACTGCCAAAATTATAAGAGGAAAGAAGGGAACTCTGTCTCCCACCTATTATAATAGAAAGGTAGAGTACAGGAATAAGCGAGAGGTCCTAGCAGACTTCTGGTTTTGTGGAGATAACATAGAATGATGTGTGAAAGGTACAAAACAGAACTATATCATTGACATGCCGAAGGTGCCGAAACTTTGGCTTGTTTTGATTGGGACCAACCTAAGTCGGGAAGAGACTATGTTACTACAACATGTTGGATTCCATCTCCAAGAGCGCCCTACATTGTCACCACGACGATTCTTCAACATATTTAACATATTCCAAAATGTCTTATATGATCAAGCACCACCACAGGATGTAGATGTATATCCAACGGTTAGGAACAATCGAACTATACGAAGGAATGCAAATGCACCAATAGCAAAACAGCGCAACAAGTGGAACAATGCAAGCAACATTAAAGGACAAATTGTAGGAGTAACTTTGCTTTTTTTTCCAATGTTAGGTGCAATAGTATCATTGGAGACCTAGGCAAAACATAAGAATGTGTATTGAATTACAGTGGGTATGTTTCCTACTTGCACATGCCTAGACTTTGTTCATATGGCAATCTCCGCTATTGGAGGTCGTCAACAATACATGAATTGCAAGCACTTGTACTACTTCTATTGGTACTTCTGCAAGATGGACATTCATGATGACAAATTCATTCATGCACCTAGTTATAGCTTGAACGACGTGAAACTTCTTCTAGTTCGAGCAGGAATCATCACTGTACCAGAGTAGGCATGGCTAGATTATTCAATGTACTTCATTTGTCTTGTATTAATTTAAATTTGATACAATTTAAATGATTTGAAGTATACTTAAACCCCAAACTTTATGCATTGATGGAGTATAAAGTATGTCTCATTTATTTTGTGAAATGTTAAGAAGTAGGAAGATTTGAGTGCTTGAATCCTGAAATGTTGACTACTAATTCAGTATTTGAAATATAAAAATGAAGTCTATTTTTTTATTTGTTCTTTCTTTCTTTCCTATTTTTTTCAATTATGAACTTCTTTAGCATTTCAATTTATTTTCTTTTAGTTTCCACTTTCCTTTCTATTTTTTTCCCTTTTTTAATCATGTATTTTCCATTTTCTTTATCTTCCTTGTATTTCAATTTTTTACCAATTTTTTTTCATTTAACTTTTTCTTGGTAAGACTTGAACCGCATCATATATTTTTTTCCTTTGCGAAGAGTGGTCATTCAATTAGGTTGGTGTATATTTGCAAAAAGACTATGAAATTGAAGTTGATGTCCCAATTTCGAATCCAATGAAGCCACAAATAATGGTAGTGGGCGCAATTTATGTAGTGAACTTAGTGTTCAGAATTCATATACAGCAATTGAAGTGGAATGTAGCTAATACTCACCTTCTCTTCTTATAACTTTTTACTGAACTATTTACATTGTATTCTATACATAATCAATAATAGCATATAAAATACAATTGCAATATTGGAACATAGTGATAAATTATGCACTGAAGTTACAAGGTCTATCTCCATTGAAAATGACAAATGCTGGAGCAAATAAAAAGAATTGATAACATCCACGGTCATAGGAGTGGCGATCATAGGTCCCTAAACTTACTATAAATAGCAATTTCAACTCTAATTTTGGACCCAAAAAATAATCCAAAATTTTTTTAGAAAAAAATCTTCAAATTTTTTTTTCAAGGCTCCAAGCTCACAAGCTCCATACTTGCACTGTTCGCATGCTAGCATTGTTGCAAAGATAGTATTTTAAATATTTTCATTGTTTTATTATACATCTATTTGTATTTTTAGTGGATGACATTTTCACTTCTTTTTTTCTTTTGTAATTTTCTTTTAAAAAGGTAGTGGATATGGTCCAAAGGTACTAAGGAAGACAAATTTTTAATTGGCAACATGTACTAAGTATTTAAATGATGAGACATCATTACCATTAGCACAAAACACCTATAATTTAAAGAACACTTACTAGGTCAAAGATTATACTTTGTATAGAAATATTCAAATATATAAAGTAGAACAGAGAATACTAAAATTTGTGTTTGTTAAATTTGAAGTACAACCAATCGATAGTTCAATATGAGGATAGCGCCCATGGCTTAAAAAGATGCGAGTCAACAAGATTCAAACCCTGGACCAGCAACCACACAACTATTAGTCTCGTACACCACTTCTTGCACTATACCCTAACTGAATAGGGTGACCATTTATCGAGTAATAACACATATTAATAGGTACAAGCCTATACAATGTGGTTACAAACACATACCAAAGAAGCTACCTTCGATTAGAGTAATATAGATAACAATTGCTACCTATATATACTTGGATTAGATAGTACAACTATCACTAACAAAATTGACTACAATTTTAGTTTCTTTTGTCCTAAATTGTCTTTTTAATGAAAATTACAATTTCCAATTACATTTATGAGATCCATAAAACTTAAATTTGATTCAATTATACTTAATTTTTGGGCCTTGTAAATAGGCCTAATTAATTTAGGAGGGTCTGGATCTCCCATTTTAATGAATATGATGTTTGTATATGAACTTGTCTTGTGTATGTTTCCAAGTTTTGAGCAATATGTTCTTGTCGTTATAACCCATCATGTGGGCACAAATTTCCAATTGAATTTAGTTACAATAGATGTTGAAGGAATTTACAATTTATATGGGTTATCAAATAAATTGTTTGTACAACAATAATTCACAGTGGCCAGAGGGTAATGGTAGGCATTTCATGCACTTCTTTCTCCTAAATCATTAGTGTCATTTTTTATCTTGAAGCCCCAAAAGTGAATATTACATGTCTAAGAGCGTCGTGGAGTATTTCTTTTAAACGGTGAAGGGCTATCTTACATTTCTATCCTTGAATTGTTTATTTTGTAGTTTGTTTTTATTTTCCAAATTTTATCGCACTCTCAAAGAGTCAAAGTGTGCCTTAAGTGGTGAAAGTACAAATACACCTATGAACAAATGTAGGCTGTAAAAAAGTATTCATATAAAAAAATATAATTTGGTTCCTTATAGTAAAATATATATGAAATGCCTTTTCATACCTTATAAATAGTATAAGTGCTGAATAACAGGGTTGATTATTTTTAAAACCAAGGTATGCAAATATATTAGTAAATCCTTCATTTGTTCACATTGAACCTAAGTAAATGATAGAAAAATGACAAGAACTATAACAAATTTGGGCCAATATCATTCCTCGTATCATTCAGTACATGATATTTTGCTCTCAATTTTTACTTTAAGAATTCAAACTTCCATTATGAACTATACTAAGTGCTTTTAATTTCCTAGTTGTAAGCCTTCTATACTATTAAAAAAAAAGCGGGACCCAAATTGTAGTGGAAAAATCATAATGGAGGAAATTCCCAAATTTTTTGAAGTGAGTAGTGAAGAATAAGGGAATGGAAAAAAATGTAGTAGAGGAAACTTCCAATTTGTTAGTACACTAAAATTGATAAATAGTGTTGGGTGATAATTAGTGTTGTTCCTTGTTTATTACCCCCAATATTTTTTCCCCACCATTCCAATTTCTATATTTTGTTCCCATCTAACACTAAATGCACTCTTGTAGAAATGTTGAAATGACCAAATTTTACTATAGAGCTAAAATAGTGTTAGAATGGGTAAATAATGTTCTAACACTAACTTTGCAAATCACAACTAGTGTTATTGTTGACAATTAGTGTAGCCAACACTATTTACCAATTTTAGTGTAGTGAGTAGTGGGCCAAAAAAATGGAATGGACAAAACTCCCTAATTGTTAGTAGTGAATACTGGGTAAACTCATAAAAGAAGAAAATTGCTATAAAACGTGATAGATTTTCTTATTTTAAATTAGCATATGATTTATTTATAGCTTTTGGGAATTAGAATTCATGTGAGTCTCCTTTTTAATGGGCCGGATTAGAAAACTATAGAGTTAGTCAATTAGAAAGTGTATGATAAATGATAAACAAAAAATGATTTGTCCCCCTTTTTAACATTTAGAGTGTTTTGATGTGTAACTTAATTTTTTACAAATTAAATATGTTGCACATCACACCAAAAATTAAAACAAATACAACATGTATTAAAAGATTAAAGTATTCTATTATAAGGGCTCAAGGAGGTTACTTTGCAAAAGCCCTAAACCCATGTTTATTTAAATATTGGTTTCATGTAATACAAAAATAGACAAAATTTATAAATGTCTTGGATTTACCATAGCCTTAACTGAAACATTAAAATATAATTGCTAATAGAATAAGTACTAAAATATCATTATCTTCATTTAAAAACAAAGTAGATAGAAATTATGGAAAATAAAATTAAGGAAGAGGAAAAATAAATTTTACAATGAATATAATCTTTGATTCATCTAATAGCATAATAAAAAAATAAGACAGTTTAAACCATTTAAAGCTTTGGATGATGTAGCAAAATAATAATAATCCCTATACTTTAGGCACTCTTCTATATAGATTGATACAAACTCTCAAAAATAAAAAACTATACTTCAAAAGCTAATTGTATCTATAAATATTTACTAATCTTTCAAATGGGTGCAATATCCTTGTCTTCTATTTAACCATATTTTGATATTTAGAAATTGTAAACTTTGTTTTGGTTCTTTCAATGGTTGAATATCATGAATGGCATGATTTGAATTTTTTTAAATGATATCTAAATTAAAATGTTGTAGAAAGTTAGCAATCAATTTTAAATTTAAGTGTTACAAGTTCGCAATACATATGGTGCTTCTGCTAGTCTATTCATTAGGCGTTTGCTTAAGACACGTGGGCTTCGGAGGGTCTCAAAGGCAAGACGTGCAATCCCCTACAACTCTCTAGGTTTAAGGGGATCAGATTGAGTGGTGGATTTAGGATTTAGGGTGAACTTGCGGTTTTAGGGTGTCCTTGTATGTTCAATCCGCCCATGTTACAGGTCAGTTTCTCATGTCTTCCCATTCCTTGACTTTTGGCCCCTGTTGGGAGAGAGTTGGAAACTTGCTGTAGTCCAGGAGAGCTCTACACATTGGAAAAGCCATGGTCTACAACGTGTATAACAATGTGCATGGAGAATGGGTGTTTAAAAGTCTAACGACGCTTGACTACATGCATTGCAACAGGCTAGTTGTGGGAGCACGGGAATCCAGTCATTAGGTTTTGAAGGGAAATAAGGGGAATAAAGCTTTTTACTCCCTATTTTTTTTCGTTTTTCATTAGAAAAGTAGACCGTAAGTAGTTAGGAACCGGATACCGGAATAGGGTTACTTTAGAATAGATAATAGTGTTAACAGAAGTAACCGGAAACCGGAAGTCCGAAAACGACATAGATAGGTCAAGAGTAGGTCAGAGTGAGTTTTATTAGAAACCGGAAACCAGAAGAAAGCGGGAGCAGGGACCAGAAACGGAATTGGAACTCGCACCAACACCCCTTCCGGTCACCGAAGAAGAAGTACAGGCGAAGGACAAGGTGGAGGACGTGCCAAGCTCTTCCATCCGGTCGGAGCCTAAGGGAGAAATGACTTCCCTACTAGGGGAAGTAATTGACGTTGCTCTTAATGCAGCGCGAGCAGTAGAGGCTGCTGAGGAAGAGAAGACCGGAGAAGTGGAGACAACAAGCAAGGCGAAGGAACCATCGGAGGAGGTGAAGGCCGCAACTGAAGAAAAGACGAGATCTGGACTAGAACCGTCCGAAAAGAAGAACGTGCCCAAACTAGGGTTGAGCAACAAGTTTATCGACCTAAGTGAGTTATCTCCAGTTTCTCCAACTCCTCCTGTAAAAACACAAAAGGTATTTCCTTCCACCCTACTCAACTTAGCTTTGGGAAGCGAAACTAGGTCAATGGAGGAAAGGAAAACCGGATCACAAGGGCAAGGATCTGGGAAGAGCAGACCGATTGAGGAAACCACTCCTCAGAGTGCTAGGGCCAATGTTTCGCCCACACCAACCACGCAGAAGAAGAAGCCTCCAATTATGAC
Source organism: Climacium dendroides (assembly GCA_950106755.1). Classification (NCBI taxonomy): domain Eukaryota; kingdom Viridiplantae; phylum Streptophyta; class Bryopsida; order Hypnales; family Climaciaceae; genus Climacium; species Climacium dendroides. The sequence goes on along the minus strand of CATNNA010000020.1, from coordinate 808,347 downwards.
ACATAAGAAGAGGACGATTCTAGAGGATGATGACGAGGAGGAAGAGGAAGAAGAAGAGGACGAGGATGAAGAATCCGGTACTGAGGAGGACTCAGAGCCGTATTCTGACTTGGATCAAGCACTGGCAGAGACTCGGGCAACCAAGGCTACAACATTCAAAAAGAAGAAGCTTGCCGCTCGGGGTAAGGTACGCCAGGGACAGAAGACCGGAACCGGAAAGAAGCCGACCGTGAAGAAGTTAAAAACTTAGAAAATTACGTAGGGTAAATTTTTGAGGATAGGGTGGTGAAAATCTGAAGTTTTGGGATAGTTGTACATAATTAGGAAAATTACTTTTTGAGTGACACGGCCACTAGTAGTTGGAAAGTAATCGGGTCTGTAATTATAGGATCTGAGATCCACTTTTAGCAAAAGTAGTGGGAGTTTGAGTGAAAGTCAACAGGGCTAGAAAATAGTAAGGGAATGAAACGTGTTTGGCCCTGATTGGTTGGAGCGTTACTTTTAGGTTAGGATTTTGAGGGAGTAGTTTAGTATTTAAATCCAGGACTTCTTTGGTCCCGGTGTGCATCTTTATCTTACCTTCTTATATTCATGAGTACCTGGGAGTTCGCTCTTGGCGTGATTGAAAGAAATCATAGTTGTGTGTACTTGACACTTGTCCGTGTTTTGGAAGTCCAGGCTGGAAAGTGAGTGTAAGTGGATACAAGGTGTACCCAGATGCTGAGTTTATCCGGTCCAGTATTGAATTAGTGCGTGTGGATGGAGGCAGAAGGGATCTCTAGTGTGGACTAGGAATGGACTCGGAAGGGAGTACGGATTGAGGACCACTCTCCGGAAAGAGTAAGGGTTAGCACGCCTCCGCAGCGCTTGTTTCCCCTCTCTTCCCCACTAGTTCAAACCGGATTTAGGACTAACTCAGTAGGCTGTTGTTGTAGCATTGGTTAGGAGGGATTAGACCGGCTTGCGTGACCTGCTGGACACGACTGCGTTTCCTTTCCAGTTGTGAGGACGGTCTGTTTTCTCATTTGTAGGATTTGAAAGTTTATTTTTGAAAATTTGATCACATAGTGAAACTTCTGACACTTTAAAATCGGAGGGTAGGAGTTAAGCTTCCTTCCTAAATCCCAATTAAGCAGATCCCTCTTCGAAAGGTTAAAATCGACATGGTTACGAGTAGAGATCTGGACCGGATGTGAATACTAGAGGTTAAGGTTAGATATGTGGAAACGCGGATTCCGGTTACGGTTTGTAAAACGTAAATACATGTAACTACCAAAGGTATGTGAATAGAAGTGTTGGGAGAGTTACAGGGTAGTGTAAAGTTGTGGGGTAGTAAAACTAACCAATTAGAGAGTCTATGTGATAAACAAGTGGGTGTTAGACTGGAATCAATGCGGTCAGTGTTGTTAGATCGGGAAGATTCGGTCTAAAGTGTATTAGTAATTGTTGGACCGGAGGGATCCGGTCGTGTTTGTCCAAGGAAACAAGGAGGACCAAGTGGAAGTTCCGGTCTATTGTTTTGCTTGGGGTTTTGTGTTTGTGTGTTTCGTGACCATCATTCTACCATTTTCCGGTAATTGTGAACCTAGGAAATTCGATCTTCGTGGGAACGATACTCGAGTTACTTTAAGGCCTCTTTTAAGAAATATTGAGCCTTAGAGAAGGATCTTTGCTTTTCTGTGCTACGACAGTAGTCCATCTGTGGGGGAATCACTCAAGGTTCCCTTCGTTTCGTTTCGTTCACTGGGCCAGTGACCATACAATCACGAGAAGGGCGTGAATTCAGTGCTTCTTGAAGACTATAGGTTGATCTTGTTTTAGCCCTTGTGGATTACTTTGAATGAAGTAAGTCAGAATCTTGGATTGCATTTCGAAAGCGGAAGAATCTGCTACATCCTTACAGTAGTGCGTACGTGGGCAACTGCGAATCATCCCCTAATACCACAGAAAGGTGAGAATCGAACAGTTCAGGTAACAAGTTCACCCTAAACCGCTAGGGATTTCTTTAAAATTCCATAGTGGTGTAGCGGTTTCAGCATACACCGGGGACGAACGCAATTTTGCAGTGTCATCATAATTATGCGCTTATATGATGTCTGTGAAATACTCCAAAGGTTTAGGGTTTTGGGTAGAAGAAAGAAGCGGAGTATTCACGCACTTCCTTGTCGTTGTCTCTGCATAGGAAAAAGCTCGGATCGACTTCTTGTACTCAGAGTCCCCCCCCTCATTCTAGTCCAGTAGAGTTCACCACGATGGCAGCGCATCCGTCCGACCAAACAACTGGCGTATCGCTTTAGAATGACCCGAAAGTTGCCAAAAAAAAATTGAGTCTCTTCTCCCTCGATTTCCTAGCCTTGCAATTGTTATCCACGTTGTTAAACATTGATAGTAGTGGTTTAGGGTTTAGACAGAAGGCACGGTTTTAGGGTTGAAGGGTTTAGGGTTCAGCATGCCGGTGTTTAGGGTGACCCCACAGCCATGGAACGATTGATCGTGGGATCCCCCACCTCCGCGGTCGTGGTAGAATTAGAAAGCACAAAAAACTGAAGTTAGTCATCAAGAAAAAGGGATTCGTCGATCGAGAAATCTCACGATTGGACAATACTGAGGAATTGCAATAACGTCGTGAGACCTCCCGATCGAGGACTTTGGATTCATTTAAAAAATGAATCCAATGACCACTGAGGGATCCTTAATTCATAACCATTGGGATTCCAATTTTCATCATCGTGGGATCTCCTGATTCCTCAAGAACTTCTCGTACTGACTTACGACTTCCTTTGAAACGCTCCAGGGAAGCGCAAATTGAAGACGCACCACCGAAAAAGTCGCCGAGGAAGCTTGCCGTTTTTGTCGACGGGTATATTCCTTCCTTTCAGTACCAGGGGGAACATAACCCGGGAGCCGTTTTCCGATGCCAGCATCACGTGACAGGCTGGGGCATCGCATGGAAGGAATCAAGAAAGGAGGATTCATCAGTCCTTCTTTCTATACTCGTGAACGGGGATATGGGGCATCCAGAAGGCGGATTGACTGTTCTAGAGTTGCAAGGGCTAAACAGCAAGACGGCGCTTCTAGTTGTGAATGAGAAGGCCATTCTCTCCGGAGAGCGCATCACGTACGGGTTGCTCTTGGATTATGCAAAAATGAGGCTTGATTTGTGCGAGACAGTAATGAGGAGGGGATGTCTAATGATGAAGGAGCGGACGACGCACCTCGGGTGGAGCCCTACGGACTTGAAGGTCCAGTGGGGAATTTTCCAAGAGGAACTCGCCGTATTCAACGAGAGCTCCCAACCACTTGAAGTGACTCCTCCCAAGCCGGGCTCGAAAAAGAAAGGCAAGAAGCGGAAGGCTGGAGGAGCTCCTGGGAATGCTGAAGAAGACGGGCCGTCCTCATCAGCGAAGAAGACTAATACGAAAGAGACACCACCGTTGACATTGCATAGGTGTGTGAATATGCAGGAGGCACACGTGAGGAGGCTAGACAAGGAGGAGAAGAAGAAGATGAGGGAGTTGTATGAAAATGCCTTCAGTGGCTTGTACAAATGGAGCAAGAAGGTGATCTGTGACAGTGACGGTGAGCCCATCCGCGTGCATTTCGACTATTTACACAAGGCTCCGTCTGGACGTCTCGTCTACAAGGGCATTGAAAGTGATCGCCTCGAAGGAATCACGAACTAGGTGCGAATTGCTCCAGACTTCGATTCAGAGAACAGGGTCATCACCGTCTTCCCGTTGAAAGCTGGTCCGCATAGCCCAAGGAACAACGAGGTCACGTACTACGACACAAAGCCACCCAGGACAATCTTCGAAGACAGCGAGACGCACTACTTCATCATGGGGGGGTAGCACACAGTAGAAACTCACAAGAACTTGGTCAGGGATGGAGAGATTGGAGAGGAGGACAAGGAGCTCGCTTCCACATTGAACATTGTACCCGTGTGGGCGAAAGCGGACCACACAGGTTCTGACATCCTCATGACACTCTCGAGGGCGCTGAACCAGAATATTGCCGGTAAATAGAAGGAGCAAAATTTCACGAAGCAACTATTGAGCGCAAGAATCAAGTGGCGGTGTGACAACTCATATTTTTGATTTTTATTTGTTTACCTTTTTGAGTGAACCGGAAATTAGAAATAAGTATCCGGATTCATCTAGAGAGAAAGATAAATCCAAAAATAGTCACAAAAAGACCTTACGGAACTAATCCGATTTTAGGTAGAAGCGGAACGGATTAGATGTACAACCGGATAGTATTTCCAACCGGAATCTTGTTGACTGGATTGGAGAGAACCGGATGTCAAGAACCGGACCGGATATCCGACCGGTCATAAAGACAGTCCAGGGCGTCAGGACTATATAAAGCCTGACCCTGCCCATTTTCAGGTCTCTGGATTTCCACGTGTTGTTGTGTCCTGATTTAGCGCCTGACGTTTTTATCGTTGACCACGGCAAGGAAGAGGAAGTACAAGAGGGTCCGGAAGTGAGTGAGGGGTGTGAGACGGAGAGATTTCCTCCGAACATGAGTGGGTGAGACATTGAGTGCGAGCAGATACGTGAGAGACTGAGAGTGTGAGCACGCCAGTAGGTTAGTTTACAGGCGGAGCGGAACATCTAAGTGTCGGCGCTCCCTTGTTAGGACTGTAGGGAGTGAAAATCGGGTAGAGCTACCCTCATGCCGCGGCTGAACCGGAAGAGAGGTTTTAACACCCCGCCCCCGAGTGAAGTAAAGCTTAGAAAAGTGGTTCCGGTCATGCCGACCAAGGAACCGGAATAGGGAAAACTCAGAGAGGATTTATTGTTGATGGGTTGTCAAGGGTTAGCTTTGAAACCTTGGGGTTTCAAAGATGAGAGGATGGTTAGAGAAATCCTGAGTGGCGTATCGAATCAGTTCGATAACACCCTGAGAGGGAATCCGGTCCAATGGATCGAGGCTTTGTGGCGGGACGTATACGGATTCCGGCCAGGAGGACTCGGGCTTGCCAACCGGAAGGATGATTTCGTCCAGGGCAAGTTTGGAAGCGTAGTAAACCCGAAGGACGGCTACGCGGTCGAAGACTGCCTTGATGACCGGGAGCGACGCCTGCTCCAGTTCCTAGTTCCGGGTTCTGCATCTGGAAAAGCCCACCAGGGTGACTATCACCTTGGCTAACACGATTTTTGGAGCGCTAAGCGGAACCCGGAAAGTAGACTGGGGCCGGATCTTCTTTGATCTGGTGTCCCAGCTTACTACAAGAGTGGGGAGAAGTAGGGCTACCCCACTGTGCCCTTATGTGTACCACCTCTACCAGCAACAAGAACTGCTGATGGAAGTGGAGCTGAAGGTAAGGAAGGCCCAAGAGCGGACCATGAAGTACGGCGAATCCGAGTCCGACCAAGAAGCGGATTCCGGAAACGAAACTGAGGAGGAAGAAGAAGCAGAAGAAGAAGAGGAAGAGGAGGAACCGTATGTCCCCGCCAAGAGGCAGAAGACCACACCGACTCGGAATCGAGGAACGCCTTCGGGACATCCGCGTCCGCGCAGAGGTGAGACTCCAACCGGACCGGATGTGGCATCCGAATCGGGAACCGCAGATCCGTTCGACGAGTTGGTTGGGATCCTCTGCGGAATCCGGACGGATTGGGAAGTTAAGAAGCGGACGCTCGGGGAGATCGCGGAATTAGTCGGAGCGGAACCGGACAGTCAGTTGCCGCAGAAGGTAGCTGAGAGTGTTATCAATCCGGAAGAGCTCCGGAAGATGAAGGAGGACAGCAAGCGGCAGCACGATGAGGTGGACACCCTCAAGGCCAAACTTTTTGCGTTGCTCGAGAACGCCACCGCGACAAAGGAGATGGCGGAGGAAATGAAGAAGTTGGCCGCAGAAGTGAAGGACGTGCTTGGAGGACCCGGAGCCGCGGTCACCAAGGCGCGCCTGTTCGAAGAGGAGGTGCACAAGGACAAGAAGATATCCGGAACCAGGGTGGTGCACATCCTCACCAATTTTGAGGAGCAGATGGAGAAGCTCCTATCCAAGGCACGGGAGTCAGCGGACCGGATCGTGGAGAGCAGCCAGAAGTTGATAGAAGTTCCGGTCCGGCTCTTTGAAATTTCTCTTCTGGACTTGTTTCCGGAAGACGTAGCTCAGGAACTGGGAAAGGACAAGATGCCCCAGTCAAGTAGGGCAAAGAAGGAGACGCCCTCGACCGGACATCAGTCAATAAATTTAGACTCCCCGGAAACTGAGGAAGATCACCCGGCTCTACCTATGGATGGGGAACGAAACCGGAATCTAAATGAGGTCTTCGAGCGGTTGGAGAGACCTGATGAGAGCCCTACCATTGGATCTCGAGTGTATGAGACGGAATAGGAAGGATTGTAAAAATAGGACTTATAGATAGGAACCGGAATAGGATCCGGTTAGGATAAGGTAGGACCGGATTGTCAGCGCCTTCAGAGGCGGAAATCATGTATTCACTTTTTGCTTTTTGCTTTTTGTATATAAAATAGTCTCTGAGCTGGAGACGGGAGAGAGAGTTCTTTTGGCATTTCCTTGTGTACTTTCCTTTAAACTAACTTTTGTGTATTTTTCCCGAGTATTGGCAAGAGTGCACGGAGTCAGAATAGGAAGGTGAGTACGGAGGTGTTGGTAGAGTTTCTCCCCTTGATGTATGTTTCCGGTTCTAGGTACATGTGAGTAGGTTATGAAGAGTTAGGAGTGGATTCCAGTTCCTCAGCAGCTACAGAAGTTTAGCATTCCGGGTAAGAGATCCGTTGATCAAGCTAGGCGGATAGAGAGGGATTCCTTAGCTGCGCTAGAACTCCTAGGTGGGAAATCCGGTCGAGTATCCTGACTCCTGTGAGGTCTTGCCACCGTTGTGGGTGAACGGAAGAACTTTCGTGGATGTTGGAACGGACAGATGCACTTGTAGCCACCAAACTTCGTACGGAACGGATCAGTGTCAAGGTCGTTGTAGTATGAGAGGATCGTACGGGGGGTCTTTGTGTGACTTGTGATTCGGGTTGCTATCCAGATTACTGTGAAGGACCAAACCAGATCCGTGTTAGTTAGGGGATCAGCGGATAGGTAAGTGGGTCTTCAGCCACTATAAGTCACGGAAGGAGTGGTGGGCCTACCACTTTCAAAAGCAAGCGGCGAACCCTCTGATGGTAAAACAGAGGTAAAACTAAATCGGGTACGGAAGGGTGGACCGGATCGGATCCGCCCAGGAGGGTACATAGGACCGGAAATTGCAGGGTCCAAAATTGAGAAGTCAGTCCAGAAACCGGGGAACTAGTAAAACCGGAAGTAGGATACAGTTCGGGCGTAGTTTTCCGGTTGGTTTTGGATGTTCCGGTCGTTAGAGGTAGAACTGGAAAGGTAGAATTAAGGGGTTAATTGGGTTTATCTCCTTGTTAGAGTTAGCTACTTCACAGGATCTCATGGGTTCGATCTTTAGGGTCATTTTGTTATGCTCTAGGGTGATTTTTGTGAGTATAATAGGGAAATTGCTTACTCTGTGCTGCGACAGGCGGAGTATGGGATCTCTAGCTCCAACCATAATGGGAAGACCACACTCGGTAGAGTACAATGTGAGATGGACGCCCGTTCTCATATGTCTTTTTGTGTTTCCCATTCACTCTTGTTGCATGCACACATTTTGGTGCTCGTGAGATCCCTGGCTCATTGATTTGCCTAGTTCTTGTGTAGTCTGTCCTTTTTATTACTCGATTCGGCTCGGTTCGGTTCTATCCTATTCTTGTTCGTGGGATCCCCGGGAGTGGGGGTTATGTAACTGTCCATCGTCATATCTCCTGATGGATTCAGGGTTCCAGCGTGCCTTACTCTTGTATGCATCCGCATGGTATTCTTCTGAGTAACCTTTTTTTTTTCCCTCCAATGACTAGTTATTTCACCCGGCCCTGGTGACAATATTTGCGGGAATGAAGTCGGCAGATTCCTGTGATTTTAGGATTCCGTTGCTGTTTTAGGAGAATGATGCGGATGTAGACAGGTGGGTGAAGATTGAAGAGAATTATATGAAGGGCCGCCTTCCAGATGCACATGGCGTGGTCGATGGAGAGGGGAAGCTAAACCGTAAGCCCTTGATGGCAAACGACTTCAAACCGCTCTATGGATTGCGAACGGAGGACCTCAACCACCTGGCATCGCAAGTGGAGGACCAACTCATTTGCTTGAAGAAGTTCTCTGCAGCCACTGCCGCAAATGGGAGGCGGCTGATGAACCTGAAAGATGCTGGCCGTAGGGAGAGGTTCGTGAGGGCAATGAAGAACGAGCTCCTCCGACACTACAAGAACCATCTCTTGCCTATGAGGAAAATGGAGTACAGCCCATACCCCGAATCCGTATGGGAGGAGTTTGCGGTGGAAAGACATATCACGCGTAAGGAGGTAGAGTTGTGGGTGAACATAGCCATGGAAGACCCTACAGGTGCAAAGTGGTTGAAGGGTAGGACAAGGCCTTGAACAAGACCACCGACCCAAATGACTGTCCACAGTTTGTCATGAACATGTGGAAGGCCTTCTTCAATGCCATGGAAGAAGTTGGAGTCACGTAGGACTTGGAAGAGGACTTCCCCGAGCATTATCTATGCAAGACCATGGACGCCCAGAGCTGGAACATCTGCGAAACACTATCGAAGTCGGACGTGGAAGCATGGCGGGGAGCAAAGAAGCCGCATCTATACTTTTGGTTCATGTTCGAGGGTGCACCCTTGGGTCCTCGGGCAAAGATGCTCGACCATGGAAAACTCAAGAGACTATTCGAAGCTCTCAAGTTGTATGACTCCACAGGTAACACTGTCTCGCCCCGGTCTGGTGCCGTTCTGTTCACGGATGCCGAAGGATTCTCCATGATTGTGACACACATGGACAAGCGGAGGGAGAAGGTGAAGCCCAAATCGTGGAGTTTTCACGTTGTCAATTATGTGACCGGGTCCGCGAATGGATTCCCCCTACCAACGTCCAAGAAACGGTTCAATGTGTACATCGTATTCCTTTTCGGGACCAATCCGAACCAAAATCCGTGGGCCTGCTTTTAAACCTTCTTCCCAGGATTGGAACCCCTCTAGTCGGTGTACAATGCAGCGGATATGAGCAACGAACACTCCTATTGGAAGCGACAGGGCATGTTGTACCTGAAGATTGCTAACCCGATGACGATATTCAAAGGACTTGAATGCCACGGCCATGTCCTTGTGAATGTCAACGGAGGTCCCGAAATCATACACCTGGGATTGGTACGCTCTTCAACTGAACTTTTCAGAGTTTTCCTGAGAAACCATGCAGATGTGCTTGGGTTCCAGGGTCATGCTCACCTTGTCTGTTGTATTTCAGCATCGGGAAGGGGTCAAGGTGTTGGAAGTTGTGGAAGTAGCGGAAGCAGCGACAGAAAGCAAGGAATTCGCGAAACACATTTGGAACACTCGACATGCCAAGCCCAAATCCTAGCTTGAAGAAGGCGACAAGGAGAGTGCACATCCCGAGGAGACTGAGGATGACCCCCCCCCGAAACAGTGTCCCTCGGAGCACATTGGACAGCGACAAAAGACAAGGCCCCTTGAGGTTAGGATGCATCACTTGTTGAAGGGTTTAGGGTGACAATCATGCGGATTTGTGAATGGAAAAACTTCGGTCCTACATGCTGAGTATGTGGCTATGACGTAGGCAGATTGTACAGGACAGCCAGAGCCGTCGACACTTGTAGTGATTAGTCGGACCATTATTCCTCCAGTTAGCCCTTAGTTCACACCAAAGGCCCACTTAGAGTAAACCGCTCCGGAATCGTTCCCACAAGGACTTGAGGTTTACAGATCTATAGGATAACCCAATCTAAGCACTCACTTTCTCTCCGTCAGACTACTCCGGATTATAGGTCCGGTCCGACCACTAGTGTCGGATGGTTTCCGGAAGAATCTGGAAACCGTTCAGTGCCCCTTCCGGGATCCCTAGGTTTGGGTGACGAGTGGCCAGATCCACCATCCGGATGCTTACCGTGTCCGGAAACACGCTCTCTTTCTCTCTCTCTCTCTAATACTAGTACTAATCTAACTCTTCAGGGACCGGAAGTGTCCTCCTATTCCATCACTTCACAAATCCGGAAGGCTTTCTGGATTAGGTCACGTAGGGACGGTCAAGGACTACAACGACATTCTAAACTTAACCGAGCACTGAGCCTCCCGTCGACTGGGTGGGTTTCTTTGTACTCTCTTGGGTTTGCGCCGGGCCTTTGACTCTGTTCTATGGGGAATTCCGGCAATTCGGAATTCAGGCACGTTTTGCAACACTTTCGTACACGAAAGTTGCTAGCAGCCTCTCAAAGATACCCCTTTCACCTAAGGCTGCATCCTACACGCAGGCTATACCGACATCCGAGCAGTACTACACTAACACTACTGCCGGAACCATCCGGTTGATCTCCCCATCAAGTTAGTACATCCGGAAACCACTCACGAAATCGACTCTTGCTACTCAAGGTAAGTTCTCAGTCCCCAGAAAAGCAAGAATGGACCCACACCTCCCACAAACATGTACCGCCTACAAAAAGATAAGAGAATGGATACTCCAAACACTTGGATTAAGCTCAAAAAGGTACAATGCTGGAACTATGGGATGGATGCAAATGACCAGAAAGGCCATCAAAACTCCTACTTATACTAAGACTAACATCATTCTAAAAATCCTACAAAACATTCCTACTGGTCCGCTAGATTTTCGATAAATCCCAAATCCTATTTTTCCGGCTTTTGATGACCGGACTCCGGTATTGTCGCTATACTACGTTACTGTGTACTATTCCTTGGAATCCGGATCCTCGGAAGAACATAGTCCTTTAGCAAATCCAGCTTCACCTCCTTCCGGCTACTCCCCGGAGGAAACAGACTTGGACCCCTTTGTCCCCATCTTTGGACCTCCACGATGTTGGGGTCCTTGTCTACACTCCGGGTCCCGACTATCAGAACGTCCGGACTTCCCCGGGAATCCTTCTGGGTCTTCTTATAACAAGGAGAGGACTGTACCGCCCGACCACTGTGAGCTTTCGGAGAAGTACCCGTCAGGTCGATGGTCGGGGTCACCGGAAGTAGATCTTCGCTTCCTTGGGGTACCATGGCTCTCCAGTCCACTCCTTCTGGCCTTTCGGGTGGTGGTGAAAGTTCCGGATCAACCGGTACTACCGGTGCTACTTCAGTAACCACGGGTTCCGGGTTATTGCCTTCCGTAACCACCAAAGTTTGCGCGGAGGGGGAAAAAAGAGTTACTGGATCCGACTCAGTGGGAGCCAAATACTCCATCATCTCCCGCATATCTGCCCGGGATGCGTCCATCCATCTCGCCTACTCTAATAAGCACTTGATGATGTGAACCTGACTCGAGCTAGCGGCTACGTCGAGGTTGGCTTCAAACAGCCGGGCTTAATTGATACAATCCGCCAGTACGTCCAAAGAATTCTAGAGCCAGACTATACCTTGACACAATGCCGCTATCTGCCAGCAGTGGTCCCCTTCTATGAGCCGGACCGTTTCCTGGGCTATGCGGATAGTGCTCTCTAATTCCACGCATTTGGATTCTGAATCCCGGACTTGGTCCCGCAACGTCCGGTTCTCCACGCGTAACGCTCCCAACTCCGTCATCAGCTTCTTTCGTTCCTCTATTAGGAGACCGTTTTGTTGCTCCGCCGCGATCAACGCATCCATCCTCCAGAAGATGGCGTTCCAATCAGTTAGTGCCATCTTTCGGCACACCCGTTTGAGAGCCCCCTCGTAATCCTCGCAGAGCTTAATGAAGTAATCCGCCCGCCATACCACGTGTTGAGCCATCTCTTGAATGTCCTCTAATGGCGTCCCTTCCAGTCGCATGGTGGTCTTGTCTCCCTCCTCTACCCCCATCATCCTGGTCCGGGAGGGTCCGGCCTCGGCCTGAGTGGTACCAGCTTGCGGTTGCACCGGCCCAATCTGTTGCGTAGAAGGTCAGACTTCTTCTGGAGTCAGTCTGGTCTCCATCTTCTGCTCCTGAACTTCTTCTTCCTGTGGCTCCAGTGTGGGAGGATCTTCTATCGGATTCATCGGTGGCGTCCTAGTCCGTCGTTGCTTCTTTAGAGGAGTGAGCGGCTCCTCGTCCTCTGTCTCCTCATCGTCCGGTCCGTCTTGAGGAGAGGATTCTTCTCTTCCGTACTGCTGGAGCTGAACTAGCTCCTAGTAGGTGCTCTCCTCGTTTGCCTTAAGCAGGGAGTGATGAGCATACAGATGGGACAAATACGCCGGAAGGGGACTCTGACCCTTCTTTCCCGACCGGAGAGAACGCACAAGGTCCCTGTGGCACTTTAGTTAGAAAGAAGGATTACTTTATGACAAAAATAGAGTAAGGGGACCCATTTCTAGCATATTTTTTTGGTCAGGATAAATTATTCAGCCTTTAAAATGCTAGATTCAGACTTAAGGACCTTCAGAATTCCTTAATATGATAAAGTAGTTAAAGAGGAAGATAGTCCATCCGAAACCGGATTATAGTCCTTTTCCAGGAAATTCAATTAAGACCGGAATTAGGAGTATCGGCAAAATAGACTTACGGGCTAATCCTACCGGAAGCCTATGCTTAACGTTAATCTCCTAGCGAGAATGATGGGTTACCAGGGAAATCCTATCCGTTAGAAAAGTACCAACGGTAGGAACCCTAACGGATACAGGGACTCGAATTCGAGGAAAGGAAAAAAGGGAAATTCTTTTTCGTTCTAGATAATTCTAAGTTGTCAACTTTCCGTGATTCCGAGGTGAGCTTTGAGCAAGAAAGAGAGGGAATTCTATTCCGGATTCTCGAGAGAGAGAAATGAGGTGATTACTCATCTTGTCCGGAATAGAGTTGTATGTTTTTGGAGCAGTTGGAGGAAGTGTTAGTCGCCATGAGTGATAGGGAGAGCTCTGAGGATGTGAGCAGTGAGGAAAGAATATTGTTAGCACTCCGGACGATAGTTCCTATCATTCCGGAAGATGAGACCGAGAAGGCGTAGTTGGAGGAGGATCTTACTCGCATCGGCTGCTTAGGACTACTCAAGATGCCCTGGAACCTACGGGATGAAGCGATGGTGCAGGAGCTACTCGAGGAGACAATTGAGGAAATGACAAGCACAATTCGGAGGCAGCCAAGAAGGTGGACGGCGGAGCACTGGGAGAAGGCGTATGGCTTCATCGCATCTGGAGAAGGTTTGAACACGCAGCGGGACAAGTACAAGGGTAAGTATATCCAAACCATTCACGCAAAGAATGGGTACATGATCGCGCATTGTAGGGATGAGCGTGAGAGGAGAGTTTTAGAATTTCTGGCTCCGATTATTGTAGCGATTAGTCGGACCAGTATTCCTCCAATTAGCCCTTAATTTACACCAAAGGCCTTCTTAGAGTAAACCGCTCTGGATTCGTTCCCACGAGGACTTGTGGATTACAGTTTCATAGGCTATCCCGGTCTAAGCACTCACTTTTCTCTCCGTCGGCTTAGTTCGAACTTTCAGTCTGGTCCGAACACTAGTGCCTGGTGGATTCCGGAAGGATCCGGAAATCGTTTCAGTGTCCCTTCCGGGATCCCTGGGTTTGGATGACGAGTGGCCAGATCCACCGTCCGGATGCTTACCGTGTCCGGAAACACGCTCTCTTTCACTCTCTCTATCTCTCTCTCTAATACTAACAACAATCTAACTCTTCATGGACCGGAAGTGTCCTCCTGTTCCGTCGCCTCACAAATCCGGAAGCTCTTCCGGATTAGGTCACATAGGGACGGTCAAGAACTACAACGACATTCTAACTATTAACCGAACACTAAGCCTCTTGTCGACCGGCTGGTTTCTCCTGTACTTTCTTGGGCTTGTGCCGGGGCTTAACACTGTTCTACGTGGAATTTCGGCAATCCGGAATTCGGGCACATCTGGCAATACCTCCGTACACGGAAGTTTGCTAGCAGCCTCTCAGATACCCCTTTTCCCCTAGGGCTATATCCTACACGCAGGCTATACCGGCATCCGAGCAGTACTACCCTAACCTTACTGCCAGAACCATCCGATTGATCTCCCCCTCAAGTTAATACATCCGGATACTCTCACAACATCGACTCTTGCCACACAAGGTAAGTTCTCAGTCCCGGAAACGCAAGAACGGACCCACACCTCTCACAAACATATACCGTACACAAGAAAGATAAGAGATTGGATACTCCAACACACTTTAGAATTAAACTCCGCAAAAGGTACAATGCTGAAACTATGAGATGGTTGTGAATGACCAGAAAGGTCATTAAAAATCCTACTTATACTAAGACTAACGTCATCCTAAAAAATCCTGCAAAGCATTCCTACTGGTCCGCTAGATTTTCGGAAGATTCCAGATCCTATTTTTCCGGCTTTGACGGCCGGACTCTGGTATTATACTACACTACTGTATACTATTCTTTTGAATCTGGATCTTTAGGAGGAACATAGTCCTTCAGAAGATCCAACTTTACTTCTTTCCGGCTACCCTCCGGAGAAAACAGATTCGGACCCCTTTGGCCCCATCTTGGGATTTCCACAATGCTGGTGTCCCTGTCTACACTCCTAGTCCCGACTACTTGAGTGTCCGGACTCCCTCACGCATCCTTCTGAGTCTTCTTATGACGCGGAGAAGACTGTACCATCCGTCCGATGTGAACTTCCGGAGAAGCACCCGTCAGGTCAATGGTCGGAGTCACCAGCAGCAAGTCTTTACTTCCCGGAGGTACCACTGCTCCCCAGTCCACTCCTTCTGGTCTTCCGACTGGTGGTGAAAGTTCCGGATTTACCAAGACCACCGGTGAGACCTCCGTAACCATAGTTCCGGATCGCTGCTTTCCGGAACCACCAAAGTCTGCGCTGACGGGGAAGATTGAGGTGCTAGATCCGACTCTATGGACATAATGTACTCCAGCATCTCCCTCATCGCGGCCCGGGATGTATCCATTCGTCTTGCCTGCTCTAGTAAGCATTTGACGATAGGAACCCGGCTTGAGCTAGCAGCTGCATCGAGGTTAGTTTCAAACAGCCGGGCCTTGTTGATGTAGTCTGCCGCGACCTCTAGAGAGCTCCGGAGCTGAACTAGACTTTCGCATAAGGCCGCTATCTGCCGGTGATGAGCTTCTTCTGCGAGTCGGGCTGTCTCCTTAGCGGTGCGGATGGTGCTCTCTAAATCCACACAGTGGGATTCCGAGTTCCGGACTTGGTCTTGCAACGTCCGGTTTTCTATGCGCAACGCCCCCAGCTCTGTTACCAAATTCTTTTGTTCTGCTATGAGGAGGTTGTTTTGTTGCTCCGTTGCCACCAATGCATCCGTCCTCCGGAAAATGGCATTCCGGTCGGTTAGCGCCATCTTTCGGCACACTCGTTTGAGGGCTCCATCATAGTTCTCGCAGATCTGGAAGAGATCGTCTGCCCGCCACACCAGATGCTGAGCCATCTCTTGGATGTCTTCTAGGGGCGACCCTCCCAATTGCATGGTTGTCCGATCCCTCTCCTCCACCTCTATCATCCGGGTCCGGGAGGGTCCGGCCTCAACTTGAGTGGCGACGGTGTGCGGTTGTATCGGCCCAACCAGTTGTAAGGATGGTTGGACTCCCTTCGGAACAGGTCCGGTTTCCGTCTTTACCTCCTGAACCTCTTCCTGTGGTTCCGGTGTAGGAGGCTCCTCTGACGGACTTACTAGCGGCGTCCTATTCCGCCTTTTCGTCTTCTTTAGCGGACAGACAGGCTCCTCTTCTTCAATGTCCTCATCGTCCGGTCCGTCTCGAGGCGAGGGCTCCTCTCCTCCGTACTGCTGCAGTTGGACTAGGTCCTGGTACGCACTCTCTTCATTCGCCTTGAGTAGAGAGTGGTGGGCGTACAAATGAGACAAATATGCCGGAAGAGGACTCTGGCTCTTCTTTTCGGACCTGAGGGCACGTACTAAGTCTCCGACTAGCTCGTGGATGATGGCTGCCCAGTCCATCATCATCTTTCCCTGGAGGCTCCCCAAGATGGTGGAGGCTACCTTCACTACTACTCGCCGCGGCTTGGTGGGATGGAGGATAGGGTTGAGAAACGCTATCACATCCCAGTACTCTGGATTCACCAGGTCGGAAACCTGGTTACCTTCCTTCGGATTGGCGGGCGCCCGGAACTCTCCCTCCATCATCTCCTGGTTCTTCTCCATGACCTTGTCCGGCGCCTCCCGGAACTTATAGACGGCCCGCCAAGTGTTCACCGTCCATTGGTCGGGTTTCGCCCGAATGGTGGTATCCAAGATACCAATTTCCGGACGAAGTATGTCCGAAACCAGGCTCTCCTCTCGGATTCCCCACGTCACTTCTAGGAGTCCGTCACACCCCATGTTGTGGAGATGCTCCCGTAGGCGCGCCAGCCGGTCCTCCTCCGTCGGAACCTCCGGAACCACCTTCATCACCGGGATGGTCTTTGGTCGAGGTACAGGTGCCGGCACCTCGTCCTCTGAGTCCTCAGGCAAGTCCTTCAACTTCCGCCGACTTGCCCTAGAAGCCATTGTGCTCACGATCAATCCTCACACAATCTCTCCCTAAATCTCTGCTCACAACTGTCACTCCGGTAACCCCTACACGATCGCAACTCACACGGTCCCTTAGTCTACCGGAATTCTAACGAAGCGAGGAAAACGGAATACGCCAGCGGAAGAACAAAAGAAAGAGGATAAGTGTGCCCGCGGCCGGCTACAGTCCTCCTCTTATACGGACCCGATGTACAGGACAGGTTTTGGCGGCAAAACCCTATACCTAGTACAGATCCGGTTTCCAGTTTAGGGCCGGCGCCATCATCCAATATCCCGAACTTTATAGGGTTCCGGATTTTAGGTTTTTAGCCCTAATGAAATTTTTCCGGATCTGGAAATCCGGTTTTCCTAATTTGCCTTAACTTCCTAGGTGGACTCAAAAACTTTCCTTCTGAAGGAGACAATTTTTGAATTTTTCCGTCCTATGCTAGTATTATGGGTCTAGCATGTGGGATCGCATTCCCACAATTATCAATCCGGACAGGCCAACCTGGCTCACAGTCACCCTGTCTAACTGCATCTTTGATGCACTAACCAGAGCGAGAGAGATAAGGTGGGGGTTAGTGATCAAGGAGATAGTGAGGAAGATGGTCGCTGTTGTAGGGAAAACTAAACCCTCCGGTTTAACACCCTTCCTCTACCACCTCTATGATTCCTTAGGGTTCCTGAGTGAGAAGGAATATGAGACTTACCAATCTACCGTAGTGATGTTAGAGTTTGATATTGAAGACGAGCAGAAAGGGAAAGAGAGAGATCCAACTCCGGAATCGGAATCAAAGGAACCGAAATCCAATCGTAAGGATAAGGGGCCAGAGGTAGGAATTAAGAAAGATGAGCCGACATGGGATTTAGTCCGGAAGGGAGATGCCTTAGGGCAGATCATTGAGAAGTTAACCAAGATCCGCCAGCACATAGCCAAAGAATGGGAAACCATTCAAAAGATCAACAAGGCGTTAGGAGTAGATCCCTCCTAACTCACGAGGGAAGTAGATACTTTGCTACCCGGAAAGAGTATCCGGAAGTTGGAGAGTAAAGTAGAAGAGTTTACCGGGAGCATAGGAGAGCTCCAAAATCAGGTCAAGGAGAAAACAGATGAATTAGAGAGGAGTAAGAAACTCTCTGCTGAATCTGTGGACCTGCTTGGGCGGATTGGGGAATTCCTTGGGAATACCGGAGATGTGGTGAATCAGGCTCGGTTGTTTGATGAGGGCGTTCACAAGGAAGGAACGCAACTGGGGCCAAAGTTGGTTTCAGTTCTGGTTAGTTATGGTGCAAGGATGGAGAAGACTTTGAATGAGATGAGAGACCTGTTGGGATTAAACCAACCGGGAAAAGGAATGGAAGGAACCAGTGGTGCCACCCCCTCCAAGGCTCATTCTCCTTCTCCCATATCATCCAAGAAGGGGAAAGGGATTGAATTCACCCCTCCCCGAATCCCACCATACGGGAAGATGGGGTCTCAGGCCGGCAAAGATTCAACACCCGGATCGCACACCCGAAGTCACTCAAGGTTGGGCGAAAGTTTGGACTCTTCGGTCAGCAAGAAGCCGAGTCCGGTTCAACCAAGCGCTACCAAGAAGAAGCAAACTGTCGCAGTACAGAGTAAGCAATTTCCCTATTATACTCACAAAAATCACTCTAGAGCATAACAAAATGACCCTAAAGATCGAACCCATGAGATCCTGTGAAGTAGCTAACTCTAACAAGGAGATAAACTCAATTAAACCCCTTAATTCTACTTTTCCGGTTCTGCCTCTAACGACCGGAACAACCAAAACCAACCGGAAAACTTCGACCGGACTGTATCCTACTTCCGGTTTTACTAATTCACCGATTTCTGGACTAACTTATCAATTCTGGACCCTGCTTCTTCCGGTCCTATATAATTTCCTGGGCGGATCTGATCCGGTCCTTCCTTCCGTATCCGGTTTAGTTTTACCTCTGTTTTACCATCAGAGGGTTCGCCGCTTGCTTTTGAAAGTGGTAGGCCCACCACTCCTTTCGTGACTTATAGTGGCTGAAGACCCACTTTCCTATCCATAGATCTCCTAACTAACACGGATCCGGTTTGGTCCTTCACAATAATCCGGATAGCAACCCAAATCACCGGTCACACAAAGACCCCCCGTACGATCCTCCCATACTACAACAACCTTGACACTGATCCGTTCCGTACGAAGTTCGGTGGCTATAAGTGCATTTGTCTGTTCCAACGGCCACGAAAGTTCTACCGTTCACCCACAACGGTAGCAAGACCTCACAGGAATCAGGATACTCGACCGGATTTCCCACCCAGGAGTTCTAGCACAGCTAAGGAATCCCTCCCTATCCGCCTAGCCTGATCAACGGATCTCTCACTCGGAATGCTAAACTTCTGTAGCTGTTGAGGCACTGGAATCCACTTCTAACTCTTCATAACCTACTCACATGTACCTAGAACCGGAAACATACATCAAGGGGAGAATCTCTACTAACACCTCCGTACTCACCTTCCTATTCTGACTCAGTGCACTCTTGCCAATACTCGGGAAAAATACACAAAGGTTAGTTTAAAGGAAAGTACACAAGGAAATGCCAAAAGAACTCTCTCTGTCTCCAGCTTAGAGATTGTTTTATATACAAAAAGCAAAAAGCAAAAAGTGACTACATGATTTCCGCCTCTAAAGGCGCTGACAATCCGGTCCTACCTTATCCTAACCGAATTCTATTCTGGTTCCTATCTATAAATTCTATTTTTACAATCCTTCCTGTTCCGTCTCATACACTCGGGATCCAATGGTAGGGCTCTCATCAAGTCTCTCCAACTGCTCGAAGACCTCATTTAGATTCCGGTTCCGTTCTCCATCCGTAGGTAGAACCGGATGTTCTTCCTCAGCTTCCGGGGAGTCCAAATCTATCGGCTGATGTCCGGTCGAGGGTGTATCCTTCTTGGCCCTGCTTGACTGGGGCGTCTTGTCCTTTCCCGGCTCCTGAGCTACGTCTTCCGGAAACAAGTCCGGAAGAGAAATTTCTGAGAGCTGGACCGGAACTTCTGTTAACTTCTGGCTACTCTCCACGATCTGGTCCGTTGACTCCCGTGCCTTGGATAGGAGCTTCTCTATTTGCTCCTCAAAATCGGTGAGGATGTGCACCACCCTGGTTCCGGATATCTTCTTGTCCTTGTGCACCTCCTCTTCGAACAGGCGCGCCTTGGTGACTGCGGCTCCGAGTTTTCCAAGCACGTCCTTCACTTCCGTGGCCAACTTCTTCATTTCCTCCGCCATCTCCTTTGTTGCGGTGGCGTTCTCAATCAACGCGAAAAGTTCGGCCTTGAGGGTGTCCACCTCATCGTGTTGCTGCTTGCTTTCTTCCTTCATCTTCCGGAGCTCTTCCGGATTGATAACACATTCAGCTACCTTCCGCGGCAATTGACTGTCCGGTTCCGCTCCGATCAATTCCGCAATCTCTCCGAGCGCCCGCTTCTTAATCTCCCAATCCGCCCGGATTCCACAGAGGATCCCAACCAACTCGTCGAACGGATCTTTGGTCCCGGATCCGGATGCCACATCCGGTCCGGTTGGAGTCTCACTTCTGCGTGGCCTATGATGTCCCGGAGGCGTTCCTCGATTCCGAGTCGGAGTGGTCTTCTGCCTCTTGTTGGGAACATAAGGTTCCTCCTCTTCCTCTTCTTCTTCTGCTTCTTCCTCCTCCTCGGTTTCGTTTCCGGAATCCGCTTCTTGGTCGGACTCGAATTCGCCGTACTTCATGGTCCGCTCTTGGGCCTTCCTTACCTTCAGCTCCACTTCTGTCAGCAGTTCCTGTTGCTGGTAGAGGTGGTACACATAAGGGCACAGTGGGGTAGCCCTACTTCTCCCCACTCTCGTAGTAAGTTGGGACACCAGATCAAAGAAGATCCGGCCCCAGTCTACTTTCCGGGTTCCGCTCAGCGCTCCAAAAATCGTGTTAGCCAAGGTGATAGTCACCCTGGTGGGCTTTTCCAGATGCAAAACCGGAACCAGGAACTGGAGCAGACGTCGCTCCCGATCATCAAGGCAGTCTTCGACCGCGTAGCCGTCCTTCGGATTTACTACGCTCCCGAACTTGCCCTGGACGAAATCATCCTTCCGGTTGGCAAGGCCGAGTCCTCCTGGCCGGAATCCGTGTACGTCCCGCCACAAAGCCTCGGACCATTGGACCGGATTCCCCCTCAGGGTGTTATCGAACTGATTCGACACATCACTCAGGAGTTCTCTAACCATCCTCTCATCTTTGAAACCCCATGGTTTCAAAGCTAAGCCCTGACAACCCATCAACGACAAATCCTCTTTGAGCTCTCCCTGTTCCGGTTCCTTGGTCGGCATGACTGGAACTACTTTTCTAAGCTTTACTTCACTCGGGGGCGGGGTGTTAGAACCTCTCTTCCGGTTCAGTCGCGGCATAGGGGTAGCTCTACCTGGTTTTCACTCTTCTACAGTCCTAAAAAGGGAGCGCGTGACACTCAGATGTTCCGCTCCGCCTGTAAACTACCTTACCGGCGTGCTCACTCTCTTAGCCTCTCACGTATCCGCTCGCACTCAAGGTCTCACCCACTCATGTCCGGAGGAGATCTCTCCGTCTCACACCCTTCTCTCACTTCCGTACCCTCTTGTACTTCCTCTCCCTGGCCGTGGTCAACGATAGAAACGTCAGGCGCTAAATCAGGACACAACAACACGTGGAAAATCAGAGACCTGAAAATGGGCAGGGCCAGGCTTTATATAGTCTTGACGCCCTGGACTGTCTTTATGACCGGTCGGACATCCGGTCCGGTTCTTGACATTCGGTTACCTCCTAATCTGGTCAACAAGATTCCGGTTGGAAATACTATCCGGTTATAAATCTAATCCGTTCCGCTTTGACCTAAAACCGGATTAGTTCTGTAAGGTAATTTTGGTGACTATTTTTGGATTTATTTTCTTTCTAGATGAATCCGGATACCTATTTCTAATTTCCGGTTCTCTCAAAAGGGTAAACAAATAAAAATCAAAAATATGAGTTGTCACACAAACAAACAAGAGGGTGAGGTCACCAGACGTTATTCCGGTTCAGACGAAGAAGAGGAGGATTTGCTCGAGGTCAGTGACAAAGAAGGCAGCACAGCTGAGTCTTCAGAATCAAAGTCGCCTCCCAAAAAAGGTAAATTGAAAGGGGCCACTCTAGGGAAGGGCCAGACATCACGAGGAGGGAAGACTGCGACCGAAAGGAAGCAGCCAACCCGGAAAGGAGGAGCCAAGAATTTGGAAGGCACCCCCAAGCGACCGAAGAAGTAGGGGCTAGGCATAAGAGTTAGTCAAGACTAGAGTTGTTGGTAGGAGTAGTTAGGAAGGTACTTTCCGATGCAAATGTATCCAGACTTTTTGATCCGGACTCTTAGGATCTGGATTCCTTCTTTTTGTTTCCTGTCTTTAAGTGAAAGTCAAGGATAGGCTTTGGGATGGCACATGTCATTCCCTTGTGGTTAGTTAGGATTCTCTGCTGGGAACCATTGTGTCCCCGGGTTTGTTATTTAGGAGGTGACGATCAATTGTTTCCTCGGACAGTTTCCGATTGTGAGAATTCTGTCTTGATTTGAAGTAAAAATCAGTATTTCCACTTCACAAGTTGATGTGTCTATTGTATTGTATTTGTGTTGGTATGCCTAGTGGTGATTTATCACTGATCTGTGCGGGTAGCTGAGGTTGCTGTGGTTGAACGGAAGAAAAGAGGGAACAGTCCCCGGATTCTAGCAGATCCGGTTCTATGAGTAAGAGTTGTACACTAAGGTACTGAGAGTGCAAGGAAGATAGAGAAAGATTGTTTGGAAATCATTCTCCATATGCTTGAGTAGGATGCAGGCATGAAAACTTAGTTAAGTGGCGGTAGTCGGAATACTAATCTAGATATTATCCTTGATGAAGTGAATAAATCTGAAATCATCCAGTGAGCATTACGGAGTATGTTAGAATGATTGAGTAACTACTACTTCCTTTAAAGCTCTTAAGCATCCCCTTATAGAATTGAGTCGGGTTAGGATTTGTCATTGTAGTAAGTGAAGAGGGTAAGGCTTCTTGCGTAACCTGTTGATTTAGTGAACAACTAGATTAGCTGTGAGGAAGTCATTACCCGGATATTTCTTTGGGTTGTGTAGAGTATAGGTGTGTGTGAATGAGCATTTTCTCTGAGTCCCTCAATACTCGGAGGGTAGGATTTACATGTCCTCCCTTAAATCTAAGCACGGAACCCTCTTCCCTAAGAGGTTAAACTACTTTGTATAACTGAACCGGAATACGGACTAGGCATAGGTCCTGGTTGTTCTTTCTTGGATTCCGGATAACAGTGGAAGATATCTTGAAACTAAGATAAGAGAGAGATTCAGTAGATTAAAGAGGAAAGAATGATAACCGGAATACATTCCTAATCCAGATGTTTAAAGGAGTTACAAACTAAATCCCTGTGGAATGATACACGAGTCACTTAGTGGTGTTTTTATGCCATTAGGAGTAATTGTGCTTTCTTGTGCTACCACAGTCCCTGATTAACTCGTAGATGATGGTTGCCCAATCCATCATCATTTTACCCTAGAGGCTCCCCAAGATGGCGGAGGCTACCTTTGCTACCACTCACCGCGGCTTGGTCGGATGGAGGATAGGATTAAGGATTGCTATCACATCCCGGTACTCCGGATTCACGAGGTTAGAAACTTGGTGACCTTCCTTCGGATTGGCGGGCGCTTGGAATTCGCCCTCCATCACCTCCTGATTCTTCTCTATGACTTTGTCTGGCGCCTCCCGAAACTTGTAGACGGCCCTCCATGTGTTAACCGCCCATAGTTTTGGTTTCGTCCGGAGGGTGGTATCCAAGATACCACTTTCCAGACGAAGTAGGTCAAACACCAAGGTCTCCTCCTTAATGCCCCACAGAACCTCCAGGAGCCCATTACATCCCATGTTGGTGAGGTTCTCTCATAGGTGCACTAGCCGGTCCTCCTCGGTAGGAACCTCCGGAACTACCTTCATCACCGGAATGGTCCTCGACCGGGGCGGCGGTGGTGGCATCTCTTCATCTGAGTCCTTGGGCAGATCCTTCAGCTTGCACCGGCTTGCCCTGGAAGACATCGTGCTCACAGGAAAGCCTTACACAATCTCTCCCTAACTCTCCTGCTCACAAACTTTCACTCCGGTAACCCCTGCATGATCGCAACTCACACAGTCCCTCAATCTACCGGAATTCTCACAAAGCTAGGAAAACGGAAAACACCAGTTGAAGGAAAAACAAGGAAGTACTCGTGCCCACTGCTGGCTATAGTCCTCTTCTTATACTAGCCAGATCGTCGGTTAGTCGGATGAATGTACGGGACAGGTTTTGGCGGCAAAACCCTATCCCTAGTACGGATCCAGTTTCTGGTTTTTAGGACCGGCGCCGTCATCTGATTTTCGGAACTTTCTAGGGTTCCGGAATTAGTTTTTTTTTTTAGACCTAATAAAATTTTCTCGGATCCGAAAATCCGGTTTTCCTAATTTAACCTAACTTCCTAGGAGAACTCAAAAACTTTCCTTTTTAAGGGAACAATTTTTGAATTTTCCCGTCATATGCTAGTATTCTGGGCCTAGCATGTGGGATCACATTCCTACAACAATGCTAGAGGATCTCAGACAAGGGGGATCGGTCAATCGCGGACAACAAGTAGTTCAATCGCCGCTAATAGATCCGCCAGATGTGCTTGAGCCGTCAGCACTGGATTCACTAGGGGTTGGTGTGGAGCGAGAGCAAACCATTGAGTTGCCGCACTTGGATCCGCCAGAAGTCCTTGAGCTATCAACATCGGATGCACCAAGGATTGCCGTACAAGAACAAGCGCCGGATTCACTAGGAGTTGGTGTAGAGCGAGAGCGAGCCATTCGATCGCCGCAGATGGATCCGCCAGGATTACCAGAGCAGTCGCGGCCACAAGAAGATCTGCCAGAAGTAGCTAAGCCGGCACACGCACGAGAGGATGTGGCACAAGGAGGTGAGTGGGCGGAGGATTTCGCAATAGGTGCTTCTCAGGCATTGGCGCAAGAGGATGTGGCACTTCCAACTGATCAAGCACTAGCGCAAGAGGAAGTGGCACAAGGAGTTCAGCAGTCACAACAACTCTCAGCCCCAGGTGTAGGAGTGGCTATCATCATACTCGATGTCGACGCGAAGGAAGAAAAGGATCTTACGCCCACATTGGAAGGGTTTGAGGTAAAAAGGAACATGACGTGCATTTCCAGTTGATTTAAAACTCGTCGACCGCTGCTGTTCTCTCGCAATCGTCTACCGAAATAGAATGTGCGAGGGAAGTAACGTTCGCCATCCAACACTACGTGGGGACGGGGGCCCACTATCCTCGAGTAGAGGCAAATGAGGTGCACTGTGAGCCCCCACCTGTGCCCCCCTTGCTTGATTCGGCAAGCCAACTAGCTCCTTAATGACCTCCGTCTCCGTAGCTGGACCTACAAAATCTGTTGGGACACCATCCTCGAGGCGAGGATGATTTGTACCATCACTGATAGGGAGAACAAGCTTCCGATTCGTGACGACATCGGCCCGCGGCGGGGGCGAGAAGGGGCATCCTCGACTCGAGGACGCTCGCTTGAGCGGAGACGGGGAGCAGACAGGGGTTTTGACGGGTCCTCGACTTGGGGGACTATCCACCACGCTGTCTTCAACATCAGCCTTCGAGAAGTCGATGGCCGCAGATGCCGCGTCCTCCGCCGTGCACATCATGTAGGGCCCTGAAAACATGGACGGTTTGGTACTACCTCCGGCAGAGCCTGACGCCTGGGAGAGCGACTTCTCCGACCCGGAAAGGAGGCTCTTGGCAACCCGGTGATGTTTGCTTGTTTCAGTTCCATTTGGAGAACCAACCTGCAAGAAGCCCAGATTACACAAGTTCTGCCCACATTATACCGCTGATGAATTGGTTACAAGCGAAGGAAACGCATATTCACTTGGACAGACAATTGGAATGCTCGATACAACAACGGAACATCTGTGATAAAATCTTCGCTCTCAAAATTATATACAATTGAATAAATGTACAATATTACAAAAATACAAAACGTGAGTTCCTATCCAATCCAAACCTACGAGGCCGCCCGAAGGAACCCTAAACAAACGACTGTAGGGAAGACTAGGGATCGCGTCTCTCCGGGCCTATCACTAGCTGGAGGCCTGGAAGATCAAAACGATATCCCAGATTCCTAGCAGACATCCTCATCCCCTCCACGAGGAACTGCACTTGGTAGTCGTTCTTCGTGAGGGGTTCCAAGTCAATCCTGTTCGCCCCTACAAACTCACGCAAACGCCCCGGATCGCGCACCGACTCTAAACGCGCAAGCCAAGGAAGGAGTTCTGACATGAGGAAGTTGTCTGTCAAGTGCGCACGAGTCCAAGTATTGAAGAACACAGCATTCCACAACTCATTGCAGACGCACTTTTCGGGAGAGTCATCAATGAGTAGGGTGTTGTTCATGTTGAAAGTCGTGCGCACGCCCTTGTGGTTGAACATGCGCTCAGACAGGACTTTCAAGAATACCGGCTTAGAATCGCGCGTGAGAAACTTTCCCTTCGAGGTCTCTATCCTCTTGCATTTCTCCTAACCTAGGACATCATACGGGGCTTTTATTCCCCTAAACAAATGCTCGACGACCAACTCCGCAGTGGGCTGCACCATGGAGGACCATATGACAATCCTGTCCACGATCTGTGATACCTTGTGCAGGAACTCTCGGACGTTTTGTCGCGCGAACAAGGTCTTCGGCCCGACGATAGTCGGGTTTAGGTGGCACAACACATTGTCTTCCATCCGATACGGCTTGAAAACTATTAGCGACTGACCTCGGCAAGCATTGACAGAGAATGCCGTTCAGATCGAAGACAATGTTGAGCCACTTGACCAAGGGCGAGGGCTCTACAATATCCGTCACGTTCTCTCCGCCCCTGTGCAATTCTACCTGATGAAAGCAGAATCAGGTGAGCTAGACAACGGGACGGAGCACAAAATTCCACTAATGGATTGCATGTTCCAGTCATGAAGCAATTTCAGTGCCCTCAGATGGTGCAAGATTTTAAAAATTATAGGCTGAGCAAACAAAACATTGACAAAGATTGAAATTAGAAGCTTGTGAGAACAAGAATTTTATTTACATTTCCTTTACAAAGATTACATGTTACACTTCGCGTGAAACTAAATGAAGCAAAGATTCACGCGAACACTCTATGCTACACTATTCTACACGCAGGCAAGCCTAGAAGTCTGCATCAATGCCTAGCAATCATAAATGTGATTTCCTGCCAACGAAACTTCATTCAGTATAGGGAATCCACATCAAAAGAGCAGCCTCTTTCGCAAGCCAAGAAAGACACGAATCATTACACATCGCAAACACTCAGATAAACGCATATGGATCAGCCAAGTGTACCTCTGATGCATCGCCTTGTGACCCCTCGCCCTCACCAACTACGGTCGCCTCCGCCCGAACTTCCCCCTCCTCGAGAATGTTCTCGAGGATGTCTTCTTCGGCCTCCCCGTAATCAAGAAGCTCCTCTTCCAGATCATCAACACGAAGATCTTCTCCACCCGCTTCTTGGGAAGTTGTGCATAAAGTAGCCTCTACTTCGTCAACCACTTTCGGGGGCCTTGAGGGTCCTGCGAACGAAGATGCAGGAACTCCAACAATATCCTCGACTCGAGGATGTGTTGGAGGAGTAACGCCCGCAGATTCGGGGATGAGCGCAGACTGCCTGTCGTGACGTGTGCGACTAGGCGCGGGCAGCTGAGACGCCGGAGTCACTACAACGTAGTCGTCTCCGGAGGGACGAACCTCGTTAGTGTTATCCTCGACTCGAGGATGAGAAGGATTGGTAGCATCGCGGGACGCGGATGCTACAGGCAAGGAGGAGTGGACTGGAGGTGGCATTGGAATTGGGCTTGGGAAAGTCTGCGATAAAGATCTAGCAAAAAATTCCGACACCATTTCCTCCAGCTTGGCGCACCTCAGGCTGGTCTCTTGACTCGAGGCCACAATTTCTCTGATCTACTTGTCCTCGAGGTCAAGCTCGTCTTGTCATGCCTTCTTCCTTGCCTCTCTCCTAGCCTTCCGCTCGTTTACCATGTCCCAATATCCGGGATCATCCTTCACTTTCGTGGAAGGCTTAGCCGCCGACTCAGAGACTACCGGCGTCGACATGACAGCCTCTTTTTCGGGCTCACTCTCTTTGTCGTCGTCGTCAGAGGAGTGAGGAAAGTCCTCTGAATCAAAATCACTGAGATCCACAACCTCGTGAGTGATTACGGACTTCATTTTTTGGCGTTCGGCAGGAAGGACGTCTTCACCGGCTCTACCTTCAACCTCATGCGCTTGGGAACCACCCATCGCGGCATCCGGAACCTCATCCTCAGCGCGGTTTTGTATAGCTTCTAACTGCTGAGGAGGAGGCAGCTCAGGTGACCGCTGCACAGGTGATTGCTGACGAGGTGGTTGTCCTCGATCTCCCCGCTACTCTTGCATCCGCTTGGTCCTCAGTTCAGCTTGCCGTTGGTCCCACTCCGTATCTATCTCAACATCTTCGTCTGTTGAAGACCCTGCCTCGATAGACCGCATAGGCTTCAAAGTGGGCACCATACTCCCATATTTGTCAATGCAAAGCAGGTCCTCATCAGGAACTGCTTTTGAGGGACGCGGTGTCACCTCGCGTCTGTTTCCAGAACCACAGTCCTCATCTGATGACTCTCGCTTTGATGCTGACCAAGGTGATTCCAGATCGTCGCCATGCGGCGGAGACACGGACAACAGAAGCGAAGACCCAATGTGCAACGGCCGCACGTACTTCGCAGAATACGAGGAATTGGAATGAAAAAAATCATTCATATCCAATGAGTCAGCCAACGTTGCCACTACTTGATGTCTCACCGTTAGATCTTTGTCTACGATTCCGTAGAAGTATGCTCCAAACATCTAGACAAGCCAACAATGGAGCCAAATCTTAGTCACTATGATTATAGAGTTTGTATCCTCGAGTCGAGGATAATTTCCTAAACACCATAGTCAATAATATATTATGCCATTATGAATAGAATCGACTATATCTTCGAGTTGAGGATAATTCAAGGATCATAAAAACATCTAAAAACAAAACCTATGCTAGAAAATTGAACAAAAGCAATGGACTATCCTCGAGTCGAGCATAAGCATACCTTTGCAGCCAGCACACACTTCGATCCTACGTAGATGCCCAAGACATTTTCGCCGGAAACCGCGAAGCTTTGGAAGATCTCGAAATAGAACTCCATTCGAAGTTCCGTCGCGTACAATCTCCACTTCGCTTCATTATTCTTGGAGGAATCCAGGTAGTACGGAATATCGGGGGTGCCGTATTCCATTTTCATTCTCCGCCGCACTTGAGAAGCGTGCTCGTCACCCTTCTTGAACAGAAAGAGTAGCGGCACTGGAGGAGCCGATGACCGGTTCGTTACATTGTTCAGCCGCTCCGCTCGGATGGGAATGTATCTCAACTGAACGCAGTCAAACTCTGTGAGTTGAGTTTTGACAAATTGTGAAGCACTTTGCCGTTCAGCTGGGTCTCCCAGGATCCACAACCATACACTCGCCTTCGTAGCTGCTGGCTGCAGCTTTGTGGCGAGGAACTCCAGGAATGGTTGCAGAGATGGTGTTTTGTCCGTCTCCTTGGGCTTCCAGAGTTGACAGACATCAAGAATGGCGAGGTTAAGAGGCCGGGGCTCGTAATTGTAACTCCCGTTGACGACGAGAACCCTTTCTTGAACGTCCAGTCCCCTCAACGCCACTCCTCCAGAAATAGAAGGCAATCTATACTTCAACTTCATGAACCTTTGGAAAAGAGTTTGTTTGTCCTCGAACTTCTCTCCAAGATCTTTTGCCCTCCGATTCTTGGCTTCATTCATCAACCTCTTCTTAAAAAATTCTCCTCGAGGGTGTGACAGAAGGAAGTCCCATATCGACACAGAAAATCAGTGCCTCGCTTTCCATGCCCTCTAGACGTTGTCCAAGACGTCTCTATTGTCTTGTCGTAAGTCCAACGAGGGCTTGATAGCTATGAGTTCTTCAAGGACAATCTTCCTCCGCTTCCTGCGTTCAACCCAATCTGCGCCAGCGTAATTGTCGGGTACCAAAATCTTCGTCCTCTGCACGGACACTTTCGAGTAAGACCCATTCCGGGAAGGTGTCTTGTTCAGCAAATGCAACGTATATGCAGCCAAGTCCTTGTCTGTGAAGTGGCCAAGGTGCTTGAAAAACTCTCGTTTCAAAGAGAAAGCTTTTCGATTGAAGCCCTTGAGCTCTTTAAACTTCAGCCCTGTGATTGGCTCAACTAACTCGCCCTCAGAATGCATCGTTAGAAATTCATTCCAGTACTTGAAAAGACTATCCCGAAGCGTGATAATCTTCATCTCACACTTCAAGTCAGCTGCTGTCTTGATAGTCGCTTCGTCCTTTTTCAGATTGATATTTTTGAAGCGACTGACCATAAGCGTACAAAATTTTTGCAAGACACGAGTAGGTTGGGTCAATGCACAGCTACATATCTCGCACTTATCTTCGAATCGATGATAATTAATTACTACTGACATGTATTGCAAACAATGTCTACTATTGGAAATCTATCCTCGACTTGAAGATAATGAGGATCATTCAAGACTTACTTGGTACTGGGTACTACTTAAGACGGCTCCATTTCTTCTGAAATTTGCCTCCTCTGGATCATTTGTCGGGCGGAGACAGTGGATCCAGATGTTTCGACAACTAACAATCTGGTTCCTCCAGGTTGGCTGCGCGTGATCGAGGTGGTTGGTGGAGTTGTAGAAGGCGGAGATGTTCGTCAACATCTCTGGGTCTAGGGTCCACACAACGTAAGCCTCCCACGTCTGAAGTTCTCGCCTTCGCGTTTCACTGCAGTCCTCAACCTACAACTCTTGAGAGGCGGTGACACTGTGTTAGCCATTGATTATCATGAATCCGCTGTCCTTAATGTCATCCCATTTCAGGGGAGGGGACTTCAAAAGTCGTTTCTTGGCATCCACGGGAGTGATGCAAATACGCTGCCTTTGCTTGATATCGCCCAATTGGATGAGCTCCTTCTTCAGGTCCTCAACAATGCCTCTCTCGAGCTTCCGAATAATATACTCGTCTCTCGCAAGAAAGCATTGTTTGATCGACACTACGACAGGGTCTTGGCCCAACACAAAGCAAGCGGCATGAGTATTCCAGAAATTCTTCTGAATTTCAGCAAACTTCTCGAAATCCTTTTTCTCCTTGTCGACTGCTTCCACAATCATAAGGGCTGACCCAGAACTACCAGCCACTATTGATTTGGATGTAGTGCCTCCCCGCGGTCGCTTTGGCTTGGAACTCGATGGACCTCCGGATTGAGTCTCCGAACAACTGCGTGGCTCCGAACGCACTTGTCCTGGACTAATTGCAACACTACCCGAAGCAATCGCTGTCTGGCTTGGGTCAGTCGATTTCCTTTTCTTTCGATTCTGAGGCGCACCAATTGGAGGGACTTGCTGCACATGTCTGATTGCATATCGATCTAACGCTCCCCAAATATTATTGAGTCTTCTACAAATGACAGACGCTGTACCATCAATCCAGGGCAGATATTTTGATGCCTCAAACGTCCTCACCAATTCCGTAATCTGAGACGCCTCCAAAGTAGCGACAAAATACGCCATGTCGAACCGTGCGTGATCACTTCTTATGTCTAGGACAAGAGAGTGGTAGTGATCACTAGCACGCCCGTCTTCCCCAACGTTGCGGAGCACAATAACGACATAGTGTTGGTGGTGCTCTTCGATTACTGAAACTTTCTCGTTCTGCTTCAGTGGTAAAAAGGTCGTCTGATCCTTGGCGCAATAGAGAAGGTAGACGTAATCCTTGTACTTATTCATGCCAAATGACCACGCGGCAATGTTGTCTTTGAATCGCCAGAGCTTCCCATAAGTCTCTCGCAATTCAGCTATGAACGGCTCGTTCACAAACGGGTTCTTGAATGGCTCCATCAGTAGTAGTGCAGTCGAGTAGTCGTAACTACCTTCCGCCTCCATATCTGCACTTGCCCACGTATTGATCAGGTTACGACTTCCACTGAGGATATCTTTGAGTCGAGGATGTGTTTCCATTATTTCTAGGCTTGACTCCTAGAATGATATTACTTCTACTCATGGCATGATGTCAATGTTGATAGCTAGATACGATGGCGACCGTGAATATGGTCTGTCCTCTCAGACAAGAGGAAGCAATGTATCTTCGAATCGAAGATAAATCAGCGTCATCATTGTGGACCTAGATGGAGAAATAGTTCGTTCACTTTAGTCTTCTGATGCAATAGAATTATATATGTTTCATTGATTATGGGATTCCATCATCTTCAGTGTGATTATGTGGTTCTCTTGTGTCTTTGACATACCTGAATAGGCCTTTGGCAGGCTTTAATTTTTCTTATCTTAGCATTTTTAATTTGTATTGATGAACACAATTATCTTCGCGTTGACGATAATAGTAGCACGGACATTCTAGGACTGCGCGTAGACATCGAAACACTCAACTTTATTGTGAATTAAAACTCATCTGATGGAATGTACAATGCTGGTCTTATGATAATTGACTTGGTTTTCCAACGCTTCAGCTATCATTTCTGCAAGGACATCAGATTATTAATCCTTTTGTTGTGCGCAATTTATCCTCGACTCGAGGATAAATTGCACCATGGGTACACGAGGTTATCCTCGCCCCAAGGATAATTATCCTCGAGGCAAGAATAGATTTGAGACCCCTCGAATTTGTTATCGTCGAGTCGAGGATAATTATCCTCTCTAGAATGACTAGACCCTGAAAATGAAATCATGCTAGACTAAGGGAAAACACAATTATCTTCGGGTCAAAGATAACTACAGCATGTTCGTTC
This sequence comes from Climacium dendroides, assembly GCA_950106755.1. Classification (NCBI taxonomy): domain Eukaryota; kingdom Viridiplantae; phylum Streptophyta; class Bryopsida; order Hypnales; family Climaciaceae; genus Climacium; species Climacium dendroides. Next base: position 775,831 of record CATNNA010000020.1, on the reverse strand, counting down.
GGGGAATGGACGTGTAGGCGTAAACCCTAAAACTTATGTTCAAATGGAGTTCCTTGAATTCCATGTCGTATTACTAAACCCTAAAACATTTGTCCAGATAGGAACTATGAATGTAACAACTGAACACTAATGAACTCGAACCTTGTTACAGGCAACTATGAACTAATCAAAAGGAAAAGCAACAAAGCAAACTGCAAGTGCAATGCAAGAAGGTAGAAATTGAAATTCAAGAACAAGAACTGAATACATACCTGACAATAATAGCAGTACACAAGCACTAAAACCCAAAAAATTCGTCGACGCTCCACTTCGACTCCACTACATGCACCGTGGGAAAGGACGATTCTAAACGACTTGGAAATGAAAATGAAGGTGTGCGCAAAGCTTCAAACTACCATTCACAAACACAAACATAAAAACGTGCACAAATAACTCTCACACAAAGATCATGCACATAGAACTCAATTGAACTCACTAAACTACACGCACTCACAAGAAACAACTCACTCAACTACACTGGCCGCAAAGAATCACGCACAATCACACACAACAACTATACACACGCACAGACACTAAACACACTCATAGCTCAAAAAACAAATGCGCGTATGCGCGCTGGTGGGGGGAGATGACCCACCAAGGCAGTGCCGAACCTAAACGGCGGCAGGCTCGGCAATACAGATTGGCGGCGCCAGACCACGCGGTGTAGGCTCAGCCCGCTAGGCTCGGCGGCGGCAGGTCTGGATAGTAGGCTCGGCAGTCTAGGGAGGAGTCAGGTTCGGTTTAAGGATTTAGGGTTTAGGCAGTTCCTCTTTGTCCTATACAAAATGTCTTAGGGTTTAGTAATTCGATTCCTCGTTTAATGTTTAGTTATAGGGGTTTTGCATACACGTCCGGTCCACGAACCAGTTATCATCGATCCGAAGATAATTGCAATTAGCAATAGTCCAGCATGACTAAATATTTAGGCCATAGACATTCACGCGAGGATGATTATTGTCGACTCAACGATAAAAAGTTCCCAGGGTCCCAAATGTTTTCGTGCCTCGTGGATATTTATCTTCGAGTCGAGAATATTTATTCTAAAGGCGAGGATATTTATCCTCGAGGTGAGGATAATTTAGTAGACCCGTGGTCCTTTTTATTCTCGAGGCGAGGATACTGAGTCCATTGAATGATTTACTATTCATATCTAAGAGTTTCCTAACATCTTAAGCAAGCTATAATCAAAGTATTGTGTAGGGTTCATGCAATCATAAGGGATTTTTTGAATTTAGGGTTAACTTTTGTAGAAAAATTTCAATTTATTCAATTCAAATTCTTTCGCTATTCATTTCATGGGAGTCTACAGATTTTTATGAAATCTATAAATAATTTGTAAGTGGGTCTGTTACACTCATTTGAATCTTATAGGGTCTTATCGAGGAGTTTGAAAGCAACCCTACACTGAATAAGAGTACTTGGAAAAAGATCATATACATTGAAAATAGATGTAGTTCTTACGATTTTTTTGGACCTAAATAAATGCAACACCTATGAATAAGAAAAATTTTGTAGAAAAAATGTCATGGTAAATAATTTATATTGCTAGAATTCAAAATATTTCCTCAAAATATGTATATTTTAAGAAAAAAATTATAATTTCACTATGTACTATATATGCTTTGCATATTATTATTTTAGGCTAGAAGCAATAATTGTGAGTGATTTAGCGAAAGAGGTTTTATATTTATACAAGATCAAATAATACTCTAAAATTATTCTTATCCAAATTAAATTCAAATTTTTTCATTACAATAAAAAACATTTGTATCCAAACATATGATGAATTTTATTATACAATTTTTGACTACGTAGACTACAAGATATAATTGAAGTTCAGTGTAGTAATAAATATTTTCGAGGCACCTTCCGTTATCGTAATAGCTTAATGAACCTTGAATTCTCTTCATTTGAAATTCCTACATTATTTGTAGAAGAAGGTTTTATTGCTCTCCATGATACTGGTGATACAAGATTGAAGCTTTGGAGGCCTTGTTTCCAAGCTAGGAGACCTCGTCAATTGTGAAATTGTTCTAGTAAGTAGTCTAGAATTTTTTAATAAAAAAATTGTAATTACTATCTAAATTGCACAAGCTTCATTTGAAGGATTGTATGTTCAAATTAATTTCTAGTATGTTCCATGATACATTGGAAGGATATTAGTAGACATTCTAAGCTCTTAACAAATTGGTTCCATTATCTAATTAAAAATAATAATGAAGAATCTCTAATAGTTATTATTTTATCACTCTTTCCTTTCTTTAAACATACTTTTTTTTTTTCCATTTATATCCTGGTCCAAAAATGAAATATTGAAATTCTTCCAAAGGGCTCTCAACCCATTGTATTTTGGAGAGGGAGTACAAGTAAAATACTTGAAATAAACTTTTCCAAAATACAAATGAAATGTTCAAATATTATTATTGCATGTGAATTTTTAAAGTTCCTACAACTTAGTATTAAAGTTTTTATAATTTTGTTGTCAAACAAAATTTCACTATGTTTTAATGCACCTATTCTATTAAATTAATGTCGGAGACTTGCCTTAAGATCATCTACAATATTTTAAGAAAATTTTGCACCCCATCCTATTTTGAAATTGACTGCATTAAACTAATATAGTACTTTATTTTGAAACTTATAGCATTCAACTAAAAGGGCCTATTGTTGTACTTACTAAATGACGTCAGACAAAGCTATACATGATTGTGGAAGATATTGATTATAAGATACTTTTAAAATTTCATGCAATCACTTCAAGTATTTTGATGTCACTAGAATTTGCATAAATTTCCATATAAATTTGAAATGGGCTCAATACAAATCTACAAAATTAAGAAATAGAATAATGAAAAATCTATAGAGTTAAATATACTTCATCTACCCATGGCTATACTAATTAATAAAAACACCCCCCTTGCGATGGATCACTAAACCCTAAACCGTAGACCTTGAACCCTAAACCCCAAACCCTAAATCCTAAACCCTAAACCCTAACGTTGAATCGATCGTCCAATCTTAGAAGTGATAAATTCCCTGGCCGTAAATGCTGTCCGGAAACTCCTGGAGAAGCGACTTAAATTCCGCTGCAATGATCTAAACTTGGAGCAAGTTGACTACTGAAAATACTTGAGCGGTTTAGGAATTTGTGGACCGAATGTAAATTAAGGATTCCTCTTAAAATATCACCTTTCGATAAAGCTGTCAGGAAAGAAAGCCGGAATTCGTGTCCTTTCCTAAAAGTTGGGTTTTTTGAATTGGAACTTGTTGGCGCCGCACCGCTATCCTTGCCGCGCCGTTATCATTCCCGCGCCACTATCCTTTCAAAACTGTTCAACCTTCTCTCCCACGAACCTTATTGTATTTTGTTTTGGCCTTGCTGCACAGCTCTCATATAGGCAACAATTTTTTTTGTGCTGCTGTTCTGCCGTCGCCGCCTGTTTTTCTGGTTGCACATTGTTGCTTACGTGTGTATTGTCCTACTATTTTGAGCGTGAATGGATTTGAAATCAGGAGCTTCTTAGTGAGATGAGGTCTCTTCAGGTTCTCCTAATTTTGAAGTATTTTCTGCTATCATCGTCTTGCATGTTGTTGTTGTTGTTGATGCCGATGTGCTTTGTCATTGAGATGTAAGGCATATTTGTACACCGTATTCTGTGTGTTATGAATCAACTGGTTGCAAGTGGTTCTGTGCATTGCAGTTCAATTACTGTTCAATGTTGTAGTATGTTTGGAGTCCGAAAATTGCGGCGCAAATGTAGGAATCACTTAAACCCCGGAATGAATTTATTCTCGAATCGATGATAATGCATTTGTTTGTTTGTTGTTGGGTACACTTATCTTCGAGTCGACAATGATTCATTTCTTGAAGGCATTTGATTGTATCATTATCTTCGAGTCAACGATAACTGATATTTTCATTTGTGACATTTCTGGGTATAGTTATCTTCGAGTCGATGATAAGTGATAGTCACCTTTGTGGATATTGTGGGTACACATATGTTTGATTGAACGTTAACTGATTCATACCTTTGTGGTAATTATGTGTACACTTATCTTCGACTCGACGATAATTAATTGATTGTTACCTTTATTTCAATGTCGGGTACACTTATCTTCGAGTCGATGATCGTTGATTACTAGCCTAACGGAATATTGTGTATATATTATAAATTTACTTTGAATGAATTATCTCTATGTCCAGGATAAAATTGATAGATCACTATAGTTTATATTCATTTCGTATTGAATATTTCTTTTGGATTGATCTTTAGACGGATGGGTCTTTACAAGATAAGAGGACCTGAAGTCTTTAGATTTCTTTATCAATCAGAGAGTGTGATGTATTGATTTATCTTCGAGTCGAGGATAATTTTATTAAAATGTTTGAAGTGAATCTCTGTTGGATGAGTTCATTCTGATTTTCTGATACACCTGTAGGTGTTATTTGGGGTTACTGCATGAAACTTAGTAATGTGAGGAACTTATAAGTGGCATACAAAGTAAACCTCATTCTGAAGCTATTCTTCGTTGTTTGTGGTTGGGTTAGAATTGTTTTGATTTTTTATCGTCGATTTGAAGATTATTAATGGAAATTCTTGTTTGAATCAGTAATAGTTGTGTCATTTCATCTACGTAGGATTTGATTTTATGAGTGGTGGATTTTGAATTCTTCGTACATATGGATAGCGTTTAGCTTTTTTTATATCTGATATCAGTTGCTTTTGTCTGATGGTTTGATATATGTTCAATTATCCTCGAGTCGAGGATGATTGTGGATAATAGTTTTCTGTCATGGTGACTTTTGAATTCTTCGTACATATAGATAGCGTTTAGTTTCGTTTGTAATTGATATCAGTTGCATTTGTCTGATGGTTTGATATATGTTCAATTATCCTCGAGTCGAGGATAGTTGTACATAATAGTTTTCTGACATGGTGACTTTTGAATTCTTCGTACATATATATCGATAGCGTTTAGTTTGGTTTGTAATTGATATCTGTTGCTTTTGTCTAATGGTTTGATATATGTTCAGTTATCCTCGAGTCGAGGATAATTGTAGGTAATAGTTTTCTGTCATTCGATTCTATAGTCTTGATATCTGAACTTGTAGTTGTACTATGTCGTTAAACACCTTATTTTTCTAACCGTGGACTACTGTTTTGTAGTATGGATATTCATGGGCCTGATGATTTCGTCAATCCGGTCCCCACTTTACCCACTGGTGTTGCAGTGTGTGATGGGGTCCCACGGGCTTCTTGGATCACAAAGGGTGTTACTTTGAGGAATGACGTAGGAGATGATGTTACAAGAGGAGTATGTCATAGCGTGGATGCGGAGGACGTCATCGATGCGGATGGTAAACCTCTTGGTGATGATCGGGTGGCCGTTCAAATTGCAGAGTCCTTATGCGAGGAGGAGGTGCTGTCTGTTTGGATGTGGTCTATGCGTTCTTGGCACATAAAACTTGTGTTTTTGAATGGCGTGAGTTTATATGACCATGACCAGACACACATATACAAGGCAGCAATGAATGCCATTGGTCGTCGTGTTCGTGTTCGTGTTCGTTCCTATGAAAGCTGTCGGGAGAGAAGAGAAGCAGACCATCCACCCAAGAAGGACTCCCTTCTTACTATAGAAGCAATTATAGAAGTGTCTACGAAGACATGCTGCCCAAGCAATTGCCTGCAACCGTTTCCTCGCGGAGATATTCAAGCTCTACGATCTGGACTTCATGTGCATGGTGGGGTGTATGTTCGCAAACGGTGTCTCATTGAGGTGCACAAGCAAATCCACAAAGATTCTGCTGGGAAGGAGTGGATAACCTTAAGGGGTCGGGAAGTGTGTCCTATGGCTTGGTGGACAATTCATGGTATTTCAAAAGCTACATTCTATAGGTACAAACAGATGGCTAAGAATGGGTAAGAGGCTGAGGGGCACGGGAACTTAGGGACTAAAAAACCATGCGCACAAACTCTACAAGCTACTGCCACACTTCGCATGTTGATTGAGAATGATGCTGACAAAATGCCACACAAAACAAGGACATTGGAAATTGGGGAGAAAGTGTCGGCAATGGTGTTGCCACAACGACGCTAGTTTGTGAGCCTAAAAGCGTGAGCTCAAGAGCTGTGAGCATACATTTTGTGAGCCTAGAGCGTTGATTTAAAAAAATTAAAATTTGTTTAGGCTAATAGAGAAAAAAGGGGAGACATTTCAAAAATTTAATATTAATAGTAAAATTTCAGCCCTATGATTGTGGATCTATAACCGTGGGATTGTTGTAGCATGCACACCATAATTTATTTTTTTTGGAGGGTGTGTGAAAGTCCCGACTTTGAAGCGCCTAAAAGGGGTTTCTCGGTACCGAGAGAGGTTTTCAAGGGTGAAAAAGTCGCGGAAAAAAAAAAAAAAAAAAAAAAAATTGGTTGAAAGTCCTAACCATGAAACCTCTCAAAGGGTCTCTTTGTATCGAGAGAGGTTTAGGGTGGTGACAAAGTTGCAAAATTTTGGGTGATTTTTTGGGACCTACTTACAACATGACAAACAACTCTTTGGACTTTTGTCATGGCCTAATTTTTGCCCACCAGTGCTTAAATGGTCAACTATAGGTGGCTCAACTTTAAGAGTTTTTGTCTTTCATGAATTAATGTTATTTGAAGGTAAAAAATCATTAAGTTATTGATTATTTCAAGTTTGGCTTGTTGAAGCAAACTGTACCAATTTTTAAATATTGAAGTTCATTAACTTAAGTTTAATAAAGCTCAACACTCAATTGTCGATGGCCTCAATCTGTTTGGATGGGAGGAGCGGAAAAAAAAATTAAGAAAAAAAAATTAAAATGGGGGTACACTAGGATTAGGTGGATAGGAATATTTTGTGAGGCTTTAATATAAAATCAGTCCCACTTGTGTACTTCCTAAGTCCTAACCAAACATAGATTGCGGGAGAAGCATTGCAGTGTACTTCCACACATTTCATACATTACACATAGTACACTATAAGAAACCAAAATTTATTGATGTCAAAAGGAACGGATTTTAGGTGATATTGAAAAAAACAAACCCATGTTTTTATGTCAACAATGATGTCCAATATAACATCAATGGACATCGTTGTTGACATAAAAACATGGGTTTGTTTTTTGATGTCACCTTTGATGTCACCTAAAATCCGTTCCTTTTGATGTCAATCCGTCACGTAAAACAAGGTTTTCTTATAGTGGTATATAAAGCATTTACATTGCCTATAGGGAGAAGAATATGCAACAATCAAAGTTACACACTAATCACTCTGCAAAATTATAGATAAAGCATACATAGTTCTGTACATGTAGTATTTTCACTCAAAGTTCCAAATACATATGAATCTAACTCTACATGCTGGGCTTGTATAGGACGGTTCTACATATTCTAACTACAGTTTTAAGAATTCATTTTGATCATCCCTGCATTTTCAAGTAGTTTCATGACTTCATCCATGTTGAGGCTTGGAGCATGGATGAAGGGGTCCTTCTTTGAATCTACTTTGCAAAGGTAACGGAAAATGTAATATAGATGTTTGCAGTTGACATATTTCCCTCGCTTACCAATGGAGGTAGAGATCATAGTGCTAAAGGACAAACAAGTGCAAGATGGAAAATTAGAAAGAGTGACCCGGTTCACCATATGGTGAGGTTCTACGCCTGACTGTAGAGTAATGATAGCTCCAAGTCTTGGGTAAGGCAAAATGTTCACTCCGAGAATGATTCCAGATACTGAGATACATTTTGGGCACTCTCCCATTGATTTCGGTGCTCATCAGTAGGTGCCTTCTCATTCCTACGAATGTTTTTTCCATTCCTAACACATGGTGGCTTATTAGCATGAGGTGGTCTTGCGTACGTCCATTCTACAACCTCGAATAGTTTTGAAGACGTGAAGAGCTGTCGTGGAGACAAAGGTAGTTGTTCCTGGAGGTTGAAACCTGCTTCTTCAAACAATGCGATTTCATTAGAAGTGAGGGCAGTACCAAGCATCACGGGCCACACGCGAGGGATTTCAGGTCGGCTAAGAACATGAGACCTTCTGGGACCCATTACACAGCGCTTGATGTCGTCTGGACAAAACCAAAATTCATCAGTCTCCACTCTAGACCCTTTGAACTCACGCTTCTGCCCCTTATATAATGGAGCAGTTGTGGCTGTAGCACCCCTCACAATGATCATCTTGCACTTAACCTCCGTTTCCGATTGAATGGCATGGCACTTTCTCTTAGACTTCACAGAAAGGCGGGCTATGTGCCACTGAAATGGATCACAATCTGTCTCCAACACATGTTTGACATGAGGAACTGGTGGTGTATCATCCACTGTATTCCTAACATGGCTTGGAGCTGACCGAATTTGAACGCGTGGGTGGGAAAAATTCACCTTATCTGGGCGATGAGAATCTCCTTCGGAGCCAATAGGAACATCAAGGGTCCTCTTAATGGACCCAAACACTTCTTCTCCTTCCAAGTGGGGGATGCGTGTACAAATGTCTTCAGCACCAGGCATACTGCACAAAGCATCAGTAATTCGTTTCCCGTCCATTGATGCTACTGCCCTCTTCAACTTTAGGTCCTGATGAGAAGGTCCATGTCCAGATGGCCGACCATTAAGGTACACTCGGTAATTGGTCATCTGCATGAAGGCACGGATCCAATCATCACATGTCGCAATGTATAAGTCCGTTCCGCGTTTACCAGATGCTTGTAGCCACTTGTTGTGAATTGTCTCAGAGAGGTTACAAGACGGAATGTCAGCCAATTCTTCCACCGATAGATCCTGTACATTATTTTAGCACTCACATTAGCAATAATCCAAAAGGCAATGTGAAAACTGCATATAAAGAACAAATGAATCGAAAGGTAGAAGAATGCGACACTTACAGTTTCCATGAAGCCCCCCCATTGGCGGTATTTGAAGTGCCAGAAGGCTAACCACAATTCAAGCTCCTTCAAAGATTCCTCTGATGCTGCACCAGAGGAGTACCACCATGCCTTGATTTGGAGGTACCTACTCTCCGCTTCCTCCAAGTTCTTAGCATCTTTGTAGTCTCTACACAGCTTCATGTGTTGGCATTGAAGTTCGCGCTTAATGAGTTTTTCAGTGTGTTGCTTCATTGAGGTAGTCCAATGAAAAAGACAAGTGCGTTCTCTGTCAATCATCTTGATAGATGGATCTCTAGATCCATAAACAATTCTAACAGCATTCCAATTGGCTTATGCGCTGTCTGCCATAAAGCCTTTGAAGTTAGGATTTGCCAAGTCGTTCTTCTCCATTACTTTGTTGAGACACCTCCACATAATGACTTGTCCTTCGGTATCTTCTGATTGCATGTCACAAACTGCAATTGTCATTACTTTGCAATAAATTGAATCATATACGTGGCAAGCAATTGTGGTCCAGCCCTTGACGCGTTTCACATGATCAAACATAAGCCAACAATTTGCCAAATCACCTTCGGGTTGCATCCTCTTTACAAGGTCAACCCCGCTCCCAGGGCCGTCCACGAGCATCTTGAAGACATACACCTTATTCTGTCCCTGTCTCGGGAACACACTATCATGAATAAACTCAATCTTTGCTTGTTTCTTCATTGCAAGTAGACGATCAATCTCCCCTCCTCCTCCTCCAGCGTTACGAAAAGAAGCAATGATGTTCCTCACATTTGGCGAACTAAGGACTTGAAATTTATCCATGACATCATCAAGAGCCTTGCCATGCAGCATCTCCTTGGGTCCGTCACCAGAGTGAACTAAGAATGTATCGAGGAATTCCTTGCTAGCAGCCAAAGCAATGGCTGATGCTTTAGCAGTAGGGGTTTTTGAAACTTCTTTTGCAATGAGACCTGAGATAGTATCAACTACATCTCTACACAATCCATTACTAACTGGGTGGACGTGAGTGCCTAGATGGATGCATGCCCTCGTCATGTGGGATGGACCCATGACATAGTAAATCTTTCCGTCACAGAAATTGATACAAATGGGCGGTAATTTGTAGACTTTGCAAACTACAGTGGAGTCTCTAGGCGGATTGGATCCTACAAGGAATGGAGTGGCTGTGTTACCCATCCACTCTGTTTCGTTTCTACTGGAGCATCGATTCAAATAATCGCATGTAGGATTCGAACATGCCAAATGACCAACACAAGATGACTTCCTGAACTTAAGCCCTAATTCGTTGTGAATATTAGAAGTGATTGTATGACACCATGTATGGCCATTATAGCGCTTATCCATGCCACCCATATTCTTTGAAGAACTAGATCCAGACAACGACCTACACGGTGGAAGCTCAAAGATAATGTCTCCATCAAAGCTAGTTGGAAGGAATTGGACCTTTTTACATTCGATTAAATTGAAGTTGAGATTTGCAATCTCGTTCCTAGATCCTCGAATACTAGCTAGCTTTCTAAGACTTTGTAGCACACTCGGGTGATCACGGCCTGTCGAATAGAGGGGAGGACGTGAGAATATTGAGCTCCCAGCACTACTATCACGCTAACCAGTAGACTTTGTGGCCTCGATTCTTGTAGAAGCATCATTCAATTTAGATGGAAAAGATTGACGACTACTATTTCCATGCTCATCCTCTGAATCACTGGATAAGTCAACTACTGGACTTAGTAACTCACGTACCACGCAATCGACATTGAAACGGTTCTCTTCCTCATCCGCTTGAGAAGGATCAGGTGACTCTCTCTTAACAGATCTCAATATTGGAAATTGTGCAGTGGATGCATTAGAGATAGGTGTTACTATCTCAGTCGAAGCATCCACAACAACAGATGACAAACCAAACGCTCTATATCGACCCATTGCTAAGTTCCAAATATATCCGTGTTGATTAGCAGTTCTAGGTATGAGAACCGATTGAACAAGTGTTCCTGCCTCAGAATAAATCTCTTCTTCAATGTAGATGGAAGACTCTAGGAAATCGTATTGAACATGCAGAAGGTCGCTTGACAAATTTACAAAACCAGTACTACCGATGCGAATGAGAAGAGGCACCTCATGCCCATTTGCTCTAATGGATGCCATTGCAGGTAAGACTAACGAGTTCCAAAAATGATAAATCACTTGAGAACATACAATCTTCCTAAGCTTAAATAGGACGCTAACGGACCCACATCTAAACAAAAACGGAGAATTTTAAATGGTGAACACTGCTAGTCAGTTAAGCCAGAACATTAAATCTAACTGCCCAAATAGTGTCAGAGATGTAAATGGGTGCATTAGCTATCCAAAATTGACATACGGGACAAGCCACACAAATAAAGAGAACTATCAATGGTGGTTCGTCTAAAGAAGTCAAAGTAATGACCTTTTCAAAATATTTCAAGTATGTATAGTTTGAATGAAGCTATTGACATATTATTATCAAGAAAATGGTTTAAAGGAGAGATTGCCTGCAGTTAGAATCTAGAAGGGGCGCTTTACGGTTTATTGCAGGACCTATAATGAAGCTAGGATTTGGGTAAATCAAATCCTCATTACGACTAGCTTGGAAAACAATCCTCAATGGAAGATTGCCAGTAGCATCAAATCATAGGAGACAAGGGATTCAAAAAAGGGAATGAAAACTTTCTATGAAGTCATCCATTACTGGAATTCATTGTTAAAAAACGACCACATACTACACTATAAGTACATAGAGAAAGTCTATATGAAGTCTCTTACATTCCTATGCTGAGATTTCATGCATTTTGATATTCTAACTAGTGAGACAAGATATGCATGCATATGACATTTTTTAGTGGATCAGTTGAGGTAGATGCCACCAAGGACAACCACTTCTGGTGCTAAAAATAGTATTCGTAAGCGGAGAAAGAGGAGAAGGAGTTCATTCTTCTTTAGTAGTTACAAGGCATTGAAGAGGTCAAGGATGAAACGAAAGAGGCTAATTCACAAGACCCCAACATCATCTGAGCCTGAGGAGGATAAGGTGGAAAACTCACAAGAGACATCTCTCAGATGCAATCCAAGGAAAGGGGAGCAATCAAGTTCAAATCACCATGGTGCACAGAGAAGTGAACGAAATGACATTGATCCAAGTAGTGAACAGTTGTGTAATGTATGTATGATGTCTCTTATCAGATATGCTGTGGACTATGCATGTTCTTCCTAGTTGATGCTAGACTCACCTAAACAATGAAGACATGATACTGATATTGAATGTATTGTGTCTTGTCTATTTTTTTTTTGCATTTTGAAGTTATACTATGCATGATGAATACCCCATTCTAATATATTGATGAAGGAAGTCCAGAACCTGTAATCATCATGTCTCCTCGTACACAACGAATTTGGCAAAAAAATGGGATATGGACGACATTAAAGTGAATTCCCATTGAACCCGAAGTATACATTGATAAGTAGACATCCTCTGAAGGCTTAGTATAGTCTGTAGTTTTATGGCCCTAGTAGGTCCCTAGATGTAATTAGAGCCCTAAAACCGTAACTCGTAACCCTAATTTGCCCTTGCAGTCGCTTACCGCATCCTGATCATTCTTTCTGCCTCCCCGCCTCCGATGTCGTTACGCCTCCCCGCCTACAACGTTGTTGCGCCTCCCCGCCTACAACGTCGTTGCGCCTCCAGCTTGAGTGTGAACTGCTTGGCACCTTGTGCGTCTCCCTGTCTACATTTTCTCGTCTTTCTAGAGTTTCCAATACTTTGCTCTTGCCATTAGGTATCCCAAATTTGTGAACATTTGACGGAAGCTGCGGCAATGGAGACAAGGCGGAGCCGAGACCTCGCACGGCGGGAGCAAGAAGCTGCGATAGTTTCAGCATCGAATTGTGATACTCGTGAGGTACAATCTTGAATCATGGCCTTTGAATCGCGTCCCACATGATATCCGGTACCCTCAATAGATTTCCAAGAACCCTCCCTTGTCGCTTATGTCCCTTATTCGGCTTAGTCGTTGCTGATTGAGTTTAGAAATGGGAGAAGATCTGGACCGAGGCGTAGTCTCAGTTTTGAGTTCTCGCCACCGAGAGGGAGTCATCGCGCGGATTCTCTCGGTTATCATATTTTGAATTTTGTAGTAGGTTTTGATCTCAATCTCGTGTTCGTCGCTCGACAGTCTCGCCACCGAGACATTGAATATCAATTCAAGATGTTGGAGTAAAGTCCGATTGCTTACCGCATTTTTCTGATTCTCTCGTCATCGAGACGGAGGAATTGTGGAAAGTGTTTTGTAAAATATTGTCGTTTAGATCTTCCCAAATCGACAGTGCGCGTCAGCATCGGATTCTCACATTTCAGTGGCTAGAGCAGCAACACGAAGCCGGGCCGCATCTGCTTGAGTGTTGCAAGGAACTGCGCCGGCCAACAATTGTCTCGCCACTGAGAAACTCCAGGCGGGCTTCGCGGGCCGAAGAATTTTTTTCTTTAGGTTTATGTTTTTCAGATTTTTTAGGTTTCTGTCCACATAGAGGAACATGAGGATTAGTCTCTTGCCACCGAGATTCAAATTCGGGGATTAGAGACTGCTGCGATCTTCCCAACTGATCTGCTTTGAGTTTATCATGTGGGGACATGGGATCCTTGTCTCGCCACCGAGATAGATATTCGGAAATCATAGACCACTTTGACTCCCCGACTGAAATACATTATTCGGAGCTTGTGGGGACTTAGGATCCTGATCTCGCCACCGAGAGTAATTTCTAGAAATCATCCTCTCGCAGATTTTTTAGTCAGTCCAATGTGATCCTCTACATATGCATGCGAGATCTAAAGGCCGTGGGGTCTCGAGATTTTATCTCGCCACCGAGAGCCCTGTGAGGGTTGTCCTGTTTGCTGGACTGCTGGACTGCTGCGAGGAACTCGAGCCGTGTTTGTAGGACTGCTGCGAGGAACTCAGGCCGTGTTTGCTGGACTGCTGCAAGAAACTCGGCCTCTGACAAGAGTCTCGTCATCGAGATATAGCATGTAGGATTCAAGTCCTGCAAACTTTGTTTTTATTAGGGTTTTTTTTCCGCAAAATGATTTGTATATATCCTAATAGGTGGGCTTGAAGTAAGGGTCTCGCTACTGAGATAGAAATTCGGGGAGAAACTGCATGCTCAAATTCTAGTAGGACAAATTAGATATTCTTGAGTACTTTGCATTTTTTGAAGCTAGTGGGGACTTGGGATCTTGTTCTCGCCACCGAGAGACATTTTTGGAAATCATCCACTCGCCTATGTTCTAGTTGGGCCACTGTGATTCTTCAAGAAAGCATTCAGGATCTACACGCCATGGGGTCTTTGGAATTTCTCTCGCCACCGAGAGCCAATTCGTGGTTTCAATTGTTTACGATAATCCCAGTTGGTCCACTGTGATCCTTCGGGTAAGCAGGTAAGATCTGCACGCTATGGGATCTCGGAGTTTTCTCTCACCACCGAGAGCCAATTGGTGGATTCTTTTGCTTGCAAAAATTCCAGTTGGTCCAGATATGAAGGAGCTGAGCCTTCACAGGGATTTCTGAATCATGACCATTCCAATGAATATATGAGGTCCTAATAATGTTGCTTATATTTGCGTAGGTGGATGCCGCTGATGATGATGTCTTGGTCGAAAATCAATTCCAAGAAAAAACAGATCCTTCATTGGAAGAGGATCTTGCAAGCATCTCGATGGAAGAACCACGATCGTCTCACATGGTACAACAGCTTGCATCAATCTCGGTGGAGGAGCCACAAAAAGATGTCAATGTTGGAGGTGGTTCTTGTGCAATCCAATTGCTTGAGGGAGAAGATGACATTCGCAAGTCTCAGAAGCTTGACTTCGTGGCCACAATATCGGGATTGCGTTTTGTCCCAATCCATCTCTCATGAATGAAAATTCCACTTTGTCGTTTGGTTCCAATGCCAATGGTTAGACCGACTCTTAATTGTGATCTAACTAAGCTAGAGCAAGAGTTTGTGCTGGGCTACGAAGAAGGAGCTCGAGTCTTTTATGTCTCTGTGGCAAATGAGCAGGGCCAAGGAGGGACATTCTCAGATTCAGAGAAAGCTGAATGGGACTTGCATTGGAACTCGGTGAATGATGAGTTCAATGAGAAACTTTGGGGCGTGGAGGAGCTCAAGCATCTCGAGGATGCAAAGTTTTATGTCTGTGATGGAAATCATCGTCGAATCGCATGGATGAGGCACATTAGACGTCTCCATAGTGATGACTTGGCCTGGCACATATTAGTTGACTCAATAATTTTAGACACAAAAGGGCGTGTAGGAGTGGCGATGCAGGTCATGCACGACATCAACAAGTAAGATTTTATTCATGTCCTCTTTGCATTTTTTGTAGATTGCAACGCTCTTTTGATATCACAATTGCATAACTTGTGGATGTCTTACACTCGATTCATGGATGTTTTCAAGTACACTGAAAACTCTCATGTGAAGACTAATCTAGTACACACCCTATATCGCATTCGCAAGTATGGGTCGATGCCAATTGAGAAATTCAAAGAGCTTCTAAGTGATGCCGATGTCAAAGCTTGTCAACAAAATGTGAGAAAGACATGGTACTCCATGCCATTGGACGTATTTACGTCATTTATCTTTCATGTACTGTATTCCAAAACAAGGGATTCTCTTTTGATCATAGTGGGATTCCTTTGTTAGTATTTTGATGCGAAATTGTTGGTGCATGCAGCAAGAAATTGCAGCAGCCTCGGACGCAGCTGTCCGAAAGTACCATGAGGACACCCCTCTTGAGGAAGTTACTGATGCGTGGGTTGCAGCTGCAATGAGGACTTCTACAAAGGATGCCACACATCTACTATATAAGAAGCTATCAAAAATAGTTTCTGTTGCAAATCCAGCACTAGGAGATGATTGGCTTCAAGAGGTATACATAGACATGTTTTACTCCCTCAGCACATACCTACTTAGAATTATTGAGGTTGACCATTCCTATAAGTATTCGGAAGTAGTGAGTTGGCGACGATATTACAGTCTCTGGACCGAGACAAGCACTTAGCTATTCAAATTGAGAGTTCATGCTTCCTAAATCTTGTAGTCTATCTTCCGTGGATTCTTGAATTGGATCCATTAGCATGTAACTAAAGTGTCTTACCCTCGTGAATTGGATCACTAGGTTGCTTGTCTAACGACATTCATTTTCATTTTTTCAATATCTATTCAGTTTTCTTAGACTCTTCTTGCTGGGCATCGTCCTTACTTCCTAATTGAGCCCGTAGATTTTACTAATTTGCCTTCATCCATGCTGTGACTTCTAATGTATTTTAGAATTTAACTGCCATAGTCTCTTACTCCTACCTTTGCGTTGTTATGATCCTTGTACTGTGTGCCATGTTTTCAATCTATCCTTTCATAATCCCTGCATGAACATGTACTTCCTCACTAGCACTGTGTTAAGTTTCTCAATATCGGTTAAATTTTCTCCAGATCTCACTCTTGCGATTGTCAATGTATGTTATCTAAATCGGGAGCTAGCTTTTTTCACTGATTGACGTTTCTATTTGATCATTGACAGATTGAACGGCATTGGAGCATGTACGCAGTCCAGGAGTTGACTCTTGACAAGCTTCAGCTCATTGCCACAGCAAATGCAGCCTCAAGTCACAAGGTGAAGTGGCTCAAATGGCTCAATTCATCTGGACCTACACGTGAGGCACGACGATTTCCACCAAGACCAGCCAATGATGACAAGATCAACTCCTTCCTTGCCAATGCGTGTTGGTATGCCGCGGTATGAATTTGTCACGATTTATCATGCAAATTGAGCAAATGATTTGAGTTATTGTTGTTGACAGTAATTGATGTCATTATTTTGGCCTGGGTCAGATTGAGGATGCTGCTGTCGAGATGTACGAGGGCATCATCCGCTCCGATAATATTCATGTGGATATGGTTGTTGTTGGCGAGCCTGAATCTCTTGTGGATTACATAGAGGGATGGCGGATGAAGGTGTGGGACCATGCCTACCCAGGAACTTTTAAGGGTGCAGATGCCTTCAAGAAGTCAGAGTCCTTTAAAGACCAGAAGTTCTCTAACCTTGTGGTTAAGAGAGTAATCTATAGGTGAGGGACCTCATTTCCAATCTCTTCATTCTTAGCTCTTCAGGGACATGTTTGTGGATTACTGTTGTCTACATGGTTAACTAATATCTTTGAGTCCTGGCCTTGTGCTATAGGTACTTCAAATTTGAATTGTTTCCCAAGAAAGCAATTGCGAAAGCTGATTTACCGCCTTTCCTCAACACCTGGCTTGACCGGACCTCCTCCGACTGCATGTTCTCACCGTCTCAAGTGAAAAATTGGACGAGTGCTCATTTGCAATCAGGGGCGTGGTACCTTGAATGTAGTCAGGGGTTCATCCCACCTGAAGAGACGGCGCTCTTTCAATCCATCAAAGACAGTGGCGTGGTGGATCCACAATTTGATGAATTTGCGGGGCTTGACGCTGATGCTCGAGAGGCTGCTTTGAGGAAGAGAGAGGCATCTGACAAGAAGAAGGAAGAAAAATGGGAGTTAGCAAAGAAGAAAACTGAGGAGAATGATGCTAAGAGAAAAGCACGTGATATCGAGAAAGGTAAGGCCGAGGCAAAAGGTAAGTTGAGCGGAAGGAAGAGGAAAGCAGAGTCGCAAGGACCAGAGCAGGCTACTAGTGATGGCGCGATGAAGCCCACCTCTTCAGCCTTCTCACTCACGCAGGAGAAGCTTCTCCATGGGCTTCCTTCCAAGGCCTACACTTTGGAGGCACAGGATAACATGGATGAGATTATCTTGAACTTTGGAGTCTCTAGCTTGCTGGGATATGGTGAGGATGCTCTACCTGCATCGTTTGATGCCATCATAGAGTTGTTCAATAAAGTACTATATCTCTTCATTCTTACATGGTTTCATTAGATGAAGGCAATGACATTGAGGTTATTGTGATGGCTGAGTCCATGATGTAGCGTTCCTATAGGTAATTTATGGCTAATTCTTTACCTAGATTGTATGTGATCAGCATGCAGCAGACAAAGAGCGCTTCTTCAATGGTGTGGTTACTGGGCAGGCGGCCGTTGACCTCATAGTTGTAGATCTCCCAGAGGGATTACCGGTCCCTACAGTTTCCAATCCACCAACATCGGTTCCCAAATGGAACGAGTTCTCGGCGGAAGGTCTTACCGATGTCTTCGATTTTGCTGACAACTATTTGTACGACGGTGGTGCTCTCCTTGTGATGTACCCATTTAGTCGTGACATCAAGTCTCACTTGCTTGGAAATTTAAAGTCGTTTGAATTTACTTCAAAGAAGGATTGGTGGGGCATGAATAGGCTCTACCTAGCGTCTCCATCCGACCCATCAGCCATAGTATGCTCTAAATTCTTTGAGTTTGTATTAGGTTCCTAAATTTGAATTTCATCTTTAAGGCCATTCAATTTCTGATTGTTTTGCAGACGATGCGCTTTGCAATTTCACTTTACGTGAGAGGTTCCCAGGGCCGATTCAAGAGCCGGTTTTCATTCCAAGATGTACCTGAGCATGAAGCAGTAGGCATCAACGTGGGTCGAGACGACATCTTGCAGAATTTCTATGGGAAGGATGATGTGGCTTTAAACAGGAAGATTCCTTGGCGGTGTCCTCGGGAAAAGGCCCGGGCGTTTATGCAAATGCTTGTGGAAGCAACGACCTTGCCTGGTGATATCGTCATGGACTACACCGCATCTACATGTTTGTATTTCCAGTTAGTTTTTGTGAGTCCCGAATTTTAACCACATTATGATTTGATGTATTCATTCCAGTTCATGTAGATGGTTCAATGACTTCCTTCTTGTATGCAGGTTCATGTGTATATGCTTGCCGTGCTACTGGTCGTCATATTGTGGCCTTGGAAGCAGAAAAGTCCATATATGATGCACTGCTAGCTCCATTAACTCGCCGTGCATCGAATATTGTGACCCAACCTTCTTCTTCCTCCTCCAATTGATTTGGAAGAGGAAGAAGTGCCCGTCTATCATGTCGTGAGGACTTCAAAATTTAGTAAGTAAGTTTATCCCTAAATTTTCAAAGTTATCCATCTAGGTTTCATCATGTACTTTGATCTCATGTGTGGTCTTTTTTTGTATAGGCAAGCAAAGAAAATGAGAACGGCACAACATCGACTGTCCTTTGGGAAGGCTCCATTCTTCTTTAGCCCGCCTAAGCCATTTCATTTACTAGTGTATGCCGAGGCATTAGCTTCACAATTTGCTACTTTGGGCAGTAGATAGTATTCAAGGATTTGTAAGGTAGATCCTCGAGTTCTCATGTTCATAGATGATTCGGCTAAAGAGTCAATTAGTAAGACATCAAATAGCCATGACACTTCTTCATGTAGATCTCCTGGTAGTTCTTCATCTAGATCTCCTAGTACTTCTCATCACTGATCTCTATTGTGAATTCTATCACTTCTATATCTTACTAAGGGTTATACTTTTCACATTCTTCAAGTCCACTATATGTTTTTATTATTCCTGAACCCTAATCCCTTGTTATATTTTTGTTATCCTAAAGCCACTATTTCTCTACTAATTTGTATTCTCACACACAAAGCCCTACAAAATGTTAACCACGGTTATAGGTCCACACCCCATAAATTATAATTTTTTTGGAAAAGGTTGAAGGCTCAAAAGCTCACAACTCTCGGGCTCACACTCCAAGGCTCACAAACTAGCACCCCCGGTGTTGCCATCATCTTTTTGTTGGAGTGACCAATTACTAGCAATGAATGAAGCAAATGCGGCATTTAATTTGCCACCAATTTCTTCTAGTGGCTTGAGCAATATTCGACGTGCTTCTTTCCCAGAATTCGCAGCGAAAGCTTGTGGAGATAGTTTTTCAAGGTGTGGCCTTTGCGATAGGTACAAGCAATTGAGGAGTGTTTGCATTCCGCTTTCTACTTCAGCGAACAAGTGGGCGTATCTTTTGGGTACTCATCGATCGGGGCAACAGGCACATAGACTACTTTATTATGGGAATCCACATATGTCAGAGACGCACCTTGAGAAGATGTTGTGCGTTATTCATGACAAAATGGATCACTCAAAGACAGCTTCTCCACACTACTCTCATAAAACCAAAGTGACGGACTCTTTCATGAAGATGTCCTTTGTTGTTACAGGAATGATTGCTCATGGTCATGGCGACTTTCGGTATGCGCACTATGGGCTCGATATTTTTCCAACGGATTCAAATCATACCATTGGCTCTATTGCAAAATTGTTGCGTGACATGGAAGGACCGCCTACGAATTCATCGCGCCAACTATTTTCTGTAGAGGAGGGTCAATCTATTTTGACAAAGGCAGTACTAGAAGGATCAAACATTTGCCTTGATTCCCTCTTACCTCCTCCACAAGAGCCTATTCCACCTAAACCTTTGCCACCAATACTTACTTTGCAGTTGGACAATGCATCAGGGGACAACAAAAACAGATGGGTGTTTGCCTTTTGCTCTCTTCTTATTTTTAAAGGCATTTTTCGAGAGATTTACATCAACTTCCTCATTGTTGGACATACTCATGAAGACATTGATGCTCTTTTTGGGAGATGGAGTACAATGTTGAAGACAAATAGCTACTCGACTATTCCGAGGCTGATAAAATCCTTTATGGATTGTGAGAAGTATCCAATGATTCCTCATTTAATAGAGGAAGTTCATGATTTCAAGAGGTTTGTCCACGGGTACTTGGCCACAGCTGGGGACTTCTTAGAAGGTCATTCGGCTTGCCAACAATTCAAATTCTTTATGGATTCCAATGGTTGGCCCCTGATGGAGTACAAATATTTGTGTACGGATCCAAATTGGTTGCCAGAACATGGTCGAGGGATTCATTTGTGGTTTGAGACTGAAGATGGGTGTCCAAAAGTGCCAAATGGTAGTCCAC
The DNA here is from genome assembly GCA_950106755.1 of Climacium dendroides. Classification (NCBI taxonomy): domain Eukaryota; kingdom Viridiplantae; phylum Streptophyta; class Bryopsida; order Hypnales; family Climaciaceae; genus Climacium; species Climacium dendroides. The sequence goes on along the minus strand of CATNNA010000020.1, from coordinate 754,899 downwards.
CGCCTTTGGCTCCGGAGGAAATGAAAGCATTAGAGGAGATCAAAAAGGGTTTGGATGGTTTTATTTCATATTGGACAAAAATGGCCAATGAAGACCATTCAGGAGAGTTTCGGAGGAAGAATGATCCGATAAGAAATTATTGGAAAGGTGTGAGAGCCGCTCTAGATGCACCCCTTTTGGTGCGTAATACATTGCGTATGGATTTTGGCTTGCTTCTAGAATGAACAATGAAGTGGAAGACCGAATGGAAGACGATGGCACACTACGTGAAGAATATGCAGAAGATGCACCTTTTGTTGGACGTAGACGTGATCGTCCACGGCCATCGTTCCGTGTTGGTCGTGATGTATACGCAAGTTATTTTGTTGTTGTGCGTCCCGCTAATGGTGACCCGAAGCCATTTTGGCTAGCTAGGGCGATTACAAATCCAAATCCGGATCCAGGGCATGTTTACTTGATCCAAATTCAATATTGGACGCTTGTTTCAAGTTGTCACATCAACATGGATACATACGCTGGATGGGACACAAAGGTAGGAAATGTGTGGTGTGAAGATCGAGCTATCCCTCCAAGTTGGTCAAATACTGATTGTATTATGACAGCTTGGAAGCCACGCGAAAAGAAGGGGGCTATTGATGTACCTCAAGTTCTTACAAAAGTTTCTATCCCTAAACCACAAATCAGCATCATTAAATCATCCGTAGAAGCCTTTGTGGTTTAAGACGTAGTGTGCCATCGTCTTCCATTACGGATCATCCTTGGCGGTTTAAGAAGAATAATTACTTTGATTTTATTGTCTATATAATTTATTAGTATTTTATTATTAGAAGGATACAAGCTGAATGCACATTTTCATTTTAGATATTTGCAAGTATCAATTATGTTGTTTTGAATATGATATTGACTGTGGTTATATGCCAATATCAATTTCTATTAATAGTATGAAATTGTTATGTTTCTTATAGATGTGATTTGAACCTTCAATGCGCGCATTTGCAATGCTTTTCAAATATTTGAGATGTAGAAGTAGTTCTTGCGAATTTTTTGTAATTCAAGTTTGCAAATCACTTTTCTAGTACCCCTAAACCCTAAACCCCCAAAAAATTTCATTTTGTAGTGCCTTGTTGCATTCAATCAACATATTTATGTTCACAAGATTCACCACAAATTATATAAAATATAATTTGACATGATAAATGAACAATTATTTTAGTGTAATTATAGATTGGATTTAAAATGAGACTCTTAATTGTCTCAATTTAACGAATAAGGCCTTAAATGTGTTAGTACAACTTAGTAACTGGCTGCACATTTGTTCGTTTGATAGCAAGGATTGGTTCCCCTATCTGAACATGGAGATACGTCGAAGGATGTTGAGATTCCATTGACGTCCAAGGTGACCGTCGTCGAGAAGTGACTGAATGTTGTCCTGGACTTGAATGGAGTCTTGTGTGTTTGTGAAGATGCCAAGTACAAGGGGTGGGATGTACACGTCGGGAATGTAAACCAACCGCACTCCACCATGATTCCTACGATTGTGGGACCGAAGGTGGTCTTTGTCCACCCAAATTGCGCTCATTTTCTTCGTGAGCTAGGATTGATAGCACACGTTTCTATTTGGAGTTCGATGAAGAAGTTTACCATTCAAAAAATTGTCGAGTATCTTTTTGTTGGTCTGGATAAGACCCGCATTATATTTGGGCAAGAGTCTTGCACGACGCTCAAGTGTGAGGAACAAGGATGGATAATCACATTCAAGGAGCTAGGCACCACCAAGGACTTGTTTGTGAAGGATGCAAACACCTTGTTTAATAATTTCAATGGACTATTTCTTCGAGAGAATACTGTCATAGTTGACGACAGTCCTATGAAGCACTTCATGAACAAGTCGGAGAACGTCGTTCTCCCCATCAGCTGGTCTCCCAAGGGTAACGGTCCTAGGAACTCATATTTGGACATGGTCCTTTTGCCCTAGCTCAAGCAACTTCATGTAGCAAGAGATGAAGGGTTGAAATCTTTTCGCAAGAGTAGTGCGGAGAAGATTGGGTGGAAAATGTTGTATGACAAGACAAATTGTGGAATATACAATAGTCTTATGGATGCAGTCAGAGTATCTTCAATGTATTGATAGCGCATTGCATTTCATTGCATGTTCATCAACCACGTTGATGTAGTGACTATGTCATCATCTAATCGACATTATGAGAGGGTAGTTTAATTATTGCTTTAGTTCAGGTCGAGTGGTGCTGATTAGTATGTGGATTGTTCTTTGAGTTCCTAGTGAATTTCAGCTCGCCTCAACCATAATGGCTCGTGCATTTGCATGTATGGTTAGATATATATATAATTTCTATAATATATATTTTTTCATGAATATTGTCGTAGCACAGGAATGTAAAAATCCTTCTCTAAGGCTCAATATTTCTTAAAAGAGTCCTTAAAGTGACTCGAGTATCGTTCCCATGAAGATCGAATTCCTAGGTTCACAATTACCGGAAAATGGTAGAGTGATGGTCACGAAACACAAAACCCCAAGCAAAACAATAGACCGGAACTTCCCCTTAGTCTCCTTGTTTTCTTGGACAACTACGAACGGATCCCTCCGGCCCAATAATTACTAATACACGTTAGACCGGATCTTCCCAATCTAACCACACTGACCAGATCTAATCCGGTTTAACACCTACTTGTTTATCACACAAACTCTCTAACTGGTTGGTTTCCTACTCCACATCTTTACACTACCCCGTAACTCTCCCAACACTTCTATTCACATACCTCAAGTAGTATCCCGTATTTACGTTTTACAGACCGTAACCGGGATCCGCGTTTCCACAGATCTAACCTTAACCTCTAGTATTCACATCCGGTCTAGATCTTTACTCGTAACCATATCGAATTTAGCCTTTGAATGAAGAGGGATCTGCTAATTGGGATTCAGGAAGGAAGCTTAACTCCTACCCTCCGATTTTAAAGTGTTAGAAGTTTTACTATGTGATCAAACTTTCAAAAATAAACTTTCAAATCCTACAAATGAGAAACAGACCGTCCTCACAACTGGAAAGGAAACGCAGTCGTGTCCAGCAGGTCATGCAAGCCGGTCTAATTCCTCCTAACCAATGCTACAACGACAGCCTATTGAATTAGTCCTAAATCCGGTCTGAACTAGCAGGGACAATAAGGGGAAACGAGCGCTATGGAAGCATGCTAACCCTTACTTTTACCGGAGAGTACCCCTTCTCCGTACTCCTTCTGAGTCCATTCCTAGTCCACACTAGAGATCCCTTCTGCCTCTATCCATACACACTAATCCAATACTAGACCGGATAAACTCAGCATCCGGGCACACCTTGTATCCACTTACACTCACTTTCCAGCCTGGACTTCCAAAAGACGGACAAGTGTCAAGTACACACAACTATGATTTGTTTCAATCACGCCAAGAGCGAACTCTCAAGTATTCATGAGTATAAGAAAATAAAATAAAGATGCACACCGGGACTAAACAAGTCCCGTATTTAAATACTAAACTACTCCCTCAAAATCCTAACCTAAAAGTAACGCTTCAGCCAATCAAGGCTAAACATGTTTCATTCCCTTACTATTTTTTAGCCCTGTTGACTTTCACTCAAACTCCCACTACTTCCGCTAAAAGTGGATCTCAGATCCTATAATTACGGACCCAGTCACTTTCCAACTACTAGTGGCCATGTCATTCAAAAAGTAAACTTCCTAATTATGTACAACTATCCCAAAACTTTAGATTTTCACCACCCTATCCTCAAAAATTTACCCTACGTAACTTCCTAAGTTCTTAACTTCTTCGCGGCCGGCTTCTTTCCGGTTCCGGTCTTCTGTCCCTGGCGTACCTTACCCTGGGCGGCAAGCTTCTTTTTCTTGGATGCTGCAGCCTTAGTTGCCCAAGTCTCTACCAGTGTTTGATCCGGGTCAGAATACGGCTCCGAATCTTCCTCAGTATCGGATTCTTCATCCTCGTCCTCTTCTTCTTCTTCTTCTTCCTCCTCGTCATCGTCCTCTGGAATCGTCCTCTTCTTCTATGCTGACATAATTGGAGGCTTCTTCTTCTGCATGGTTGGTGTGGGCGGAACATTGGCCCTAGCACTCTGAGGAGTAGTTTCCTCAATCGTTCTACCCTTCTTGGATCCTTGCCCCTGAGATCCGGTCTTCCTTTCCTTCCTTGACCCAGATCCGCTTCCCAAAGCTAAGTTGAGTGGGGTGGAAGGAAATACCTTTTCTGTCTTTGCGGGAGGAGTTGGAGAAATTGAAGATAATTCACTTAGGTCGATAAACTTGTTGCTAAGCCCTGGTTTGGGCACGTTCTTCTCGGACGGTTCGTGTCCAGATCTCATCTTTTCTTCATCTACGGCCTTCACCTCCTCCGATGTTTCCTTCGCCTCGCTTGTTGTCTCCACTTCTCCGGTCTTCTCTTCCTCAGTAGCCTTCACTACTTCTGCTACATTGAGAGCAATGTCCGTTACTTCCCCAAGTAGGAAAGTCATTTCTCCCTTAGGCTCCGATCGGGTGGAAGAGCTTGGTACGTCCTCCACCTTGTCCTTTTGTCATAGCACAAGGAAGCACAAATCCTACCCTTAGGTGTTAAATTGATGTAAAACACCTTAGATGACTCGTGTATCGTTCCCACAGGATTTCAACGTTAGTTTCCTCAAGATATCCGGAACAGGATTCGGAAAACACCAAACCCAAGCAAAACTGGATCTAAATATTTGCAACATGAAACTCTCTCAATACCCTCTCTTCTCCATGTTCTAATTCCCTTACATCCACTCCAAGTCTATTACCAGTAATCAAACAAGGAGAATGGTCATAATCCTCTACCCCTCCCTATCCGGATCGACTTAGATGGATGCGGAGCCGGAAAGAGGATTTCTATCCGATTGTAGTAACTCACAAAATGTTAGTTTAACCTCTACCAAGAGGGTTCCGCTCTTTGGTTTTAGGAAGGGAACGTAAACCCTACCCTCCAAACGTGTTTAGAGTGAAATGAAGATCCACTTAGAATAACAACAACAAATACCATTGAAAAGAAATAGGAAATAGTTACTTCCTCACAACTAATCCGGATGTTGATCCAGACTAGCAGGTCACTCAGGAAACCCCTATTATCTTCCCAGTACTACAACGACAGACCTATCCGAACAGGACCCCAAGAACGTGATCCGGCACCCGATAACTGAGAGATCCTAACTACCTTCATGTTCCTCTCTTCCGGATCCAGCAGGACCTCATCAGACATCGGCTAGCATTCGTTCTCCCTCCTGAAGAATTCATCCAACCTAAAAATGGCTATCCTACTCAGAAGACTCCCAAGGAACTTCAGCAACTAAAATACCCTCTCAGTACACAAAGTTTTCCTTAACCAAATCCTCAAAGCTCTCAAAATCAGATCTTGGACAGAATCCGGGGGCTACTTGTTTTCCTCCACACCTGCAAACCAGCTACCCGCACTAAACAATGGTTCTAGCATTGCATGGCATACCAACACAGAACTTAGCCTTTTCAGGCCAGCACTTATGAAGTGGAAATCTGAAATCAATTCGCAAAGTGTTGAAAACACAAATATGAAAACACAAATAAGAAAACACTCGGGGCTTCAAACTAACTTCAGCCCCCTAAATACACACTCCAGGGAACCCCAAAGGTCCCAAGGAATAAAACTAAAGGACAGGAGAATGACAGGTGTCATTCCTTATCCTTCTAAGTTGACTTTCCTACCAACCCCATCCGATCCGCAAAATGTGGATCTCAGATCCTAAAAATCTGGAAAGTGCAGCCCAAGTGCATGCACCTGAAAAGCACCTTCCAAGCTACTTCCTACCTACCAAAAACTTGGATTTTTGGCTGACCATGCTAGGGTCGCTTCCCAGAAACTTCCTAACTACTTTCCTATCTATTTCCTAGCCTTCTTTGGAGAAGGTTCCTCTAACTTTGTTGCCCCCTTCCTAGCTGGTTGTTTCCTACTGGCTGATGGTTTCCCACTCAAGGGCGGCTTTCCCTTAGACGGTGTTGAAGTTTTCCCTTTGAACTTTGCTGGTGAGATTTGCTCAGGATCCGATTCCTCTTCTAATCCGGTGTCTTCCGAATCCTCTTCTCCGGATCTCGACAGACTTTCCTCCCGCTCGGATTGGCTTGGAGATTCGTCCTCTGCGGATTGTTGACTCCTTAGAGGCACGTCTCTTCTTCTGACGGAAGTAACCTTCTTCACAATCTTCTTGGCGGTTGAGGGTTGAGAGCCTTTACTCTGTGGTGTGCCTAAGTCGGATTTCGACTTCCGAATTCGATTCTTCGATCCGGATCCGTGCACTGATTCTTCTTTCCTCCCCTCCATACTCTTAGAGGTTGGTGTCAACTCATCCTCCTGCCTTTCCCACTTGGCTGGCGTCTTTGTTGGAGTCTTTGTGGGTGCATCTTTTTTGGTTGGCTCCATCTCTTCATCCTTCCTCTTTATTCCGGATTCCGGAAACTGTTTTGTTTGGTAAAGAACATCTCGGACTTCAAACATGAACTTCTCCATCTCTTCGGAATACTCTGCCAAAACTAAGACAGCCTTACCTACGGCTTCCGGACCTGCCTCATGGATTCCCTCATTATAGAGTTTGGCTTTGTTTACAACATCCGTAGTGTTGGAAACAAAGGCCCCAACTCTCCTAATGGCCCCCTTAAACTCTGAGGTAAGCCGTTCCACCTCTCTCTTCTTTTCCTCACCCTTCTCAATTTGCCGCTGGAGATCCGCATTCTTCTCAGTCAACTCCTTGATGCAGGTCTCCCACTTCCGGTTTTCACTATCCCGGATCAACCCTTCTACTTTCTCCGCGAGCTCTGACACATTGATCCCTCCAAGCAGTCCACATACATTCCTCACTTCTTCTCTCTCTGTATCAAGTTCCTCCTGGACTCTCCCTAAGTCCGAAATGATCCTCCCCAAAGTATCCTCTCCCAGAACTTCCGGTTCCGGCGAGACTTTCTCCTTCTCTCTGGATCCCTTCTTAGAAGAGACTGAAACCCTCTCAGCCTCTATCCTCCTTTCGGAAGGCTCCTTCTTTCTCTCTGAGGATTCCTTCTCAAATCCCTCATCTGGTTCTTCATTTCTCTCTTCTTCCTCTTCCTCTCGGGGTGGAGTAAGATTAAGTTTCACTAGGGTGGCTGCGGCCTTATACATGGTTTTCTCTGAAGTTTTCAGAGTACCTAGGAAGTCATACAGGTGAAAGAGGAATGGCCCAATGGGGGTGGCCTTTGCATTTCCTAGGGCATTCACCATCTTTCCTACTAGATCTTTTACTATTCCTCCCCAAAACACTTTCCTTTTCCCACTCAATACTCCGAAGATCGTATTGGCCCAAGTTACCGTGACCCGGTTTGGCCGTTCCGGATACAGGATCGGTACTACAAATTCTAACATCCTCCTCTCTCTTGCCACCTTGCAATCTGCTACTGCGTAGCCATTCTTAGGGTGAGGAGGATTAGAGAATTTACCTTCCGCGAACTTGTGTACTCGCGAAGCCATCCCTTCTCCAGGTCGAGGAAAGTCGTAGACCCTCTTCTAGATGTCTTCAGTCCACTTTCCGGGCAGAGCTCGGACGCTCTTGATCCATTCATTCGACTATTCATTCATCAACTCTCGGATCATTTCCTCGCTCTTCAAGCTCCATGGTCGGTAGAGGAATCCCGCACACCTGAGTTGGCCCAGATCCTCCTCCAGCTGCTTCCTCTCTCCGTCATCCTTCGAAATCACTGGACAGATGCTCTTGATCTTGAAAGGAGATGACCCGCTTGCTTCCGCCTTCACCATGGTTGCAGAACTCTCCAAAACACTCACCACTCAAACCTCCTGCCTTTTCTTGCCACAACTCCCGGTCAATCCTCTTCCTCTCCACGACAGGATCCGGAAAGTAAGATCACCCAATCCTCTCACACCTCTAAAGGCAGGCCTTGCTTTGAGAGCGCTCCCAAACCACAAAGACACAATGAGGTTTGAGGAACCAAACCCCTGCATATCCTTTCCTAGCAGTCACAGCCGTTAGGAAAGTAGCCGTTTCCGCAATCATCGCCTAGGAATCTAGCCGTTAAAACGGTCCTCCGTGATGTATGGGATTACGGTTGGATTCGAAATTTCCTCTTCCTGTCCCGATAATCTGCCGATAGCGTGCGGATGTGTTTGCTTCCGGCCCCGGTATATTTTTCGACCCCTGTTCCGTTCCTCGGATGCAGATCCGGTTCCAGATCTTTAGGAAAATAGGAATCTTACAATATCTTTCTTAACCAAATTATCTATCTACTACTAATCCAGTTGTGAGGTAGGGTTAATATTGGTAATATAATTAGTTTGCCATCTTGAAAATCAAAAAATTTTACCAATGTCCATTCCTTACTTATATATTCTATATAACCATCCTCATCCTCTCATTTTGGTCTACGACACCTTTGCCTGAACTTCTTCTGCGGGTACCGGAAGGGGTGCTGGTGCAAGTTCCGTCTCCGTTTCCGTTTCCTACTCCCGCTCTCTTCGTTCTTCTACCTCCTTCATCACCTCGCGTAGTGGATCTACTATTGCTTCCATCTTGCGATGGTAGGACACTAGGGCCATCATTAGGTTGGCTGGAATCTGCTTTCCGGTCTCCATCACCTTTTCGTCAAACAGCATTGCTTTGTTGATTACTTCGCCCAGATTGCTGATGAACTCCCGGATCGCTTGAAGATTCTTTGAGGCTGTATTAGTGAACCTCTTCTGCTGGTCCAGTTCTTCTCTCTTCTCCTCCAACTCCTTCGTTAGTTGGTCCACCTTACGTGTGGATTCACTCAGCTCTCTCTTCACCGCCTCTTTCATCTTCCAGTCTAGTTGGGAAACAAGTTGCTGCGGCTGACTAATCTTCAACAGTAGGCATAGTTTTTGAATGGTCTCTTGATTCTTCCCGTACTGGACCCCTCACTAAGTTCCTTCACAATACGATCCAGGGGATCCTGGTTCTAGACCGGATCGACACCCTTACTACCCTCTCATATTTCTAGGTCTTTGTCCTTCCGGTCCTACCTCCTCCACTGTGACTTAGCTTCCTCGACCGGTATAGTATCCGCCTTTGAATCTTCCTCTTCCTGCCCGGCTTCCTCATCCCGGTCTTCTATTTCGAATTTGACATGGCTTTGGCCGTATCGTATGAATCTAACTCTCTATTTGTAAGCCAGCCATGTGCTTGGTACAAGTGGTAGAAAAAAGGGGTTGTAGGGGAAGGTTTAGACTTCCCTATGCCTCCTACCAACCTCTTTATTTGATCTCTCATCACTACTCCCCAATCTACTTTACGGTCATTTAACAGTGCACCAAAAATAGTGTTCGCTAGGGTGACCGTAATCCTGTTTGGCCGCTCTGGACTAAGGATGGCTGCAAGATACTTCATTAATCGTTTCTCCCTAACATTTATGCATTCTGCTATAGGGAAGTCATCTTTCTTCGTTGGAGGATTCTGGAACTTACCAACAAAGAAACTGTCCGTCCGCGAAGCCGGTCTTTTGTCCGTCTTCTTGATATCGTACATCTCCCACCATAGTGTTGGAGTCCAGTCCTCGGGTCAGCTCCTCGACGTCCCTTTCCATTTCCTCAATGGTGCGCCGATTACCTCCCTCACAATCTCCTCGTCCTTCAAGTTCCACGGCCGGGCTAGAAAGCCTTTGCACTTCATCTGCTAAAGGTCTTCTTCTAGCTCCGCTTTCTCTCTTGGATCAGCTAGTACTACCGGTTTCACCATGCGTAAGGACACAGCTACCTCTTCTCTCACCATTGTGGACTGCTTCTTCTAAACTTCTTAGTGACCGGAATCACTCTTTGGGGTCTCACAATTACTAGCGCTCTAATCTTCTCACTCCACTCAAGGCTCCTCCTCAAGTGTCGATTCAACAATACACTTCTAATTCTACACTCATGCGTGAATTTCTAAGCGAACTCTCCTCTTGAGACCCGTCTTTCCTTAATCTGGACCGTTGTGGTAGCACAAGAAAGCACAATTACTCCTAATGGCATAAAAACACCACGCACAATTACTCCTAATGGCATAAAAACACCACGCACAATTACTCCTAATGGCATAAAAACACCACGCACAATTACTCCTAATGGCATAAAAACACCACTAAGTGACTCGTGTATCGTTCCACAGGGATTTAGTTTGTAACTCCTTTAAACATCCAGATTAGGAATGTATTCCGGTTATCATTCTTTCCTCTTTAATTTACTAAATCTCTCTCTTATCTTAGTTTCAAAATATCTTCCACTGTTATCCGAAATCCAAGAAAGAACAACCAGGACCTGTGCCTAGTCCGTATTCCGGTTCAGTTATACAAAGTAGTTTAACCTCTTAGGGAAGAGGGTTCCGTGCTTAGATTTAAGGGAGGACACGTAAATCCTACCCTCCGAGTATTGAGGGACTCGGAGAAAATGCTCATTCACACACACCTATACTCTACACAACCCAAAGAAATATCCGAGTAATGACTTCCTCACAGCTAATCCAGTTGTTCACTAAATCAACAGGTCACGCAAGAAGCCTTACCCTCTTCACTTACTACAATGACAAATCCTAACCCGACTCAATTCTATAAGGGGATGCTCAAGAGCTTTAAAGGGAGTAGTAGTTACTCAATCATTCTAACATACTCCGTAATGCTCACTGGATGATTTCAGATTTATTCACTTCATCAAGGATAATATCCAGATTAGTATTCCGACTACCGCCACTTAACTAAGTTTTCATGCCTGCATCCTACTCAAGCATATGGAGAATGATTTCCAAACAATCTTTCTCTATCTTCCTTGCATTCTCAGTACCTTAGTGTACAACTCTTACTCATAGAACCGGATCTGCTAGAATCCGGGGACTGTTCCCTCTTTCCTTCCGTTCAACCACAGCAACCTCAGCTACCCGCACAGATCAGTGATAAATCACCACTAGGCATAACAACACAAGTACAATACAATAGACACATCAACTTGTAAAGTAGAAATACTGATTTTTACTTCAAATCAAGACGGAATTCTCACAACCGAAAACTATCCGAGGAAACAATTGATCGTCACCTCCTAAATAACAAACCTGAGGACACAACGGTCCCCAGCAGAGAATCCTAACTAACCACAAGGGAATGACACGTGCCATCCCAAAGCCTATCCTTGACTTTCATTAAAAGATAGGAAACAAAAAAAAGGAATCCAGATCCTAAGAGTCCGAATCAAAAAGTCCGGATACATTTGCATCGGAAAGTACCTTCCTAACTACTCCTACCAACAACTCTGGTCTTGACTAACTCTTATGCCTAGCCCTTACTTTTTCGGTCGCTTGGGGGTGCCTTCCAAATTCTTGGCTCTTCCTTTCCGGATTGGCTGCTTCCTTCCGGTCACAGTCTTCCCTCCTCGTGATGTCTGGCTCTTCCCTGGGGTGGCCCCTTTCAATTTACCTTTTTTAGGAGGCGACTCTGATTCTGAAGACTCAGCTGTGCTGCCTTCTTTGTCACCGACCTCGGGCGAATCCTCCTCCTCTTCGTCTGAAACTGGAATAACGTCTGGTGACCTCGCCCTCTTGTTTGTTTGCTTCTTCTTGGTAGCACTTGGTTGAACCAGACTCAGCTTCTTGCTGACCGGAGAGTCCAAACTTTCGCTCAACCTTGAGTGACTTCGAGTATGCGATCCGGGTGTTGAATCTTTGCCGGCCTCAGACCCCATCTTCCCGTATGGTGGGATTCGGGGAGGGGTGAATTCAATCCCTTTCCCCTTCTTGGATGATATGGAAGAAGGAGAAGGAGCCTTGGAGGGGGTGGCACCACCGGTTCTTCCCATTCCTTTTCCTGGTTGGTTTAATCCCAACACGTTTCTCATCTCATTCAAAGTCTTCTCCATCTTTGCACCCTAACTAACCAGAACTGAGACCAACTTTGGTCCCAATTGCGTTCCTTCCTTGTGAACGCCCTCATCAAACAACCGGGCCCGATTCACCACATCTCCGGTATTCCCAAGGAATTCCCCAATCCGCCCAAGCAGGTCCACAAATTCAGCAGAGAGTTTCTTACTCCTCTCTAATTCATCTGTGTTCTCCTTGACCTGATTCTAGAGCTCTCCTATGGTCCCGGTCAACTCTTCTACTTTACTCTCCAACTTCCGGACACTCTTTTCGGGTAGCAAAGTATCTACTTCCCTCGTGAGCTAGGAGGGATCTACTCCTAACGCCTTGCTGATCCTTTGAATGGTTTCCCATTCTTTGGCTATGTGCTGGCGGATCTTGGTTAACTCCCCAATGATCTGCCCTAAGGCGTCTCTCTTCCAGACTGAATCCCATGCCGGCTCATCTTTCTTAGTTCCTACCTCTAGACCCTTATCCTTACAACTGGGTTTCAGTTCCTTAGATTCCGGTTTCGGAGTTGGATCTCTCTCTTTCCCTTTCTGCTTGTCTTCAATATCATACTTTAACATCACTACGGCAGATTAGTAAGTCTCATATTCCTTCTCACTTAGGAATCCTAAGGAATCATAGAGGTGGTAGAGGAAGGGTGTTAAACCGGAGGGTTTAGTTTTCCCTACAGCAGCGACCATCTTCCTCACTGTCTCCTTGATCACTAACCCCCACCATATCTCTCTCGCTCCGATTAGTGCATCAAAGATGCAGTTGGACAGGGTGACTGTAAGCCAGGTCGGCCTGTCCGGATTGATAATCGGAGCCAGAAATTCTAAGACTCTCCGCTCACGCTCATCCCCACAATGCGCGATCATGTACCCATTCTTTGCGTGAATGGTTCGGGTATACTTACCCTTATACTTGTCCCGCTGCGTGTTCAAACCCTCTCCGGATGCGGTGAAGCCATATGCCTTCTCCCAGTGCTCCGCCGTCCACCTTCCTGGCTGCCCCCGGATTGTGCTTTTCATTTCCTCAATTGCCTCCTCGAGTAGCTCCTACACCATCGCTTCATCCCATAGGTTCCAAGGCACCTTGAGTAGTCCTAAGCAGCCGATGTGAGTAAGATCCTCCTCCAACTACGCCTTCTCGGTCTCATCTTCCGGAATGATAGGAACTATCGTCTGGAGTGCTAACAATATTCTTTCCTCACTGCTCACATCCTCAGAGCTCTTCCTATCACTCATGGCGACTAACACTTCCTCCAACTGCTCCAAAAACATACAACTCTATTCCGGACAAGACGAGTAAATCACCTCACTTCTCTCTCTCGAGAATCCGGAATAGAATTCCCTCTCTCTCTTGCTCAAAGCTCACCTTGGAATCACGGAAAGTTGACAACCTAGAATGATCCAGAACGGAAAAGAATTTCCCTTTTTCCCTTTCCTCGAATTCCGGTCCCTGTGTCCGTTAAGGTTCCTACCATTGGTACTTTTCTAACGGATAGGATTTCCTTGGTAACCCATCATTCCAGCTAGGAGATTAAAGTTAATCATAGGCTTCCGGTAGGATTATCCCGTAAGTCTATTTCGCCGTTACTCCTAATTTCAGTCTTAATTGAATTTCCTGGAAAAGGACTATAATCCGGTTTCCGATTCCGAATGGACTATCTTCCTTTTTAACTACTTTATCATATTAAGGAATTCCGAAGGTCCTTAAGTCTGAATCTAGCATTTTAAAGGCTGAATAATTTATCCTAACCAAAAAAATATGCTAGTAATGGGTCCCCTTACTCTATTTTTGTCATAAAGTAATCCTCTTTTCTAACTAGAGTGCCACAACCGTAAACTAGAATATCTGAGCTCGTAACTCTTCCTTTGGCTGACATATAAATACACCGCGGATGCTCCTCACTAGTCTCTTCTTAAGGCAATTTCCTAGCAAAAGGAGGTCTCAGCCACCTGCCCCTTTTATTTTAATTTTCTAGGGCTTCATTCACCTGGGACCGTTACAGGAGACCGTTTCCCGAAAAATAGACCTGCTCTCGAGTTTGGTCTAGAACTAGGTAGGCACCTGTTATGCCGGGATTGCCTGCCATCTGTTTCCGATCTCCGGTCCTCTATTTTCTTCCGGTTTCCGGTTTCTGATAAAATTCACTCTAACCTACTCTTGACCTAACTATGCTGTTTCCAGGTTTTTGGTTTCCGGTTTCCGGTTACTTTTGTTAACACTATTATCTATTCTAAAGTAACCCTATTCTGGTATCCGGTTCCTAACTACTTACGGTCTACTTTTCTAAAGAAAAAAGAAAAAAAATAGGGAGTACGGAGTTCTAATCCCCTTATTTCCCTTCTAAACCTAAAGACTGGATTCCCGTGCTCCCACAAATACCTCTCTGTATTTTCTTCTTCCTCTAGTTTAGGTCGGGTCGACCTCATTCAATAGCTAGGATTTTATAAACTGCATATTTGTTATTGGAGTTTACTTGTAAATATAATTATAGTTATAGGTTTTCTTTGAATTGTTCTAATCTCTTTTTTTTTCTTAGAATTTGGAAACGTTGTCCTCTCTTGTTTGGCACACTAGTCTTCCGTGCACTGCATCAGCTGACTCATTCTCCGACTACAGGCAGAATCTAATTTTGAGTATAGGAAACTTCATGTGTTCGACTGCCACTGCAAATTCGACAATGGACTTCTCCCTAAAGCCCGTTGATGATGGGGTGGTGGATAGTCCCTTGAGTTCAGCTCCACATTGTCCAAAATCATGTTCTCCTTTGCCCATGAAGTCTAGCAATGTTTTTGCTATACCGATGTTGTCCGCACCTTGCGATAGAGCGACACAATGGAAACTGTATGGTGAGGATGTGGGTCCTTCCTCAAATGTGGAAATGTTGACCGTGGTATTGTTAGAGGTTTAGTAAAAGGAGGTGGTTCGCGCGACGGCCTCATTTTATAGGATTCCTTGTACCCAGAATTGGATGGCCCAATATACAGAACAGTATAGCACCAAGAGTAGCGCTTCTCTTTTTTCCAATGGAATCAGATGTTCAAGGAAGTATAAGGGTTTTCCAAGCTCATGGATTACAAGCAAGTACAGCCACAGAGTGAAGATGACAAAGGCAATTTTGGAGCTCAAGGATAATTGACACTTATAGTACTTGTTCGTAGTGTAGAGTCATACATTCATGCTTCATGAAAGCTCAATGTGCATATTATAAAACAACTCAGCACTCGAGTGAATCACACTTGTAGCTTTTACAGTGTACACAGTGCAATGTAATGAGCTACATTACTGGCCTTTATAGTTCGTTGCCTGTAATATAGTGTCACTAGCCCTACTCAAGCATAGTTGGAGATGTATGGAACAACTCATGGTGTACAAGTGAAAGGTCAATATGAAAGTTTACCTCATGGTTCTGATATTTGATTCCTACTTGTGTTCATCTTATTTTAATTCTTGTATGATTTGAATATTGTTTGAAGAATTTTGTTCTCCATTTGTGAATGAAATTAAACTTCTATAACTCTCATTTCGGTGGAATACTCTCATTTGGACACTTTCAGGTACGTATCCATTCCATTGACATGGAACTTACTTCTGTCACACCCTCGAGCAAAGTTTTTTAAGAAGAGGTTGACGAATGAAGCCAAGCATCGGAGCGCAAAGGATCTTGTAAAGAAATTTGAGGATAAGTAATCTCTTTTGCAAAGGTTCATGAAGTTGAAGAATATATTGCCTTCAATTTCTAGAGAAGTGGCATTGAGGGAACAAGACATTCATGAAAGGGTTTTTCTGGTCAGTGGGAGTTACAATTCCGAGCCCCAACCTCTGAACCTTGCCATTCTTAATGTCCGTCAACTCTAGAAGCCCAAGGAATCGGACAAAACACCATCTTTGTAACCGTACCTGGAGATCCTCTGTCATGCCCCTATCTACTTGGAGTGCCCAATGAACCTTAGTGCGCAAGGGGGGACCTTGGGAGCGACTTTCCAAGCCTTGCAATAGACTAGGTAGGGAGAATGGAGAGAATTTCGATCAAACAGGGCGCAATGGCGCCCTAGTTTTGAAGAAAACATGAGTGTCATACATTTTTGGAAAGCTCTTGACAATACGATTCTAATTGCGCAAAGAACGCGCAATTTGGAGTTGTGAACTAAACGTTATGGCCGTTCAAAGTTAACAGGGTCCCAGTGGCGCCGGGACACTTGAGGGCTACGTATGAGGGGTTCCCAATGATTCCCACAAGAAAGTATGGGATGTGGAATACTGTTGGAAAGCTATGAACACAAGGAACTTAGAATAACAAGCATTACGAGGTTCATGACTTAAGACATGAGTCAAAAGTTATGGCCAAAAGAAGAGCCGTGGTGAAGGCGTGACGCCTCCCCCGGTGCATCCGAATCTTTAGAGGAACATAACATTGCAAGAATGTGTCCAAATGGGACAAATGAGCATTCCATCGGCCTCTATTCGTTGCGTAGATGTCTAAAATGGGCTCGCATGTTGGATTTGGAGCACTCAGCACAAAATTACACCAGTTGGAAGTTCGGGAGTCCAAATGGTGACGTTACTTAGCGATTTGGGTTGGAAGTGGGTGGTCTTCCACAACCCAAGGTTATTGTCGCAACACAGAGTAAGCAATTTCCCTATTATACTCACAAAAATCACTCTAGAGCATAACCAAATGACCCTACAGATTGAACCCACGAGATCCTGTGAAGTAGCTAACCCTAACAAGGAGCTAAACCCAGTTAACCCTTAAATTCTAATTTCCGGTTCTACCTCTGGAAACCGGGACATCCAAAACCAACCGGAAGACTATAACCAAATTTTATCCTGATTCCGATTTCATTAGTTTTCCGGTTTATTGGCTAACTTTCCAACTCCAGACCCTACCACTTCCGGTCCTAAGTGTCCTTCTGGGCGGATCCATTCCGGTCCACCTTTTTCGTACCCAGTTTAGTTTTGCCTCTGTTTTACCATCAGAGGATTCGCCGCTTGCTTTTGAAAGTGGTAGGCCCACCACCCCTTCTGTGACTTATAGTGGCTGAAGACCCACTCTCCTATCTACTAATCTCCTAACTAACCCGAATCCGGTTTGGTCCTTCACAACAATCCGAATAGCAATCCGGATCACAGGTCACATAGAGACCTCCCGTACGATTCTCTCATACTACAACGACCTTGATGTTGAATCCGTTCCGTACGAAGTTAGATGGCTACAAGTGCACCCTTCCGTTCCAACCTCTACCAAGCTCTTCCGTTTACCAACAACGGTGGCAAGACCTCATAGGAGTCAAAATACTCAACCGGATTTTCCACCCAGGAGTTCTAGCGCAGCTAAGGAATCCCTCCCTATCGGCCTAGCCTAATCAACGGCTTTCTTACCCGGAATGCAAAGCTTCTACAAATGCTGAGGATCTGGAATCCACTCCTAACTCTTCATGACCCACTCACATGTATTTAGAACCGGAAAGACACATCAAAGGGAGAACTCTACCAACACACCCGTACATACCCTCTTACTCCAACTTTGTGTACTCCTGCCAATACTCAGGAAAAAAAAAACACAAAGCTAGATCAATGGAAAGTACGCACAGAAATGCCAAAAGAACTCTCCTAGTCTCTAGCTCAGAGACTATTTTATATACAAAAAGCAAAAAGCAAAAAGCAAAAAGAGAATACACGATTTTCGCCTCTGAAGGCACTGACAATCTGGTTCTACCTTATCCTAACCGGATTCTATTCCGGTTCATACTCTATCAATCCGGTTTCTGCTTTATAACTCCTACTTCTACAACACTTCCTATTCTGCCTCGTATACTCGAGATCCGATGGTAGGACTCTCGTTAGGTCTCTCCAACTACTCGAACACCTTAGTTAGATTCCGGTTCCGTTCCCCATCCGGAGGTGGAACCGAATGCTCTTCATCAGTTTCCGGGGAGTCTAAGTCGATTGGCTGTGGTCCGGTCCAGGGCGTCTTCTTATGTGCCCTACTTGACTAGGGCGTCTTGTCCTTCACTGGTTCCTGAGCTGCCTCTTCTGGAAACAAGTCCAGAAGTGAAAGTTCAAAGAGCCGGACCGGAATCTCTGTCAGCTTCTAGTTGCTCTCCATGATCCGGTCCGCTGACTCCCGTGCTTTGGACAGGAGCTTCTCCATCTGCTCCTCAAAATCGGTGAGGATGTACACCACCCTTGTTCTGGATATCTTCTTTTCCTTGTGCACCTCCTCTTCGAACAGGCGCGCCTTGGTGGTCGCGGCTCCGGGTCCTCTGAGCACGTCCTTCACCTCCGCAGCCAACCTCTTCATTTCCTCCACCATCTCCCTTGTTGTGGTGGCGTTCTCGAGCAAGGCGAAAAGCTTGGCTTTAAGGGTGTCAACCTCATCATGCATTCACTTGCTTTCTGCCTTTATCTTCCGGAGCTCATCTGGATTGATGACACTCTCAACTACCCGGAGTGGTAGCTGATTGTCCGGTTCCGCTCCAATCAATTGCGCGATCTCCCTGATCGTCCGCTTCTTGATTTCCCAATCCACCCGGATTCCACATAGGATCCCAACCAACTCGTCGAACGAATCTCCGGTTCCCGATCCGGATGGCATATCCGGTCCGACTAGAGCCTCCTCTTTGCGCGGCCGGGGTTGAACCGGAGGCGTTCTTCGATTTCGGGTCGGCGTGGTCTTCTGCCTCTTGGAGGTGAACTGCGGTTCCTTTTCTTCTTCTTCCTCTTCTTCCTCCTCCTCCTCGGTTTCGTTCCCGGAATCCGCTTCTTGGTCGGACTCGGATTCACCATACTTTATGGTCTGCTCCTAGGCCTTCCAAACCTTCATCTCCACTTCCGTCAGTAGTTCTTGTTGCTAGTAGAGGTGGTACACGTAAGGGCACAGTGGGGTAGCCCTACTTTTCCCCACTCTTGTAGTAAGCTGGGACACCAGATCGAAGAAGATCCGGCCCCAATCTACTCTCCGGTTTCCGCACAGCGCTCCGAAGATTGTGTTATCCAAGGTGATGGTCACCCTGGTCAGCTTTTCCGGATGCAAGACCGGAACAAGGAACTGTACCAGGCGACGCTCCCGGTCATCGATACAGTCTTCTACCGCGTAGCCATCCTTCGGATTCACAACACTTCCGAACTTGCCCTGGATGTAATCATCCTTCCGGCTAGCAAGCCCGAGTCCTCCCGTCCGGAATCTGTAGACGGCTCGCCACAAATCCTCGGTCCACTAAACCGGATTCCCTCTCAAGGTGTTATCGAACTCGTTTGATACGTCATCCAGAAGCTCCCTAATCATCCTCTCATCCTTGAAACCCCAAGGTTTCAAGGCTAATCCTTGACAACCCATGGATGCTAAGTCCTCCCTGAGTTCTTCCTGTTCTGGTTCCTTGGTTGGCATGACCGGAACCACTTTCCTCAGCTTCACTTCACTCGGGGGTGGGGTGCTAGAGCCTGGTTTCTTCCGGTTTAGCCGCGACATGAGGGCGGCTCTACCTGGATTCACTCTCTTTTGACCTAACAAGGGAGCGCTCACACTCTGGTCTTCTGCTCCACCTGCAAACCAACCTTCTTGCGCGCTCACACTCTCAGCTTCTCACTATTCTGTATCCGCTCGCGTTCAAGTCTCTCCCACTCGCGCCCGGAGGCGATCTTTCCGTCTCACACCTCTCACTCACTACCGGACCCTCTCGTACTCTCAGCTCCTCGCCGCCGTAAACGGAAATGATGAGGTGCTAAGATAGGAAATGACAACACGTGAAAACCAAAGACCTGAAAATGGGCAGGGTCAGGCCTTATATAGTCCTGACGCCCTGGACTGGTCATTATGATAGGTCGGACATCCGGTCCGGTCCTTGTCATTCGGTTCTCTTGAATCCGGTCAAGAAGAATCCGGTTGGAAATCCAATCCGGTCCGCTTCTACCTAGAACCGGATTAGTTCCGTAAGGTTTTCTTGTGACTATTTTTGATTTATCTCCCTCCCTTTAGCTGGATCCGGATACCTGTTTCTAGTTTCCGTTCCACTCAAAAGGTAAACGAAAAAAAATCAAAAGTATGAGTTGTCACAGTTATCCAAGGACTTCCTTCGACCTAGGAAGGGGGGTCTACCGAATACCACAGAGAGTACTATAGGAGGGGTTGGTCTCCCTCCTCACTCCATCTTGAAGCCTTGGTGAGTCCCGGTGACTCATGGTTGGTGGTGGTGACTTCACCACCACTTCAAGGCACCATGGGACACTTGTGTGTGTCCCGTGGCATCGGTTGGGTGGAGTCCTGCTCCTTGTTAGGCCTCCTTGGATGTGTCCCAAGTTGTGAGCGTCGGTTACCTTTAGTGGATGAGTAGTAAATGCAAAAAGGGCTAGCATGGAGTGGGGTGACACTCAAGGGCGGTTAGGACCATGGTGAGTAGTGCCACCATGGGTCTTTGCACATTAAGGTGAAAGTTTCGCCCCATGTTACTAAGTGACATGCCCGGTGTCACGATGGGAGTGTGTGCTAGTAGTCCCGGTGACTGGGACTTGGCAAACTGAGTTGGAAATGGGGACTAATACTGTGTGTGCTTGACATGTATAGTACTAGGCAGTTGATGACCAAGTGACGCTGTGAGTGGGTTGAGGGGAACCTAGTGAGCTGATGGAAGCTGTTAGGTGTCATTTGAGTCGCGACATCCTCGCTACAAAGTTGCAACTAACAACTATGGAGGCGAGTGTATGGTTGTGGGTCTTGAGAGAGCCAACTGAGCGGCAAATTGTTGCACAATTTGCCAAAACTCATCTCATGCAGTTTGATTGCCTTCAGTCGAGGTACATTCCTAGCCGAGCGGAGCAACAGAACAATGTGACCAACTGGTCATCTTAGTCTCATTGTTTTCTTCGACAAACACGACTGGATCCCTTCGGTCCAACAATTACTAATACACGTTAGACCGGATCTTCCTGATCTAACAACACTGATCGGATCTAATCCGGTTTAACACCCACTTGTTTATCACACAGATTCTCTAACTGGTTGGTTTCCTACCCCACATCTTTATACCACCCCGTAACTCTCCCAACACTTCTATTCACATACCTCAAGTAGTATCCCATATTTACGTTTTAGAGACTGTAACCGGGATCCGCGTTTCCGCAGATCTAACCTTAACCTCTAGTATTCACATCCGATCTAGATCTCTACTTGTAACCATTCTAGTGATTAGTCGGACCAATATTCCTCCAGTTAGCCCTTAATTCTCACCAAAGGCCCACTTAGAGTAAACCACTCCGGAATTGTTTCCACGAGGACTTGAGGTTTACAGATTCATAGGCTAACCTCAACCTAAGCATTCACTTTCTCTTCTACTTTGCTACTCCGGATTACAGGGCCGGGCCGGCCACTAGTGCCAGGTGGGTTCCGAAAAAGTCCGGAAACCGTTCAGTTGCTCCTTCTAGGATCCCTGGATTTAGGTGACGAGTGGCCAGATCCACCGTTCGGATGCTTACCGTGTCTGGAAACACACTCTCTCTCTCTCTTTCTCTCTCAACCTCTCAACCTCTCTACCTCTACTACTGATGCTAAACTAACACTTCAGGGACCGGAAGTGTCCTATAAGGCCTTATTCGTTAAATTGAGACAAGTGGAGGTCTCATTTTAATTTTACACCATATTTAAATTTAAAAAGAGTTCATTAAATTGAGACTACTCAAGAAATTGAGACTTCAAAGACTCAATATACATGTCTAATTATGGTGCAATAGTTTAAAAAAGCAAAAAGATTTAAAAAATCACAATCAACATTTATGCATTTTATTTCTTAGAAATAAAATCAAAGACATTTCAAAATGAATACATTCATTGAAGAATATAGAGAAGAAATATTATGGAAAACCATTTTCAATAAACAGAAATCAGCATTTGTTACACAAACACCCTACTTAGTAGTACTATAATAAACTAAACACTATGTATTCTTGCAAATATATCAGAACATGTAAATGTAGAGTCCACTGTACTTGAAACCTTACAATAATAAAATGAACACAATAGAAGCTTGAAAATATATCAACACATGTGAATGTAGAGTCCATTCTCCCTTAACCCTACAATCAAGTCTACATATGTAACTACAAACTATTCAACCTTCCATTGAAGATTTACTATTGTTCGTATCACCCGTAAAGGCTACCATTGATGCTTTGATGATATTAATTTGTGGCTTTGGAATTGCCACCCTTGGACCTGAAGTCCCTTCCCGAATACGGGGCTTCCAAGCTGTCATGATACAATCCATGTTTGACCATGTTGGAGATATTACTCGATCTTCACGCCACACATTCCCTTTTTTGGTGTCCCATCCATCATATGTCTCCATATTAATGTATTTTTCTGTAGCTGGCATCCAATATTGAATTTCAATCATATGCATATGCCCTAGATCCAGATTCGGGTTTGTAATGGCTCTAGCAAGCCAGAATGGCTTTGGATCACCATCTGCAGGGCGCACTACGACAAAGTAACCTGCAAACGTATCGCAATCAACACGAAATGAAGGATGTGGGCGATCACGCCTACGTCCAACAAATGGCACATCTTGTACATCCTGTTGAGATGCCATGACCTTCCTTTGTCGACGAATTGCCTCATCTTCTTCAATGACCTCTGTAGTAGGCCAAAAACCATCTAATAATATTGCGTGCGGTTCTAAGGGTGCATCCAAAGCAACTCTCACACCTTTCCAGTACTCCTTAATAGGACCATTGACCCTCTGGAAATCAATCGATAGCGGATCATCTGCCATTGCACTCCATCTTGCAATGAACCCATTCAAACCCTTCTTTATCTCTTCCAACGCTTTCATATTTCACGGAAGTAGAGGCGGTGGAACACCGCTTGGCACTTTCGGAAGTCCATCTTTAGTCTCTAACCATAAACGAATTCCCTTTTTGTGATCTGGCAACCAATCTCTATCCGTACACAAATTTTTATACTCCATCAAAGGCCATCCAGTAGCTGAATCCATATAGAACTTGAACTGCTGGGATCTCGAATGGCCTTCCAAAAAATCTCCGCCGGTGCCAATGTACCCGTGCACAAATCGCTTAAAATCAGGTACTTCCTCAATCAAATGAGGAATGACCGAGTGATTTTCACAATCCATGAAGGATTTCATAAGCCTCGGAAGTGTAGGGTAGTTATTTGTCTTCAATAGACTACTCGAACGGCCAAAAAGAGCATCAATGTCTTCGTGGATGTGTCTAACAATGAGGAAGTTGATGTACACTTTGCGGAAAATGCCTTTGTAAACCAAAAGTGGATAGAAAGCAAAAACCCATCTATTTTTATTGTCACCAGATGCATTATCGAGCTGTAGAGTCAATATTGGTGGCAGAGGATGAGCAGGGATTGCTTCTAGAGGAGGAGGAAGGAGGGAGTCTAAACAATAAATCTCCGAGCCGTTCAAGATTGCCTTCATTTATACGGATTGCGTCTCTTCTTGAGAAAATAATTTGCGTGATGAATTCTGTGGTTCTTGTTCAAGATCACGCAACAACTTTGCAATGGACCCAATGGTATGATTGGAATCTGTTGGAAAAATATCCAGTCCATAATGTGCGTATCGAACGTCCCCATGACCATGGGCAATCATACCCGTCACAGCAACAAGCATCTTCATGAAGGAATCAGTTGCTTTGGTCTTGTGAGAGAAGTGCGGAGAAGCGGTCTTGGAGTGATCCATTTTATCATGGATGATGGTTAGCATTTTCTGAGGATATTTTTTGGACATATATCGATTAGCATAGTACAATAGTCTATGGGCCCTTTGCTCGACATTATGAGCATCTAGAATTTGCAACCACTTCTCTTGGGCATACGAAAGCGGAGTACATGCGGCCCTCAATTGTTTATATTGGTCATATAAACCACATCGAGAAAAAGTGTCCCCACGAGCCTTCGAAGCAAATTCTGGGAAAGAAGCCCGTCGAATGTTGCTCAAACCAGTAGAAGAAATTGGCAGCAAGTTCAGTGTTGCATTGGCTTCATTGATTTTTGGCAACTGGTGACTCTACAAGAATGTTGACGACAAAACCATTGCAGGGACTTTCTCCCCTGATTCCAGCGTCCTTGTCTTGTGTGGCATTTTGTCAGCATACGGCAAAATCATAGTTTTAAGCGTGGTAGTAGCTTGCAAGGTATGCATCCTTGGTTTTTTGGACCCCAGATTTCCATGTTGCTCCGGTTTCTTCCCGTTTTTGGACATTTCCTTGTATCTGTAAAACGTAGCTTTCGAAATCCCATGAATGGTCCACCATGCAGTGGGGCACACGTTTCTACCTTTCAAGGTAATCCACTCTTTGCTGAAAGGGTCTTTGTGGATCTGACCATGCACATCGAGAAGACACCTCTTTCGATTATAAACTCCATCGTTTACATGGAGTTGAGTTCGGAGGGCTTGAATTTGTCCTCGCGGAAATGGTTGCAAGCAATTACTACTGCAACATGTTTTGGTGGAAACATAAGTGATTGCTTGAATAGTGAGAAGGGACTCTTTTGTGGGAGGGAGATCAGGCTCTACCCTTTCACGAGTTGTTTTGTGTAGCAATTAGTCGAACCAGTATTCCTCCAGTTAGCCCTTAATTCACATCAAAGGCCTTCTTAGAGTAAACCGCTCCGGAATCGTTCCCACGAAGACTTGTGGATTACAGTTTTATAGGCTATCCCGGTCTAAGCACTCACTTTTCTCTCTGTCAAACTGCTCTGGACTATAGGTCCGGTCCGGACACTAGTGCTGGGTGGGTTCCGGAATGATCCGGAAACCGTTTCAGTGTCCCTTCCGGGATCCCTGGGTTTGGATGACGAGTGGCCAGATCTACCGTCCGGATGCTTACCGTGTCCGGAAACACGCTCTCTTTCACTCTCTCTCTCTCTAATACTAACAGTAACCTAATTCTTTAGGGACCGGAAGTGTCCTCCTGTTCTGTCACCTCACAAATCCGAAAGTTCTTCCGAATTAGGTCACACAGGGACGGTCAAGAACTACAACGACATTCTAACCTTTAACCGAACACTGAGCCTCCTATCGACTGGCGGGTTTCTCTTATACTTTCTTGGGCTTGCGTCGGGGCTTAACTCTGTTCTACGGGGAATTCCGGCAATCCGGAATTCGGGCACGTCCGGCAATACCTCCGTACACGGAAGTTTGCTAGCAGCCTCTCAGATACTCCTTTTCCCCTAGGGCTATATCCTACACGCAGGCTATACCGGCATCTGAGCAGTACTACCCTAACCTTACTGCCGAAACCATCCGATTGATCTCCCCCTCAAGTTAATACATCCAGATACTCTCACAACATCGACTCTTGCCACACAAGGTAAGTTCTCAGTCCCGAAAACGCAAGAACGGACCCACACCTCTCACAAACATATACCGTACACAAGAAAGATAAGAGATTGGATACTCCAACACACTTTAGAATTAAACTCTGCAAAAGGTATAATGCTGAAACTATGAGATGGTTGTGAATGACCAGAAAGGTCATTAAAAATCCTACTTATACTAAGACCAGGGTTGCTATTGTGCGAGCTTGGAGCAGGAGCCTGTGAGCCTGTGAGCCTGTGAGCGGGAAGTTTTTTTGATGAGAAAACTTGTGGAAAAATTTGTATATGATAGGGGGAAGTTGTGATTAACCCATGACCGTGGACTTGGAGTCAACCGAGGTTCTATGACCGTGGATGTCATTCATAATTATATGTATGTAAGTTAAGGGTCATTTGTGGACTCTTAGAGGCACTACCACTATTGTGGAGAACAATTTTCACATAAATAAGAATTAATTTGTTGTCACACATGAAGTGGTCTAAGAATGGGAAGGAAAATGAATGAGCCCAAGATCTAGCATCTTTTTTTTATCAACTATTGATTGTTTACCATTGAAGATCATTTTTTTTTACTTCATTTCTCATGTACATTGAATATCAAACGAGAAGCACAATGCTTGCAGCTTGTAGCCATAAAACACACAAAATCAAATCAACATAGAAATCAATACACATAATTCAACTCATAAGATATGTCAATCTTATGAGTCTAAGTGGCGGTGGAGTTGGCCATAGAAACCTCACTGGAGGATGACTCTGGAGTCTCCTCACCTTTAGAAGCTGAAACGTCTAAAAAATGAACTACGTTTGCAACATACTTGGGTTTGGAAGGCTTAGGCTCTCTACAACCATGTTGTTCATACTGTGATGCCATCTTCTCGGCATACACTGGAAGATCGTAAGACTTCTCGGGACTCAAAATAAGTCTTCTGATCTTCTTCACACAATGTTCATCCATCACTCCTTTGTTCCTTCAAAAACAAACAATGCAACGTTAGTCATATTGATTTATGAAATGCAATACTTGTTGAATACAAAAATCTACATGTCTTCCAAAAGTGAAACTTACTTACTAGATCTAATGTTGCGTGTAAACACCATTGGTTCCACGTGCACGGCATCCAGATCAAGAGCGGCAAAAACTTCTGCCGGAGCTTCTGTCATTTCTTGCACTGGAGCGACTTTTTTCATTGGCAAGAGAACCCCCTTGAAGATATTCTCATCCTCCTCCAAAGCCACAATATGCCGTCCAGTGCCACGACATGCAAGAATCGATGCACCTATAGTACAACCATGCAAGCATTAGAAGTTCACAGATTTTACATACACACAAACATTTTAATTTAGGACTCTCATTTCAAAGTATTAAATCACCTGTAGCAATGGTGCAGTCCAAAACTACATCTTCTTCATCCGAGCAACCTTCGATGAAAAATTGTAGGAACCTTGCATCTTTCTCTCGCAGCCCGCGCCAAGGCTTTTTTGATTCCTTGTTGACTAACATTGTCTCCTCGGTGATATAATTGATGACCATGTCCTTCCTCTGAAGATTCCACTTTGCTTTCGTCATGGCCTCAGTCTGCCTGAATGTGAAGGCTGATTTTTTTTTCTCACCCAAATTCTTCACAAAAAGGGTGACTCCGAACTTCACAGTCTGCAAAAAGGCAAAAAATGGTTTAGTGCAAGGGAGAATGCCGCTAAACCAAATGACATGCGCGCTATACATTTAGAAAAACTTACCGTTTGACCAGGTGTAATACCCGACGCTAGGTCCAATTGGTTGAATGCCAACCACTCTTTCTTCAGCACCAACTTCTTGAAGACGTTCTTCAGTCCCACAAACATACGCCGCGATTGAAGGCTGTATGAGTGAAATACAAGAACGCAGCCGTTGTCTTGTAAGCTCTCCTCGGCGAAGTGAAATGCATTTTGCATTCCTACACACGTTGGGTCTGAGTTCCATGCCGGAACATGCTTTTCAGAGATGAGTGGTACGAGCAGGTTCTCTTGACAATCAAAAATAATAAGATCCACCAAAGGCTCTTGGCTCACCCTGCCGTTCAATGAACGAGGTTTTCCTGCATTTGCCTACAATCCAGTGATTGTACATGTTATTAGAAGATAAAAAATGAAACTATTTGTTCATTAAGAAATCCTATGAAGTTACAAACTGAACTTCATGTTGCCACACACCTTTCGAATGAAGTCCATAACCTCAATATAAGAATTAGATGGTGAACTCTCCAAATTGTCCATGATGTCAACAATGGATACATTCAAGATTAGTTCCTCCGACTTGACGTCGTCATCATCTAATATAACCACTTGCGTGCCTTGTGTCACCATATCCTCTGTCCACTTGGCAAGCACAGCCTTCCTCTTCATCCCACTCTGACTTCCCTGCACCAACTGCGAGCTCTGATCGACCGCTGATGATGTAGGAACGACGATATCACCATCATCTTTTTTCTTCCCCTTTGCCTTTGCTTTCTCCTCCTTCTCCTTCTGCTTTTCCTTCTCCTTCTCTTCTATCTTTGCCAAACGTTCTGCCTCCTTTTTTTGCTTGTTATCCAAAGCAATTTGTAGACGATCCGCTTTCTTCTTGTCAGTGTTGTTCCTCCTTTCAATTGCCTTACTCCTTTGATCTTCGGTGAGGCCCGCAAACTCATCGACATCCATGTCCACCGCTCCAATGTCCTTCAAGGAATCGCGGAGTTGTACCTCCGATGGATGCGTGTACAATATAGGGCAATCAATATATCATCCACCGCCATTTAGATGAGTCGTGGTAAATGTTTTGAGCTGATTTGCCGTGTACATGCAACTTGCGGAATTGCGATCTAGGAAGACCGAAAGGAATGGAGGAAGGTCTGCCCTCTGGATGGCTCCTTTTCCTTCCAGTTCAAACTTGAAGTAGCTACATCGTGATAAACAAAGAATGGTAAGCACGAATTGTAAAAATCAAATTAGACAGAAGAAGAATTTCAATCTCGTGTACATGTGCTTCAAAGCAACATTTCTTATGTCTCAAGAAATAGAAGATCAAAAAATTAAATTGTAGACCTTTCAAAGGACAGAAATGGGGGTCCCCCAACTACTTCTAGAACATGCCTCGGATCCGAGGCATGTTCTACAGGTAGCCTAAGGACCCCCTATTTTTTTCCCTTCGTTCATCTCTAATAGGTTTCCTGCTTCAACAATGTATTTTTAGCCAAATGACAAGAGATTTTTAATTCAAATAGTCACTTCCAAATGAATATTTTTTTATCCAGTTAAAGACATACTGATAAAGGCCCCTCTTCACTGCCTGTTGGGGCCCCTCATAAGTGTTGAAGTTGTCGCTTTTCTTGAAGTACTTAGCTCCTCTAAGATGAGCCAAGAACCCGTGATCCCAAATTTTCCTCCTCCACCCTTCCAAGTATTCCGGTAAGGTTTCTGGTTGAAGCGGAACGTTCATATTGATGATGATGTTGTCTTGCTTGACAACTTCCTCGAAGTATTGTACAACTGCATCTTCAATCTATAGAAAGAGATGCCAAAACCAAGATCATATGATATGCACTGCCTTCCAAGAATTCTTATTTCTCAATATCCTAGTGAATATGAACTATGATGGCTTTCAAGTTGAATTACATGAATAGGTAATCACTTACCCCTGCGTACCAAACACAACGGTTCAAGAAAGGACCAAGTAGTGTCTTTGACACTGGCCTAGGCGGAAAACGTCTAGCATCACGTGATGGTGTAGAGGAGTTCCACCACTTCAGGAATTTGATCTTGTGATCTGCCGTGGTATTGCAAGTGGCCACCATTTGGAGCTTTTCTAGAGTCATCTCCGGAACCTCATTGGAATTCCAATGTTTCTCAATCTGGTCAACAAAAGGAAAGCAGAGGATGTTAGATTCTGAGGTTTGCATGACATCAATAGATTCAGTTTATGATGTAGGTCATGAAATCACCTCATCTAGAAAACCTTGCTTGTTAGCTGGATTCGCCACTGCAACCAACTTAGACATTTTGACGTTGAGTTTACTAGTCTTCTCATGAGCTCTGGATCTCATGGCATGCGCCAGTTCCTCAGGAGTTTTGTCGTCCTCCGGTGTCATCTCATTGTACCTCCGCCCTGCTACATCTGCTGATTGGGCAATTTCTTGCTGCAAAGGTGTGACAGAAAAGAATTACACATATATGATTGTATAATAAAATGGTACAGACAAATACAATAGAAATGAAGGGAGAAGCATTCACAAAGATTCTTACCCTGAAAACAAACAACGTGAAGACTTGTAGTGGCATAGAATACCAAGTCTTTTTAGCTTTGTGTGTCCCACACAGTCGGACCTCCGATGGCCTGAGCATCTCTTTGAACCACTCAATAGTAAGGAGACCATATTTTTGAACCCTGTATAACGTGTGCACCAAATTGGTCTTCACGTGCGAGTCTTCCGTGGACCTGATATGCACAGAAGCGATTTCAGTTATTGTTGTATCCAGAAATTGCAACATATCACAAATTATAAGAACAACCTAACTTGGGGGCTAAAGTGAGCGGCAACAGTCAAATACTACATGCAATCAACTATAGGGTGCCTAAAAAACATTTGAGATAAGCAGTATAATTTGTCCTTTAATGCTCCAAGGTCCTAAAATACCATTCTATGTCTTCTAACAACTATAGGGTATGTAATAATAGCGTTGTATTAAGTGTATCTATTTTTAAAAAGAAAATGTAGACCTTTGAGAAGGTAAATCCATAAAACATAAACAATTTGAATATGAAGAAATGCATGTTATAGAGTTGACAAAGAAAATGTTCACTTAGTGTTACGCAACATACAAATAAATTTTCCAAGAAAGGATGTGAAGAAAATAAATGATATGTTGAGTTAACAACAATGGATAACATATGGAATTTGAACATAAATAAATGGATGTCACAGAGTGTCCCCCCCTAAGAAATCAACTGAGGCATTAGAATTCCAAAGAGGGAGATTACACACTTACTTGTTAATGTCATGCATGACATGCATGACTAGCTCGGTCTTGCCCTTGGTATCTAGTACAATGGAATCCACTGCGTAATGCCACTCCTCGTCTTTCGAGTGTTTTTTGGTAATGTAACTCATCCACGAGATGAGTCTGTGATTACCATCACAAACATAGAATTTAATGTTCTTCAAAAACCTCAACTCAGGTTTGGATTCGACACTAGCATTGAAGGCGTCATTTTTTGACTTCCACAATGGATCCCACTTCACTATCTCCTCTTCTGTGAACTGTGAGCTTTCTCCAGCCTCATCTGTAGTAGTGACGTAGAAAACTGCTGCTCCTTCTCTGTAACCCTTGCTGAACTCATGCTCCAGGAAATCAAGATCACACGAGAGGGTAGGTCTCACCATGGACATGGGAACCATTCGGCAAAGCGGGATTTGGAGTCGAAAGAGGTGAGGTGGCTTCATCCTCAATGAAGCAATGGTATTCACGGAGTCCACCTTGTGATATTGTCGGAGATCGTCTTCCAACAAGTCCTTATCATCGGCCAGCAATAGGTCATCCAGAACGTCCTCCTCCATTGCGTCTCCCTCTTCTTCACCATCACCTTCACCTGCAATGGGCGGTTGCGTTGAATCATCGGTGTTTGGCGTTTCCAGAATAGTCTCCTCGTGCCACAGGTTTGTAGGAGTCGCATCCATCTGCAAGGCTCAAACATAAAACTAAGTAGCATGCTTGGACTTTTATCAATGGATCCAAATTCCCCTACAAACAGAAACATACTGGTATTCTAAAAACAAATGATTGCAAGAGAAATGACGCAGCTCAGGCAAAAGATTTAGTAACAAAGAACATGCATTGTATAAGACACGCTCACAAGCGATGTGTCTTTGAAGGAAATCCAATACAATGGGATCACTCTATCTCTACATCATCCTCTGAGTCAGAGCTGAGATGGATGATGACGACTTCTTCTAAACCTTGGAGCGAACTACGTGCACAATCGTGGGTCTCCTCCATCGGTGGCCCATCAATGGTGATGGACCCCTGCGTCTTTGAGGAATACTCAGTGTCCGAACTCTCGGGAGACATACACTGTAGTGGGCGGTTTCTAGCCATCTCAAGTATAACTTGAAGACGTCTACGATTCTGTGCGGGCGTAAAGTGGCGTGCATGTCTCGGCGCTCGGGTGTCACTCACCCGACTGAGTTTAGAACTCTCAAAGGCATCGATAGCGTGATCAGCTGCGTCCACAACATCATCAAAACTTACCAACTGCTCTTCATCAACTTGATCTTCCTCAGTGTCTTTGTCTTCATCAGAATCGTGAAGAACCTCTAGAGTCTCCTTCACTGGTGTGAGAGCCTGAGATGGTCCTGCCTCATGGGTGCCCATGACATGAGGAGGTGCCGAGGTCGATGAAGAGACATTTTGGCCACGTCGAACCTTCTTTACATTGCAACATTATTGAAGTTAGAAGTACCTCATCAGAATCAGGTAGAGCCACATAGAGCTTGAAGAATGAGGAGTTTTGTACAATGAAAGTAAAGTTTCAAAGTACAAAAGAAATAAAAGAGTTCCACCAATGCTGGTGAAGATGTACATGTTTTTAGACATAGAAGGTACAATGTAATCGATCGTATCCATTTTTTTATGCTTTCTAGACAATCATAAGGATCATAAATCAGTTGGATTCCTCACGTGGAACGGGAAGCGCCCTTCTTGAATCAGTGGGATTCAAGAGAATTCCACGTCTGGAGGGGGTCGACATCCATCACCGAGGGCAACCAGTCCCAAGAAATTATCAAACAAAAACGAATTTTCCAAAAAAGAGGGGGTCCCAGTGCCTCACCGGCAACATGCCTCGGATCCGAGGCTGCACCTGGAGCTCTCGGCGGGACCCCCTCAGCTCTGAGATTACAGGCCGCTTAGATTACCCTGTGGGCATTTCAGTCAGCAAAAACAAGACCACCGAATTCCTGAAATTGGGGACATCAAGGCAAATTGGCCTCAACCGTCCAACTGTGGAAGCAGGTAAGGATGCCAACATTATCTCGGAGGTGGACTTGAATTACCAACAAGGAGTCCAGAATTGAAGGAATCGAGACGGGGGACATGCAATCAAATTCTGACTCCTACAAGGTGAACATGCAGTTGCACAGCCTCACAAGAGCAATTCCCAAGTCGGGAGCAGTTGGATTCCTCACGTGGAACGGGAAGCGCCCTTCTTGAATCAGTGGGATTCAAGAGAATTCCACGTCTGGAGGGGGTCGACATCCATCACCGAGGGCAACCAGTCCCAAGAAATTATCAAACAAAAACGAGTTTTCCAAAAAAGAGGGGGTCCCAGTGCCTCACCGGCAACATGCCTCGGATCCGAGGTTGAACCTGGAGCTCTCGGCGGGACCCCCCTCAGCTCTGAGCATCATGGAAACCAGTGGAGAATCTCGAATCTAGAAACAATTCCTTGGGACCCCGTGTGGCGGATAGGTCGAGCACGATGAGGATTACGGGAAGACTGTTGTGGCAATCTTGCTTAAGAAATTTCGGAATGGAGGTTTACAGAACCCATTTTGGATTTGAGCTTCTGTAAGTGGCATTGAGGTTTTCAAATCCCATTCTGAACAGCGCCCCAAAGTCGTGATGGAAACAGGACGAATGCAACAAAGTGGTTCCAACTCAGAAGCCAAAAATGGTGGAGAACTAAGGGAAATCAACAGTTCATGAGGTCACCGATTGAATGAAAGAGAGAATTTGAAGAATACCTTGGCGATTCTCCTGTCCAGCGGAAGAACGACACCTTCATCTTGAACTCCGCCCACGCGGCTCCGTGTAGTCCTCGTCATCTCGTGCTGCTACCAAGAACGTGCAAAAGGAACTCAAATGAAGAAAACCAAGCATTCACAGAGGGAATGGTAGTGCCAGTGGCCGGTGCAGTCGCAAGGGCAAGGCCAGAGCGCGCCATGTTGCCCCGGAAACCGCAATTTTGGAATCTCAATTCTAATTTTAGGAATCATGCACCTTCGGAAATCCAATGCACCTTCCTGCCATCAATATAGGATTCCTCGCGACCTCGCACAGTTGAAGAGTGAGCACGTCCGAGTGTATTTGAAATTTCCAGAAAATGATTCGGCGAGATGATGCAGTCAGTCCTCCCAAATCTCGGAATTTCGGAAGTGCACAACATCAGAGGAAAATAGAAATTGCTAAAAATTAATCTACTTGAGATGCCCTCTCTGATGAAGGTCACGGGAAATTTAGAAAAGGAATGCACATACTACATTCCGGATTGCATCGTAGGAAGAATCTACAGAATAACGAGGAGATCCATTTCCTCGAGTTTTTTTGGATATGGTAGAAATCTGGAGCCGTGGATGACTCGTCAGAATCAACGGTCCATTTTGAATTTGGATTGTCGGGAGCTGGGATAGCTACTGATGTTGACACATGGCCTCAGATGACACATTCAAGTCAAACTAAGTCACCAGAAGATGTTTTGAAAATCCTAACGAAGTTGACAATCGCAATCTAATATAAGCAATAGGAATGCTAAATTGCCCTTTCGGTCTATTGAAAGGAGAGATTTATATTATTTTCTCCTAAATGCCTAAGGCACTCTACAGATGCATTTCCTAGAGAAACAATGTAAGGGGTTATCATTGTCTTCAATAAAACGAAGTTATTTCTTTTAAAATTCTAGCAATGAAGGTGTTGAGAGAGCTTCCATACTTTTACCAATGTTGAGTCTGTAATTCTAAAGGAGCACTGTCATGGTAAGAAATGAAGTGATTATTTTTTTTTTTTAAATCCTATCATTCACCACAATGTCTTCGAAATTTGGAAATCAATGTTCTTTAGAATCGGAGGTGACATGAACATCTAGATATCGCCTAAACACACTGAAGTGCGCATTCACAAAAGTTATTGTAACATGAGAAGCTATCAAATTCATTGTACTTCACACCTTGGCATTGATGGAATGCAACTGATTGTATAAAAGGATAGGGAATTTGACCAAATTGACACTTCTATATTCGACACTTTCACTGAAGTACTAAGGGGCTAACTAAGATTTTGAAAGCAAATCTCTATTCTTGAAGGAAAACTTCTTTTACAATCAAACTGAGCGGGTCTGAATGAATAGAAGGTTTTTAGCTATCCATGTCTTGCAATCCGCTTATTCCTACTACTTATACAGTTAGACCATTACAATGACGCACTGGAGTTTGCCAGAAAATTGTCTATACTCTTGCGTTCCTGCTAAACCACGAAAAGGAAAGAAGGAATACAAAATGAGCAGTTTCAAAGCTTCTTACCATGGCGTCCGCTGCCCGTCTACCGCGTTGGGAACTTGGATTTAACAAGGACACCTCTAGCGTTGCGTCAACATCGGCAGCATGCACATCCTCCTCACGAGTAGTACTCCCACCTTCATATCGAAGAACTCTCCGCAAATCGACTGGTACTGGCTCGGTAGTCTTTTGTGCCGCTCTCCCTCCTCTCGTCATTCTAGATCGCCGTAATGCCTTGGACGATGAGAAATATATGGAACCTCGTCTCTTCCCTCTCTTTCTAGGTCTCAGACTAATGAACTCCTTAACTGAGTTGTCTACAAGCATGAAGGGGGAGCTCAGATAGCCTATACATCAACGCTCTCAACTACGACACAAACAATGAAAGCCAAACCAGTTGAATGAGGAAAAATAATACAAGTGGTGGTTCTTATATTCTACACAGTACTATGCTTGCATGGGCCGCCACATCCTCATTTAGTAATTCTGACACATGTGACAAGAGGATGCAGAAGTCGGCGCGTGGCAGGTTCCTTAATGTGCCCACGAATTCAAATCTAGAGGTTCACTGACAGTGTAGGCGGAGCCTACATTAAAGATGATGCCGCCAATTCAAACTGACGGCGATGCAATTAAAGAGGGGTCTAATTCTGTACGCACAAGCTTCAATACTCGCACATGCTGGAGCTTGACGACAATCCTGTGCATTAAGAAACAAAATTCTGTACATTGTCAAAGACCTAATTCTCAATTTTTGTATTGAGAATAGGCCCTGCAGACTTGGTATGTTTTTCTTTGTGTATGAAATCATTTCAAGGAATGTATAGCAGTATAACAGTATTATGATATTTGCCCCATATTTTAGACCTTCAACAGGTAAGTTACTTGTAGGTAATTTTACATATTTATACTCCAATTTATACTCCAATATTTATACATTTTTCATTTTGATCTATGTTGGAGGTGTTGAAAGAAATTAGATTAGAGGAGTGCTAATGTGTGATTACATGGAATAGACTTTTCTGAAATTGTTTTTACCTATGTATGACAAGGACATTTTACGTGTGCATTTGTAATGAGCATTCACATTAATTGAGAAGAGAAAACCTTTAAATATTTTATTTTTAATGGCACTGAAATCCTAGGGATTCGTTAGAATGTAATTAATTGATTCCTAGGGGAGCTTCACTAGGTTTAACAGTGAAATAGTTTTTTGAATTCAATGTACATGGAAGACATTATTGTTTAATGGCAATTGCCATGTCATGGAAGTAAATGTCTGAGGAAGAAGAATATGGCACAATTATTTGGTTCAACCCTGAGTTTGTAAGACTACCCTAGACTAAAGGATTTCCGGAATCTTAATCATTCAAAAGCCAAAGCTCTGTTGTTATTTACCTCTTCTCCTTGCTTGCATTTAGATTTCCGGCATTCTTTGAGTGCCTCCTCCAGTTGCAACAATGGCGTCGATGAGACTTGATGGTTATGACGTTCCTCTTGTATTCCCGGTTGGTGATGATGGACGCGCTAAAGTCCCTTGTCACCTCCTACATGTCCGATTCAAATTTGTAGAGTCCTCCATCTATGTCGAGGAAGAAAAAAGGTTGGAATCAGGTGAAGTGCTTCAGTCTATTCCGCTAGTGAAGTCGGAGGAGGATGGAACGTGTTGTTGGTATCTTACTCCTGGGAACTACAGAGCGTATGGACTTCCACTCTCCATGCTAGGTGCGTCTACAGAAATCCAGAGTCGCCAGTCAGATAATTCTACAATGGATATGCCATGTAGTCCTTCTGCCCTATCACCTACTCCAACTAGAAAAGCTCTACGAGTCCCACTCATGCCTCCAGTACTTCTTGATGTGAAAGTGGAGAGGTTAGATCCAATTATAGAGTTGTCCACCGAATCTGAAGGAGAGTCTTCCAATGTCCATGCTCCAAATTAAAGTTGTTCTGTCTAGATTGCATCTGGAGAGACAGGCATTGGAAAATCACTATCTAGTACCCCGTCAAGAAGTCTCTCTAATTCGTCAATGTCACTACCTCCAATACAAACACAGGTACAAGCAAAAGCAAGCATCATGGAGTGTTTGAGAAGACTTGCCACTATGCATCGCTCTCGAAATGAATTGTCAACAATGGATTTGAGCACTGTGAAGCACCAAAGGGTTCCGTTTCTCCCACCTGTATACGACGGGGATGTCATCTTCGAATTGCCTCCTTGTGGAACATCTTCATCTTCAACGAGGGCCAAGCACTTGGAAGGAATGGACAAGCGCTACGATGGACATCCGTGGTGCAAGCTCGTGACCACAAACATCCACAACTCCGACAATCTCAAATTCCGTAAGTCCTACTGCGCTGGCCATCTCGTTTGTGAGAGTGCCAACTGTCAATATTTGAAAAGAGCCTCACGGCAAAATGAAACTGAGTGGAGTGGCTACACTGTGTTTCCTTTCACTGTTGGCGGGTGTCCCCCAAAAGAATCCACCCTAGTTTGCAAGGTTTGCAGGATGCCACCGACGTGTTTTAGTACATGCAAGGCTAGGATATACTTTGCGTATATTGATAATCCAGAAATGACTAGGGCTGCTATTCACCTTGGAGAGCATGGCCACCCTGTTGCTAGAGGTATGTATAGAGATTCTACTAAAGTGATTTGCGGACTCATCGCGGAGCAAGTGGCCAAAACACCCACAGCCACAAACTCCGCAATTGCTCTCTCTGCTAGTAAAAACTTTCTCGGGAACTATCTATTTCACAATGGAGAGGGGGAGAAGAAGATGTTGAAAGCAGAGGAAATGGAGGAGGTCATGGATCGCTTCCAATATTTGAGTAGTCCAAGTATTCGCAACGTTATCTCTTCTTTCCGTTCTAACAACCATGGAGGGATAATCGACAACATTATGACCATGAAGAGAGAATCAAAGTTTGAGTTCATACATGACAGCGTCTTCCTAGGTCAAGGCAAGGAAAAGGTATACATTTTCAAGATGCGTACAGAAGGACCCGGAAGTGGAGTGGACCTCGTCAGGCGGATGCAGTCAATAGGGGACTTGGAAAATGCGTGGTTGATGTTTGACCATGTGAAGCGCGTGAAGGACTGGACCACAATGGCTTGCCACGTGTATGATACGGAGTATAAAAAGGTGATGACTATTGCAATGTGCGATATGCAATCCGAAGATACAGAAGTTCAAGTACAATTTTGGTGGAGCCTGAACGCTGTCATGCATCGCCATGGAGTGGCAAATCCTAACTTTAAGGGATTCATGGCAGATAGCGCCATGGCCAACTGGAATGCGGTTCGCATTGTGTATGGCAGTGGCTCTGCCAATGATGAAATGGAGAATCGCGAGAGGACATGTTTGTTACATTGGAGTACCTCTCTTCACAAGCATACGCAGAAGTACATCAAGGAAGCATTCCAATAGCAACATATTACTTTGTGTAAACAATACAAAGATTCGGAAAACATGGTCCAAGCTGAGGTCCGCTACCTCGCAATACGGTCTTGGTGGTTGTCCTCTGGAGCTGCTGGCGAAGAAGGTCTACATCACCTAGACCATTGGCTAGCGTTTTGGCATTTCCGATACCGTCAATGGGGAGGCTTCATGGACATGGTGAGTGAATTGTGAATTTTAATGTGTACTATGACTAAAGGTTTTGAAGCTCATTTTGTTATAGGAAACTCTACATTCTAGACAGCATTTTAATTTTGTCTTTTATTTTTATTGGGATTTTGGAATATTTTCCTCCACACTACCAAAATGGGGGGGTCCTACAAACACCATAGAAACATGCCTCGGATCCGACTGACGTTTTGGAGGTGTCATCATGACCCCCTCATTTTCGTTAAATGTAAAGGATAATTGAGTTCTGGTAATAGCAAATGCTAAATATTTTTCTTTACAGGAAAAGAAGTTGGAAGAAATGACTTCATTATGTCTATAGGCATAATTATATTCCTACCAATAGGAGTGATTACAAGGGTATCACCTTCTGGAATTACACAAGGAACCAAGATACACGGTCAGGAATTTGGAAGTTCACACAATTGTACATATGAATTACTAACTCTATTATTCTCTTGCGTGGAATTTGTAGAAATTAAACTTGGAGGAGATGTTGGACTTGCCATCATGCAATTTATCCGAAACGGTGCATAACAAGTGGCTACAAATGTCTGGAAAACGAGGAAACAACTTGTTTGACGCCACATGTGATGATAGTATCCGGGCTTGGATGCAAATGACCAACTACCGTGCATACTTGAAGGGATATGCATCAGGATCAGGGCCATCAAAGAGGGAGCTGAGGTTGAGAGCTCCTAGGAGAAGTGGAGATCCCAAAAAAATCGCAGAGGCATTGAACACATTGCCTGGAGTAGAGGGTGTGGGAACTAGAGTGCCACACTTGGAAGGAAAAGAGATTTTTGGGAGCACTAAGAGGAAATTGGACGTGCCCATTGGTGATGCAGGAGACTCCTATAGACCGGACAAGATCAACTTTTCTCAACCCCGCATGAGAAGGAGGTCCACCACAAGTGCCTCTCAATCTTCTAAAGACAAGGGTAAACAACTTCAGCCAAATACTTCTCGTCATGTTGCGGTAGCATTTGAAAGCGATTGCGACACATCAAAATGGCACATTGCTAGAATCAGCTACAAATCCAACGCAAGATGCCAAGCCCAACAACATAGATCGAACATCAAGTGCACCAGCAAAATTGCAAAAGGGAAGAAGGGTACTCCAGCTCCTACTTACCGTGGTCGAAAAGAAGAGTACGAGAGTAAGCGAGAGGTGGTGGCTGATTTCTGGTTTTGTTGGAATGACATTGAACGATGCGTGAAAGGAACAAAGCGGAAGTGGGTTCTTGATTGGCCGGAGGTGCCGGAGGTTTGGCCAGTCTTGTCCGGAACTAACTTAAACCGAAAGGACACATTGTTGCTACAGCACGCAGGATTTCGACTCCAAGAACGACCAGTCCTGTCACCACGTCGGTTGTTCAACATGTCGAAGGTTTTTAATCCTATTTTGTATGAGCAGCCGTTACCGAAGAACTCGGATGTGTATCCAACAGTGAGGAACAGCAGAGCCATTCGAAGGATTGCAAATGCACCTACTGCCGAACAACGGAACAAGTGGGAAAGTGCAGGTAATGTTAGAGGGCAAATTGTAGGAGTAACACTACTCCCTCTTCCAGGCCTTGGTGCGATTGTGGAGTTGGAGACAGGGCCTGACTCTAACAAAAATGCATATCGAGTTACAATGGGCCAATTTCCCACTTGCACGTGCCCAGATTTCGTAAATATGGTAGTGTCTGTTATTGGAGGTCGGTAGCAATACGTCAATTGCAAGCACTTGTACTACTTATACAGGTACTTCTGCAAAATGGATGTCAACAAAGACAAATTCATTCATGCACCAAGTTATAGCTTCAATGAATTGAAAGAACTCCTAGTTCGAGTTGGAATGATCACACTTCCAAAATAGACATGGCCACAGTTTGCAATGCATTTCAATTGTAATGCGTTCTTTTGTATATGACAATTGAAATGATTTGATGCACAGTTTCTATGGGATAGAGTGAGGAGACCAATGTTGTAGGGTTCCTATTTATGTGTCCTAAAGCATATGTTCAGAGCTTACTTCGCAGCCTTCAGTTGCCCTATAACGAATGGCATTTAAAAATGAGTCACTATATAAGCTGTCATCTTCAATGAACAGTCATGGCTAGAGAATTGTTCGGGGGAATAGGGATTGGCCTTAACTGTGTGGCATATTATATTCCCAACAGTTCTCTCGCTTTTTGTTTAGGATTAATTATGGCATGTGTACTTTGTATTTACCCAACTCCATAATTAGGGGAGAAAACGGTGAGTGAAGGAGTTGTCCTTCATTTAAAATTGTGGAGGATTATGTGTTCACTGGAGTTGCTTGGCTTTCACA
Source organism: Climacium dendroides (assembly GCA_950106755.1). Lineage (NCBI taxonomy): Eukaryota > Viridiplantae > Streptophyta > Bryopsida > Hypnales > Climaciaceae > Climacium > Climacium dendroides. The sequence continues at coordinate 714,403 of CATNNA010000020.1, read as the reverse complement.
ACCTGTAGGAAAAAAAATATCGTGAATAATGGCATTGGCCCCCCACCCTAAATTCGTAGATGAATTTGTAGTCAACACTGGAGTTGCTTGGCTTTTACAACCTCTAGGAAAAAAAATATCGTGAATAATGGCATTGGCCCCCCATTAAAATTAGTGAATGAATTTGTGTTCAGCGGTGGTACTTGACTTTCACTACCTCTAGGAAAAAAAAAATGGGGAATGATGGAATTGCTCCCCCCCATTAAAATTAGTAGATGAAATTGTGTTCATCGGTAGTACTTGACTTTCAGAACCTCTAGGGAAAAAAATACGGTGAGTGATGGAATTGCCCCCCAATTTCCAATAAATTTTCATCAAATCCACGGTTATAGGGGACACGGTAATAGGTCAAAAATTAGACATTTCTCCTCTTTTTTCACAAAAAAATTGGAGAAAAAACATTTGGGAGTACAAATTTCCATTTTTTGGGGTTTGGGGGCTCCATGCTCACAAACTCCACGCTCCATGCTCACAAGCTCCACGCTCCCGCTCGCATGCTAGCGTCGTTGATACTAAGACTAACGTCATCCTAAAAATCCTACAAAGCATTCCTACTGGTCCGCTAGATTTCCGAAAAATCCAGATCCTATTTTTCCGGCTTTGACTGCCGGACTCCGGTATTGCCGCTATACTACACTACTGTATACTATTCTTTTGAATCCGGATCTTTAGGAGGAATATAGTCCTTCAGAAGATCCAGCTTTACCTCTTTCCGGCTACCCTCCGAAGAAAACAGATTCAGACCCCTTTGGCCCCATCTTGGGATTTCCACAATACTGGTGTCCCTGTCTACACTCCTAGTCCCGACTACCTGAGTGTCCGGACTCCCTCTAGCATCCTTCTGAGTCTTCTTATGACACGGAGAAGACTGCACCGTCCGTTCGGCGTGAACTTCCGGAGAAGCACCTGTCAGGTCAATGGTCGGAGTCACCGGCAGCAGGTCTTCACTTCCCGAAGGTACCACTGCTCCCCAGTCCACTCCTTCTGGTCTTCCGACTGGTGGTGAAAGTTCCGGATTCACCGGTACCACCGGTGAGACCTCCGTAACCATAGGTTCCGGATCGCTGCTTTCCGGAACCACCAAAGTCTGCGTTGACGGGAGAGATTGAGGTGCCGGATCCGACTCCGTGGACATAAAATACTCCATCATCTCCCTCATCGCGGCCCGGGATGTATCCATTCGTTTTGTCTGCTCTAGTAAGCATTTGACGATAGGAACCCGGCTTGAGCTGGCGGCTGCATCGAGGTTAGTTTCAAACAGCCGGGCCTTGTTGATATAGTTTGCCGGCACCTCTAGAGAACTCCGGAGCTGAACTACACTTTGGCACAGGGCCGCTATCTGCCGGCGGTGGTCTACTTCTGTGAGCCGGGCTGTCTCTTTAGCAGTGCGGATGGTGCTCTCTAAATCCACACAGCGGGATTCCGAGTTCCGGACTTGGTCTCGCAACGTCCGGTTTTCCACGCGCAACGCCCCCAGCTCTGTTACCAAATTCTTCTGTTCTACTATGAGGAGGTTGTTTTGTTGCTCCGCTGCCACCAATGCATCCGTCCTCCGGAAAATGGCATTCCGGTCGGTTAGCGCCATCTTCCGGCACACTCGTTTGAGGGCTCCATCATAGTTCTCGCAGATCTGGAAGAGATCGTCTGCCCGCCACACCAGATGCTGAGCCATCTCTTGGATGTCTTCTAGGGGCGACCCTCCCAATTGCATGGTTGTCCGATCCCTCTCCTCCACCTCTATCATCCGGGTCCGGGAGGGTCCGGCCTCAACCTGAGTGGCGACGGTGTGCGGTCGTATCGGCCCAACCAGTTGTAAGGATGGTTGGACTCCCTTCGGAACAGGTCCGGTTTCCGTCTTTACCTCCTGAACCTCTTCCTGTGGTTCCGGTGTAGGAGGCTCCTTTGACAGACTTACTGGCGGCGTCCTATTCCGCTTTTTCGTCTTTTTTAGCGGAGAGACCGGCTCCTCTTCTTCAGTGTCCTCATCGTCCGGTCCGTCTCGAGGTGAGGGCTCCTCTCCTCCGTACTGCTGAAGTTGGACTAGGTCTTGATACGCACTCTCCTCGTTTGCCTTGAGCAAAGAGTGGTGGGCGTACAAATGAGACAAATATGCCGGAAGAGGACTCTGGCTCTTCTTTCCGGACTAGAGGGCACGCACTAAGTCTTCGACTAGCTCGTGGATGATGGCTGCCTAGTCCATCATCATCTTTCCCTGGAGGCTCCCCAAGATGGTGAAGGCTACCTTCGCTACTACTCGCCACGGCTTGGTGGGATGGAGGATAGGGTTGAGAAACGCTATCACATCCCGGTACTCCGGATTCACCAGGTCAGAAACCTGGTTACCTTCCTTCGGGTTCGCGGGTGCTTGGAATTCACCCTCCATCACCTCCTGATTCTTCTCCATGACCTTATCCGGCGCCTCCCGGAACTTGTAGACGGCCCTCGAAGTGTTCACCGTTCACAGGTCTGGCTTCATCTAAATGATAGTATCCAAGATACCAATTTCCGGACGAAGTATGTTCGAAACCAGGCTCTCCTCTCGGATCTCCCACAACACTTCTAGGAGTCCGTCACACCCCATGTTGCGGAGATGCTCCCGTAGGCGCGCCAACCGGTCCTCCTCTGTCGGAACCTCCGGAACCACCTTCATCACCGGAATGGTCCTTGGTCGAGGTGCAGGTGCCGGCGCCTCGTCCTCCGAATCCTCAGGCAAGTCCTTCAACTTCCGCCGGCTTGCCCTAGAAGCCATTGTGCTCACAAACAATCCTCACACAATCTCTCCCTAAATCCCTTCTCACAACTTTCACTCCGGTAACCCCTGCACGATTGCAACTCACACAGTCCCTCAGTCTACCGGAATTCTAACGAAGCGAGGAAAACGGAATACGCCGGCGGAAAAACAAAAGAAAGAAGATAAGTGTGCCCGCGGCCGGCTACAGTCCCCCTCTTATACTGGCCCGATGTATGGGACAGGTTTTGGCGGCAAAACCCTATCCCTAGTACGGATCCGGTTTCCGGTTTAGGGCCGGCACCGACATCCGATTTCCAGAACTTTCTAGGGTTCCGGATTTTAGATTTTTAGCCCTAATGAAATTTTTCTAGATCCGGAAATCCGGTTTTCCTAATTTGCCTTAACTTCCTAGGAGAACTCAAAAACTTTCCCTCTGAAGGAGACAATTTTTGAATTTTTCCGTCCTATGCTAGTATTATGGGTCTAGCATGTGGGATCGCATTCCCACATTTTGTAAGACCTAACCCCTTTCCGAACCCTTCGAGTAAAGGCATTGACGGCCATGTTGTAAATGTTTGTCTAGTCATGGTCATACAAACTGACACCTTCAAGAAACACTTGTTTGATGTGCCAAGAATGGATTGACCACATCCACGCGCACAGGACTTTCTCCTCACACAAAGACTCTGCTATTTGGACAGCCACTCTGTCGTCACCAAGAGGCCTTCCGTCCATGTCTATGACGAGATCTGGATCAACATTTTGACAAATTCCATTTGCAACATCAACTCCCGCTTCGTTTCGGAGCGTGACAGCCCAAAGATGCCATTTCGCCCTAGGAATCCCGTCACACTTGGCGATTCCAAGAGGTAAGGTAGGCATTGGATTTGCAAATTCTTTAGGTCCATGAACATCCATTCTGAATAAAGAAATTCATATACTCGTCAAGGACATCTTAAACTCGAAGATAAATAATCCATTCCATAACACAATGAAAATGACCAAATAAGTTTCACAATTTTGCAGTATCGAATCTAGACAAGGTGAGCCTATTGTGGGAGCACGGGAATCTAGTCTTTAGGTTTAGAAGGGAAATAAGGGGACTAGAGCTCCTTAATCCCTATTTTTGTTTTGTTTTTCTTTAGAAAAGTAGACCGTAAGTAGTTAGGAACCGGATACCGGAATAGGGTTACTTTAGAATAGATAATAGTGTTAACAAAAGTAACCGGAAACCGAAAACCGAAAACCCGAAAATGGCATAGATAGGTCAAGAGTAGGTCAGAGTGAATTTTATTAGAAACCGGAAACGAAACCGGAACTCACACCAGCACCCCTTCCGGTACCCGCAAAAGAAATTCAGGCGAAGGACAAGGTGGAGGACGTACCAAGCTCTTCCACCTGGTCGGAGCCTAAGGGAGAAATGACTTCCCTACAGGGGGAAGTAATGGATGTTGCTCTCAATACAGCAGAAGCAGTAAAGGCTACTGAGGAAGAGAAGACCAGAGAAATGGAGATAGCAGGCGAGGCGAAGGAGACATCAGAGGAGGTGAAGGCCGTAGATGAAGAAAAGATGAGATCTGGACAGGAACCGTCCGAGAAGAAGAACGTGCCCAAACCAGGGTTGAGCAACAAGGTTATCGACCTAAGTGAGTTATCTCCAATTTCTCCAACTCCTCCTGCAAAGACAGAAAAGGTATTTCCTTCCACCCCACTCAACTTAGCTTTGGGAAGCGAAATTGGGTCAATGGAGGAAAATAAAGACCGGATCACAGGGGCAAGGATCCAAGAAGGGTAGAACAATTGAGGAAACCACTCCTCAGAGTGCTAGGGCCAATGTTCCGCCCACACCAACCACACAGAAGAAGAAGCCTCCAATTATGTCAGCATAGAAGAAGAGGACGATTCCAAAGGTCGATGACGAGGAGGAAGAAGAAGAAGAAGAAGAAGAGGACGAGGAGGAAGAATCCGGTACTAAGGAAGACTCAGAGCCGTATTCTGACCCGGATCAAGCACTAGCAGAGACTCGGGCGACTAAGGTTGCAGCATCCAAGAAGAAGAAGCTTGTCGCCTAGGATAAGGTACGCTAGGGACAGAAGACCGGAACCGGAAAGAAGCCGGCCGCGAAGAAGTTAAGAACTTAGGAAGTTACTTAGGGTAAATTTCTGAGGATAGGGTGGTGAAAATCTAAAGTTTTGGGATATCTGTACATAATTAGGAAGTTTACTTTTTGAATGACATGGCCACTAGTAGTTGGAAAGTGACTGGGTCCGTAATTATAGGATCTGAGACCTACTTTTAGCGGAAGTAGTGGGAGTTTGAGTGAAAGTCAACAGGGCTAGAAAATAGTAAGGGAATGAAACGTGTTTGGCCTTGATTGGCTGGAGCGTTACTTTTAGGTTAGGATTTTGAGGGAGTAGTTTAGTATTTAAATCCAGGACTTCTTTGGTCCCGGTGTGCATCTTTATCTTACCTTCTTATATTCATGAGTACTTGGGAGTTCGCTCTTGGCGTGATTGAAACAAATCATAGTTGTGTGTACTTGACACTTGTCCGTGTTTTAGAAGTCTAGGCTGGAAAGTGAGTGTAAGTGGATACAAGGTGTATCCGGATGCTGAGTTTATTCGATCCAGTATTGGATTAGTGTGTGTGGGCAGAGGCAGAAGGGATTTCTAGTGTGGACTAGGAATGGACTCAGAAGGAGTACGGAGGAGGGGTACTCTTCGGAAAGAGTAAGGGTTAGCATGCCTCCACAGCGCTCGTTTCCCCTTATTGTCCCTACTAGTTCAGACCGGATTTAGGACTAATTCAATAGGCTATCGTTGTAGCATTGGTTAGGAGGAATTAGACCGGCTTGCGTGACCTGCTGGACATGATTGCGTTTCCTTTCCAGTTGTGAGGACGGTCTGTTTCTCATTTGTAGGATTTGAAAGTTTATTTTTGAAAGTTTGATCATATAGTGAGACTTCTGACACTTTAAAATCGGAGGATAGGAGTTAAGCTTCCTTCCTGAATCCCAATTAGCAGATCCCTCTTCATTCAGAAGTTAAACTCGATATGGTTACGAGTAGAGATCTGGACCGGAAGTGAATACTAGAGGTTAAGGTTAGATTTGTAGAAACGCGAATCCCGGTTACGGTCTGTAAAACGTAAATACGAGTAACTACTAAAGGTATGTGAATAGAAGTGTTGGGAGAGTTACAGGGTAGTATAAAGCTGTGGGGTAGTAAACTGACCAATTAGAGAGTCTGTGTGATAAACAAGTGGGTGTTAAACCGGATTAGATCCGGTCAGTATTGTTAGATCGGGAAGATCCGATCTAACGTGTATTAGTAATTGTTGGACCGGAGGGATCCGGTCGTGTTTGTCTAAGAAAGCAAGGAGACTAAGGGGAAGTTCCGGTCTATTGTTTTGCTTGGGGTTTTGTGTTTCGTGACCATCACTCTACCATTTTCCGATAATTGTGAACCTAGGAAATTCGATCTTCGTGGGAACGATACTCAAGTCACTTTAAGGCCTCTTTTAAGAAATATTGAGCCTTAAAGAAGGATTTTTGCTTTCGTGTGCTATGACACGGAAAAGTGGCGCCACTACCAGGGATCAAAAATACTTAGAATTAGCGATCCGGTCTCTGGGAGAGACAGTCACGAAAAGTTAAAACTTCTGTAGGAGTGTAGTATCTGAGTTTGTTAATCTGTTCAGAAGATATCTGAGGATTGCTGAACAGAGGACATAGAACTTATCCATGAATAGAAAGGGAGGAGAAGGAACTTTGTCTAGAAGATCTGCCCGGAATATTCGTGGAGACGTTCTTGTTCATGCACTACCTAGCGTAAACGTGAACCCAAGGTTACACCCTGTGTCTGGGGACACCGTGTCAGCAAAAGTTGAAGCGTTAGAAGTAATTGTTGAAGTTCATGAACTTGAGTCGGTCACAATTCTGATTCAGGAGATTCAGGTCGAGTCTAGGGAGGAGGTAGAATTAGTCCATTCGGAACCGAAAAGTGACACTCCACTCGCCTAAAGTATAGTAGTTTCAAAGGGGATGGTAGTCAGGATGTAGATGACTAGCTGTGTGAGTTTAAGTCCATTGTTTTGGCCAACCAAGAGGACTTTGAAGCCAAACAACGGATATTCCAAGGACTATTGAAGGGCGAGGCGCTGAAATGGTACCAAGATGTTCCGGACGCAACCCGGAATAACTGGGACCGGCTCACAGACCTGTTTGTCATAAATTTAGAGAATCCGGTGGAGAAGCCAGAGCGTTAGGACGGCTTAGTGTCATGACCATAAAACCTTCAAAATCAGTAAGAAGGTATGGACAACGGGTGAAGGCTCTTATTCAAAAGTTAGATATGGAGGTAAATCCAAACGTCCAAGTTGAGTGGTATGTTGCAGGATTTCCAAACGAGATGGGATTTCACATCCGGCAGCAACACCCAGCTACATTACGGGAGGCCATGGAAGCAGCCCACAACTATGAGAATGCATCTCATTCCATCCGGAATGCCTTAAAGAGAAGCAACCGAAAGGGGAAGAGGCACTCTCGGAAGGAGAGCAGAAGAAAGAAGTACTCTAGCAATTCTGAATCAGAGTCGAGTGAAAGTTTGGAGTCTTCATTAGAAGATTTTGGACCGAAACCAGAAGAAGCATCTGGATCCAAATCCAGACATCGATATAATCATTCTAAGTACAAGCAAGAGAAGGTGGAAAAGGCTAAGGCTCTTGGTCAAGTTAAGATCGAGAAGGACGAGTCAAAGGAGTTCATGAAGAAGGTTGTAGCAACATTGGAGGCAATCAAGGTGAACTTGACGGAGAACCAGAATCCCAGGCGGACCATGCCAACAAACCGAACAAACATTTGGTGTCCGAGGTGTGGAGAAATGGGACACTACCCGAGTGAGTGTAACCGACCTTTCGTCAAGAGAGTCAACTACGTGAATCAAGAGGACGAGGTCTACTATACCAATCCAGAAGAAGAAGATGATATGGAGATAAATCTGGTCTACCATATTCAACCAACCTATGTGAGGGGACGACCACCACAACAAATCATGAGAAACAACTTTGTACTAAGGTCAGTTCCAATGGCAGATAACCAAGTTGCTATCACCCCACCCAGACCTTATGGGTTTTGTTTTATTTGTGGAGGGAATCACTATACCAATGTCTGTCCATACAGACCCGGGCAGGGTGCACCCTTAGTTCTTCCTTGCCAGAATTGTCAGGAATACGGTCACAATTCTTCTCAGTGTCCAAAACCTACCCAGAATCGTGTAGTCTACAAACAAGTAGAGGTTCCACTACGGGAGCAAACGGCACTAAACTATGGTTCGAAGACCGGAATTGAGAATCCGAATAAATGACATAGAACATAATATTCATTAAAATGAGAGTTTTCCAGTGAAATGGGAGTTGAGGAAGAGACTTTCAACCATGAATTTAATATACTTGTAGATCAATGACTACTAGGAAAGCATTGCAATGACACAGAAAGTGCATACGGAAGGTACAAATTCCAAAATCAAAGGTCAAAATTGTGACTTCTTCATAATTTATAGGAAGTCATCAAATATATATGTATTGGATGTATGCACTATAAACATAGAGTAATCCATGTACTAAACTACTACTTCCATCGTAGACTACACTTGTATAAGATACATATGAGTAAAACGTAGAGTTCATGAAGCACTACGACTGAGCACTAGGACTTCTGTGAAATTGACAATTGCGTCTACAAAATGAAAGCTTCGTGACCAGAAGGCTATGAGCTTGCTTTTATCAACAGTAGAGACAAACGTAGGGATTGTCAAAGCCCGGATATTGGAGAGTCGAATACCAACTGTTACCCGACCTAATATTCTCCGACATTGCACCGGAGAAAGTGCAATGCAAAAGATTATTTGGTGAGGAAACAGTTGTTATTCAACTCTTCAACATCCGGGCTACAACAACGTACTGTCCATAATGACTATGAGGTCCATGATTGTCAAAGCCCAGAAATTGTAGAATCGAATACCAACTGTTCCCTCAGTTGAGCCTATTCGTGGTAGAAGAGAAAGCAAACATTATATAACCTTAACTCTCAGCTACTCTTTGAATGTACTCTCACACACCACAATGTCCAAAAAGCAGTGTATGAGTGTATGTTCGAAGAATAGCTGAGAGTAAGGTTATATAATGTTCAATTACTTTATCTTCTACCACGAACGGGCTCAACTATGCACATAGTCGGGTCTATGACATCGTTGTCACCTACAGTCTGTGGACACCGTGTCCACAACATCTACAGAACAAAGGCTTCAAGACATCATGGTCTTCGAACCGACTAAGTACACAACTGAGCTTAAAAGTGGAAAGGGAGAAAGCAAACATCATATAACCCGACTCACACCCCTAGTATTCATCAAGTACTCTCATACACCAGAATGTCTAAAGAGTAGTGTATGAGTGTACTTGATGAGCATGGCGTGAGTTGAGCTATATAATTTTGGCTTTGTCTATTTCCACTTTCAAGCTTAGTTCTGCACTCAGTCAGTTCCATGTGCAATGCAAACGATTATTTACTGAGGGAACAATTGATATTCAACTCTACAACTTCCGAGTTACGACAACCCCTACATTACTCTCTGCTACTGATATAATCGGGCTCAAGGCCTTACTAAGGTTTAGGGTTTATTATTTCTCTACTCTCTACGCAAACATAGGGACTGTCGAGCCTATATGTACATAATTAGAACCTCTTCTACATACAATTGTACATGAGGTACAAGATGCAGTCCTGAGAAGCATTTTCTAGTTCGTTTCCCATGTAGAATGCTACTTAATTATCCTACATATACAAAGATATCTACAATACGGAAATAACACTACTATTGAACAATATTCAGGATTGGAGGTCCACCCCAAGTCGATGAGTTAGTTCAATTTCTTCATTCAGCTATACGATGCACTCTTCATCTTTTCCCGAGCCCTTCGAATTTCCGGTCCCCGACTGCATCCCCCCTTGTTAATATGTCCAAAGTCTCGAATGTGTTGCCCCCTTTGTGCTTGCAACGACCTTCTTTCCCATGCGTCCCAACTTGGAGTTGAGACATTAGTACAGAATGATCCACTGCGCTTTGGTTTCTTCAATCTCCCCCGTTCAGACGAAATGTGTGGCCGTGGTATGGATGGTCCAACAGCAAGGATCGGATGCGTTTCCGAAAGCGGATTAATTGGGGCCTTGGACTTCTCTTGTGCTATGGAGGTTGGATAATTGGCGTCCCCATAAAGCTTCCTCTGAGTCCCCTTGTCCGAGGCAGTTGATGACATTGATGACGCTCGGAGATCTTAAGAGCGCAGAGGAGACGGTGTCGCAGCACAGAGTAAGTAATTTCCCTATTATACTTACAAAAATCACTCTAGAGTATAACAAAATGATCCTACAGATCGAACCCACGAGATCCTGTGAAGTAGCTAACTCTAACAAGGAGCTAAACCCAGTTAACCCTTAAATTCTAATTTCCGGTTCTACCTCTGGAAACCGGGACATCCAAAACCAACCGGAAGACTATGACCAAATTTTATCCTGATTCCGATTTCATTAGTTTTCCGGTTTATTGACTAACTTCCCAACTCCGGACCCTGCCACTTCCAGTCCTAAGTGTCCTTCTGGGCGGATCCGTTCCGGTCCACCTTTTCGTATCCAGTTTAGTTTTGCCTCTGTTTTACCATCAGAGGGTTCGCCGCTTGCTTTTGAAAGTGGTAGGCCCACCACCCCTTCTGTGACTTATAGTGGCTGAAGACCCACTCTCCTATCTACTAATCTCCTAACTAATCCGAATCCAGTTTGGTCCTTCACAGCAATCCGGATAGCAATCCAGATCACAGGTCACACAGAGACCTCCCGTACGATTCTCTCATACTACAACGACCTTGATGCTGAATCCGTTCCGTACGAAGTTAGGTGGCTACAAGTGCACCCTTCCGTTCCAACCTCTACCAAGCTCTTCCGTTTACCAACAACGGTGGCAAGACCTCATAGGAGTCAAAATACTCAACCGGATTTTCCACCCAGGAGTTCTAGCGCAGCTAAGGATTCCCTCCCTATCGGCCTAGCCTAATCAACGGCTTTCTTACCCGGAATGCAAAGCTTCTACAAATGCTGAGGATCTGGAATCCACTCCTAACTCTTCATGACCCACTCACATGTACTTAGAACCGGAAAGACACATCAAAGGGAGAACTCTACCAACACACCCGTACATACCCTCTTACTCCAACTTTGTGTATTCCTGCCAATACTTAGGAAAAAAAAACACAAAGCTAGATCAATGGAAAGTACGCAAAGAAATGCCAAAAGAACTCTCCTAGTCTCTAGCTCAGAGACTATTTTATATACAAAAAGCAAAAAGCAAAAAGCAAAAAGAGAATACACGATTTTCGCCTCTGAAGGCACTGACAATCTGGTTCTACCTTATCCTAACCGGATTCTATTCCGGTTCATACTCTATCAATCCGGTTTCTGCTTTATAACTCCTACTTCTACAACACTTCCTATTCTGCCTCGTATACTCGAGATCCGATGGTAGGACTCTCGTCAGGTCTCTCCAACTGCTCGAACACCCCAGTTAGATTCCGGTTCCATTCCCCATCCGGAGGTGGAATCGGATGCTCTTCATTAGTTTCCGGGGAGTCTAAGTCGATCGGCTGCGGTCCGGTCGAGGGCGTCTTCTTATGTGCCCTGCTTGACTGGAGCGTCTTGTCCTTCACCGGTTCCTGAGCTGCCTCTTCTAGAAATGTGGGAATCCGGAATCCGAAAACGGATCAATAATGCAAGAAGTAGCTGCGAAAAATTAAAAAAAATAAAAAAATAATAGTTAGAGTGTGATTTTTGGACCAGATAACTTGAATTAGGAAATAAGCGTTCCGGCACCACTCGTAACCGGAACTTATCCGGATCAGGAATCCAGACTCATCCGGAACATAGGAACCTACTGTATAGGTCCCGTAGCTATGGAAGTAGGATACCGTTGATACAACGGACCTATAGCCGTTGTCCTTAAGACCGTAGAGAGACGGTTTAGTACTTAAGCCGTCTTCCTAGGGTTTCCTCTTCACTTTTCTATTCTGTGTACCCGAGACTGTTTGTGTGAGTAGTTGAGAGAAAGAGTGGTGAGTTAGCGACTGAGGTAGAACTACTTTCCCTTCGTTCTCACTTAGATCTTATGGCATCCGGACCAGTACGGAAGATAGCGGTATCTGCCCGGGTTATCTCTCCGGCCATTCCGGATAGCCCGGAACTACACAAGCAATTAGAGGAGGACTTGACTAGATTAGGATGTGTCGGTTTACTACACCGACCATGGAACCTCAAGAGTGAGGAGATGATTCAAGAGCTACTTCACGGTGTTCCGAATCAGTATGAGCTCACTTTGAGAGGGTGGCCAGTCGCGTGGACCGAGGACATCTGGGCGGACGTCTATCAGTTCCGGAAGAGTGGGAACGGTTTAGCATCGAGGACGGACCGTTTTGTAGCTGGGAAGTTCACCGGGTCTGCAAACCCTAAGGACGGATTTGCTATCAGCGAGAGTAAGGACGAGAGACATAGGTGGATCCTAGAGTTTCTGATTCTGATCTGATATCCAGAAAAGCCAACGTGGGTTACCATTACGGTGGCCAATACTATCTTTGGGGCTATGGAGAACCGGGTAGTGCACTCGGGTAGGGTCATAGCTGGGATAGTGGCTAAATTAGTGGATCACGTGACTCGAGCTAAGGCAAGTCCAGTTAGCACGTATTTGTTTCATCTGTACCATCAACAGGAACTTTTGAGTGCGGCGGAAATAATTCAGTATGACACCGAAAAGACGCTCCTATCATACGGACTTTCCGGGGAGGAACCGGAAGATCCGATCGAGTCTGAACCGGAGGAACTTCCCGAGGAACGTCTTACCGATCCGAGGACCAAGAAGAGGAAGTCATCGATCCGGGGTCGAGAATCAAGCCACCAACAATGGAGAGGGGGGAGTCCAGCAAAGGACCTGAGATGGAAACAGAATCCGCATTTTTCAATGCGGGGCTCGAGTGGATACGTGAAGCCAAGGTACTTCATGACGGGTTGTCAGATTTGGTGATAGATACCGCGGAAGTGTTGAAGGTGGATCCGGATCAGATCGTGGAAGCTGTCAAGCGACTGCCCAAGCCGGAGGAACTGAAGAAGAGGGATGAGCGTATCCAGGAGTTGGAGGCGGAACGGAATCTATTCCAGACCCGGGTGAATTGGGCGGAAGGAGAAAGAGAAGGAGGCTCTCGCGCTGGTCAAGAATCTAACCGGGGCAGTCAACATCAAAGCCGACATCATCACGAAAGCTGCCTTGTTTGACTCGAAGATGATATCGGAAGGCCACATTACCGGAACCAAGGTAGTTACCATCCTCGTAGACTTCACCGCAAGGATAGAGCGAGTTTTCAAGGAGATCCAGAAGTTGTTGGCGGCCATCGACCCAAACCATGCGATGGATATCTCCACCTTTCCGGAACTTCCTTTTGTCGCAAGTACCCCAGGGAAGCCAGTGGCGGATCAGGCAACCCGGATGGAGGGCCTGAGGGGGATACTCACACCAGCCGAGCCTTCCGCCAGTAAGATACGAATGACGGAGTTGAATTTGAGGCCAGCCTCGGAACCGGAACCGGAGTCTAGCGCGAAAACGGTTCCGGTGCCATCTAAGTTCTCAACTCTGGAAGTTCCCAAGGCACAAACAATGCCGAATTTGATGACCGGATCATTCAAGGTTCCGGGACAGCAGGTTAGGGGAGATCTCATCAACCGGATCGGTGGGATGACCAATCCGGCTCGGACTAATCCGAAAGGATTTGTGCACATGCAAGAGACCACGCCGGAGAAAGGAAGCAAACCCGCAACATTGGAGGATACAACACCAGAGAAGGAGAAGGAAGTTCAAGTCATTGAAGATTCTAACGAGGAGAGTGCCCACTCCACTTCCGGAACCGAAGGCGACAGCGATCCGTCTCCAGCAACGCGCCATATCCAGACTCGGGCCACAACAAAAACTACGCCAACAAAGAATACGAAGGGGACGCCTACCAGCCAAGCAGGGAGCCGTTCAAAAAAAGGACGGAAGCCAACACATTAGGGTTGGTAGGAGAAGAAGTATAGGATTCGGAATGGGGTTCCGAGCTTGGACCCGGTTCCCGGAATTTTAGGCGAATAGTAAGGAAATCCGGTTATCTCGGACGGCAGTTAGCAATCTTTTCGGATATTTTGGGAGGTTCAGGGATTGGTGGCCTGGATTTCCGGGTTTCCTTTTTAGGCTTTTAGGAGTTGACTTTGGATTTTTGTGTTAGTATTTTAAGGGCAGGCAAGTTATTGTCTGCCATTCCATTCCATCCTACTCCACTAGATTTTGGTGCTTTCACGTGTGTATTACAATTTTCTTTTCTTAATGTAAGTCAACCAGAACACTATATTCAATATTCTGAGAGGTTTGGAGTCTTTCAAAATAATATAGTCCATTTAGACCCTAAATAATGAATTATAATGTTCTACAGTTTAGGCTATATTTTCTAGTTGTAATTTGCAATTTCCATTAAAATGAGAGTCTTTTGAGTGATTGTCTGTTCAAACACATGTAATTTGGTTTAGAGCAGTTTAATGTTCTAATTAATATAAATAAAGATTGTGTTATTTTCTAAACACTAAGTCATGAGCTCCATAGTCTGTTGTAAGGGGTTGTTCATCTCATTGAAGCGGTTCGAGTTCGATTCCCGTCAAAGACATATGAGCGCGTGAGAAAAAAAAATGACTTGGTGCTGCTAAGTGAGCTTTGCAGGCAGGAAAATTGTAGCAACCAACCGGCCCCCTACCTAGAATGTGACAAGTGCTTTACATGTTGACCAAATAAATAGTGGATATTTCCACTACATTTTGCTCCCCAATAGCAATGTAAATTCAAATAAAATGTACTCAATGATAAACACAAAATAAAATGAAGTAAAAAATAGATAAAACAAAGTTGAAGAATACAAAATAAAGAATATTGAACAGAAAAGACATTGTTTTGTAAACACAAAACATACAATTCAACACATTTATGCAATACTAAACAATGAAATACAAACAATCAAATCAAACCTACACCATCTACTCTAATATATGAATTCCATTCGTTTTATAAAACATGACGATGGAAACAACATATTTATAAAATTTGCAATATACATCAATACATAGCTACAAATATCAAGTATATGATGCAAGGCTTCGGTTGATGATGTCAATTTGAGTAGCTGGAATCTTGATCATGCATTGGCGAGTATCCTTCTGAATGTTAGGCTTCCACGCTGTCATAAGAGCATTTGTATGCTCCCAAAGTGGCGGTTCAGTTTCATCCACTTTCCAACGTAGACCTCTTTCACTGTCCCATCCAATGTAGAAGTCTTGAACATCTTCATCTCTCGATGTTGGACGGAAGTACTGAATGCGTATACAATTAAGTTTCTCCGGATTACAATTTGGATCAAACAATGCCCTTGCAATCCAAAGAGGATGACTGTCACCTTCTGCGGGTCGAACTGCAACAAAATATCCTTCAAAGAGATCTCGACCCACCCTAAAGGATGGTTGTGGACGACCTCTCAAAGGGCCTACGTATGCATCATCTTCTCCGAACTCTTCACGGTCCTCGCCGTCTTCATCTAATTCATCCACCCGAGTAGCTTGAACACGGCTAGTTGGCCAGAAACCATCCTTTAAAACAGAAGATGAAGGTAGTGGTTCTAGCAATGCTATCTTCACGCCACGCCAGTAGTGCACTACGTGCTCATAACGTCTTCGGTACTCCCCAGTGCGATCTTGATTGCACAAATGCTCCCAGTACTTTACAAATCCAGATATGCCCTTCAAGATGTCCTCCGTGCCTTTCATTGGACTTGGCAAAACTACTTCTGGCACTCCACGTGGCCACAAACTTTGCCCTTCCAAGTCCTCCTTCCACAATTTCATTCCATTACCAGCCCCCTTTGGTAACCAATCAACATCAGTGCACAACATCTTGTACTTCATAACTGGACATCCAGTAGAGTCCAAGTAAAACTTGACTTGTTGTGGCTTGGTATGACCAACCATGATGTCATTGCCGTCTAAAACACTGCCTGCTATGAAACCTTTGAAATCTGGCACCTCCTCTATGAGGTGAGGGATTGTTGGAATGGATTCCACATCCATAAACGACTTCATAAGTGCAGGAATTGTAAGGAAGTTTTCCTTCTTCAAAAGCATGCTCCATCTTCCAAAGAGAGCATCAATGTCGTCATGAGTATGACCCACGATCATGAAGTTCACGTACACTTCACGAAAGATCTTGTTTGCAACAAGTAGAGACCAGTAACAAAAAACAAATCTGTTTTTGTTGTCTCCGGTGGCATTATCCATCTGCACATTCAGAATTGGGGGAAGTGGCATCCCTGGACATAAGGTTTCCGGTAGTGGAGGTAGCGACGCTTCACACACTTCGGCACCCTTGAGAATTGCCTTGGACAAATCTGTGGATCCTGACCCTGTAAACAATTGCCGAGAAGATGATTTCGGTGGTAATTCCAAATCTCACAACAACTTCGCCATGGAGCCAATAGTGTAGTTGGAGTCGTGGGGAAACATATCCAAGCCATAATGCGCATATCGAACATCACCATGACCGTGTGCAATCATGCCAGTCACCGAAACGGGCAACTTCGTGAGTCCATCAAGTTCTTTAGTCTTATGGGAAAAGACCGGAGAAGCAGTTTTGGCATGGTCCATCTTGTCATGCATGATTGTCAAACATTCGTGTGGAAACTCGTGCGAGCGGTAACGATTGACGTAATACATCTCCCTATGCGCCCGAGCAATAGCCAAATGCTTGTCAAGCCTCCTTGACCATATCAAAGCACTTTGAGATCCAGCAATACAACTCCTTCGTAGCTCTTGTAATTTGTCACACACTGAACACCGAGCGAAATTATCACCAGGTTTCTTCACCTCAAACTTCGAGAACTTGGAAGACCTGATCTTGCTTAAGTTCGAAGTTGAAACCTCGGGTAATCCGAATGCTGCATTGACGTCGTTGATTTCCTTCATCTTACCCTTCCACTGAAAAGTAGAGGGAAGACACATGGAAACAACCTTGTCCCCTGACTTCAAAGTTCGAGTACGATGTGGCATGTGGTCCGCCTCCTTCTCGAGGATGCACTTCAGCGTTGCAGTTGCTTGTTGGGTGTGCTTTCTCGGCTTCTCCAATCCTGTATTCCCATAGTCTCTTGCCTCTCGTTCGTCCTTCCAATATTTGAGGTATCGGTAGAATGTGGCCTCCGGGACTCCAGAAATATGCATCCATGCTCGCATGCACACATTAATACCTTCAACTGTCACCGTCTTCCTTCCACGCGCATCTAAATGAACAGACCTATGTACTTCAGTTTTCATGTGCGACCTGAACTTGAATGATGTACATGAGTACATTCTCTCACGGAAGGCTCGAATCTTCTCCCTTGGAAACGGTTGAACGCAATTTTGAGAGCAACAGACTCTACTGGACACCAAGTTAATGGACTCTGGGGTGAGGAGTTCCTTAGATCTACGGGATGTCACGCGAGGTGGATTTCTGAGGATACTTGAATATGGCCGAGCAGATGTTGGAGGTTGTGGATTTTGGAGGCGAGCTTGCAGTTGATTAAATTTATCCCAAGCCTCATGGTCGTGAAGGCTTGCTCCCACGCAGTGGACTCGCTTAATCGGCCAAGCTACCAAATAGTAAATCTGCTCCTAAGGGATATCCACTTCAGAGAATGTCTTGGTGATGTGGACTGCTACATGGGTATCTCCAAGGGGACCAGTAGCTCCAAGCACGAGGTCTGAGTTGACACTATGGCAAGTCCCTTCGCCAACAAGTAAATCCGCCTCATTGTAGAGAGTGACACATCTTGTATTCCATAGATGGCGCAGGATGCCCTCGCATTCAGGAATGCCGACATTCATCCCTTCCAAAACAGGAAATTCTTCATCCGAAAACTCCATGTCGTTGATGGGGTCCCCGTCAATATTCATCTCTGTATCCTTTAGATAAAATGGTAGCCACTCTGTTCAGAAGAACAACACGTCTTTCAGTATCCTAATGAAACCATAACAATCAGTTCGAATCGAGCTTAACAGAGTGGATCTCGAGATCCAGTACACTCACTCAGATGATAGTACGTTCTGCGTATACAAGCATCTAGAAAGGCTGAATGCTCTGAATATTTGGAAAATGGCGCGCAGGTAGTTAAGGCATTAGAAATCCTCTTCGACAAATAAATGGGAACTTACCCACGTCAATGTCAGCTCGATTCAAGCTGACCACTGGATCTATCGATTCGCACCTATTCAATCTAATCTATAATATTCTATATCACAATCCTTCTTGACGGCGACTTGAGATGACCAACCACATTATGATCATAAATCCTCATTCAGCTCGAATCGAGCTGATCAACCACACTACATGACTATTTCCTCGTTCAGCTCTTTTCAGAGCAAATATGTGAAATTGATAATTATATCTCAACTGGCAAGATAAGATCTTCAGGAATTGTAGTTTAGTTCGAATCGAACTGATCGTGCACTCAGTGAACTCGTTCATATGTATTCTTTGTCAACTCAGTCAGCTCGAATCGAGCTGACTGTGCAGTTCCTGTACTAAGTCAAACATGTTTCTTGTGTGTTAATGATAAGCTCGATTCGAACTAAATCTCCCCGGGTTTTTCGGAATAACTGATTCAGTAATATTGAATATAGTAATCCGTATTTTTCGGCATACATTTCGGAGTTCCCTCAGCACTGCGACAACTCTACTTCATCAACAACGAGGTTCCTGAAATGGTAGAATTAAATCGGTAATGAAGGGCAAATTGCTTCATACAATCATCGTTATGAAACTATAGAAATGGCCGACGCGTTCATCAGTACACCATAGTTGCGAAGTCCTGAACTCTATTTCGATCAAACCGCGATACGGAAACAACAAAGCATCAAACTGAAGTCGCATACCACCACATCACGTACGTCTCATTCAAAAAAAATATGAAAGCATCCCCGCAGCTGCAAGAAACAAGTGTGGCACTTACAAGTCCTTCATAAATGCTGAGGGGAAAGCACACGCAAGTCGACACGAACGACGACAAAGAGAGCGACAGAGAGAAAGAAAGAAAGAAGATGACTGAATTCCGTGGGAAGGCGTACTCCCCAGTCAATGGCGGGAACTTCTGGGCGGCAAGAGAACGGCGCGAACTGAAATTTGAAATGCGTCACTGTAGGGCTTCCTACAATCAGGGAATACTTTGAAAAAGCACAGCCAAAAAGGAGCATCCGAAGCGAACTTCCGGGGTACTATTAGGTATACATTCCAATCATACATTCCCGAGAATATGGAACGCATACTTTCCAGAGAAATACTCTAAAGTTTAACTAGCGGTTGGTACTTCTGAATTCATAATTAGTATTTTGTTAGAATTTAAGTGCATTATATCATATAGAATGCAGAAACAAAAATTTGATAAATCTTCAAATTAAAATTTATTTTAAGAAAAATTATGAAGAATCGGTTCGTCCTTGCTACGCTATGCATTCATCATTTGAATTTCAGTATAATTTTTATGTATTAGATAGAATAAGCAATAGTTTTCAAAATAAATATTCAACTAAAAAAAATTAAATTTTTCGTAAATTTTTTTTCATATGAGCAAACTTTGATATATACAACAGAAATTCATTAAACGATTTATGTTAAATAATATACATTAATGATACATTAAAATGCATTAGAAATTTGAATCAATTATTACAAACAATGGCAATCCATATTCTAGAATAAAAAAGAAACACTTCTGAAATGTAAATTTCAAGATTTCCATAAACAACTTAATTGTTGTGAAATCAAAAATAGGCATGAATGTTTTTTAAACAAAATGAATGCACTATTAATTCAATATATTCCATATTAATAAGAATATTAAATCTACTAATGACAGGTTCAAAAAACATAACAACTCTAGAGTCAGATTGAAAAATTCAGTATTCTATATAAATGAATGCATCTATTTAATAGTAAATCCCACAAATGTAAAATACATTCTCCACAATAATTTTAAGTTTACTTAATTACAACAAATCTAGGTCACTCTACACTTCGGAGATGGAACACATATTGACTGTAGAAACATCTACAATTTAGAACTTCTTGGTTCATTTGGCTAATGAAATAGACATGTAAATGAGAGAAAGAATTGTAATAGAAATTAAAAACGCCCTATTCAATGATAATGCATGGGCACCTCATGAAAAAAATAATGTAATTCAATTTTTCCACGTGGCTCAAGGTTCATGCTAAACTGACCGAGCCTGCACTTTGTCTCACAAAGTCAAAAAAAATATGCAATAAAAGTGCAAATGAGAAAGGAAAAATTCATAGAAGTTGCAATCACGCTCTTCTTTAACAATCCATGGACATCTAATCAAAAAAATAATGTAAATGAATATTTCCACGTGCCTCAAAGTTCATACATAAAAGGCCAAGTCTGTACGAACGTCATTAACGTTATAGTACCTTGTGGTATGAACGTCATAATACCTTGAGATACCAATGTCATGAAATTCAATCAAGGCCAATGTACATGGTCCAAAAACTTGTGTACATAAGCTCTAAATTCTTTTCCAATGTGGTTTGGATCAATGCATGTGTTTTAGAAAATACATTCATTTGGTGACCCACATGTATTTATAAACCTACACTATTAAAATTGACTATAGTTTGCGGTACCAATGTCATGGAAATCAATCAAGGCCAATTTAGATGGGCCCAAAGTCTTTTCCCACAAGTTATAATTTTTTTTTGGTTGTGGATTTGGTCAATGCATGTGTGAAAAAAATAAATGGGTGTTCCCCATGTTTTTTGAAACGTAAAGTCTTCAAATTGACTGTATTTTTAGGTCCCCATGTCATGAAAATCAATGAAGGCCAATTTAGATGGGCCCAAAGTCTTTTCCCACAAGTTTTAAATTTTTTTGGGTTGTGGATTTGGTCAATGCATGTGTGAAAAAAATAAATGGGTGTTCCCCATGTTTTTTGAAACGTAAAGTCTTCAAATTGACTGTATTTTTAGGTCCCACTGTCATGAAAATCAATGAAGGCCAATTTAGATGGGCCCAAAGTCTTTTCCCACAAGTTCTACATGTTTGTGAAAAAGAATTGATATTAGAGTGGATTAATACAATGACATTAGAGAGGTGCCATGCTAATTGTTTATTTTGGCTTCAAACTTCATTCACATATTATATGTATACATACAATAAATCAATACACTTGTGAAGATTTCAATTCTAAATTTGGAAATGCCAATTATCTTATATCACTCTATTTTTACTTCTGAATTTCAACTCTCTTCATTGACCATAATGTTTTTGTAATTTCCCAAGATTTAAAGATGTGATATTGTACTAGCTAAAGGCCATATTTGTTAAAATGAGACGAAATGGTCATTTTGAGACTTCAACCCTATAACAATTACAATGATTTTATCCTCCAGTCGAAGATAAATTGAGAGTGCAATCTTTGAATATAAAAGTTTATATATATATTAATATATAAAAGTCTCTAATTATCAAATAGTCTCAAAATTGAAGAGTTATGACGATCTATCTTCAAGTCAAAGATAAAATTGAGACTACTCATTGTCTCATTTTAATGAATATGGCCTGCCTATTGTATTCCTATAATATCACAAATTCTGATAAAATTGGAATTACTTAGTTGGTGCTTGCTTTGGTAAGGAAACATTATAATCCATCATTTATTATTATAATGACATTCTTAAAATTAAAATCTTCACAAGTGTATTGATTTATTGGGTATAAATCTTTTTACAAGTTTCCATTTACTATTACTTTATTTTTTCATCAAAATGCAAAAGAAAATGTATAATCCAAAAAACGTATGACATGCTGAAAAAGGTTATTGGTAAAAAAAGTGAATACAATGAAAAATGGTAAGTAATCGAAGTTTAGGATGCAAAAGAAAGGTCCAAGTAACACTACACTAATGATGATAAATAGTGTTATCCATACTAATTATTTTAGAAATGCTATAAGTTTTTACTCTTCATAAATATTTTTACGAAAACCATAACTCCTAGTATCATTCTAAGTGGGAAAACTCTACATCCATAGTTGGTAAAAATATTCATCAAGAATGAAAACTTATGACTTTTCTAAATAAATTAATATAGGTAACAGTATTTATCATCATTAAAGTAATGACAACATACTAGTATTAATAGTCATTAATGTAGTCGTTACAAAGGGACCTGGTCTGGACCCGGTTCGAGCACTAGAAGGGGTCGGGTAAGAGGGGGTCGGGTATCAGCGGGAGGTCGGTCACCAGGCAACAGGGCGGGTTAGTATACCAGAAGGGGTCGGGTATGACCGAGAGGTCGGTTATCAGCCAACGGGTCGGGTATGACCGGGAGGTCGGTTATCAGCCAACGGGTCGGGATAGGGTACTAGAAGTGAGTCGAGTCGAGATTAGGGTATTAGAAGGAGTCGAGTAC
The DNA here is from genome assembly GCA_950106755.1 of Climacium dendroides. NCBI lineage: Eukaryota > Viridiplantae > Streptophyta > Bryopsida > Hypnales > Climaciaceae > Climacium > Climacium dendroides. The sequence continues at coordinate 692,017 of CATNNA010000020.1, read as the reverse complement.
TAAAGGGGGTCAGGTGTCATCGGGGGGTCGGGTATTATCAGAAGCCGACTTTGGGGTTAGGGTTTGGCGCCCTCCGTTTTTTTTTCTCATTCCCTGTTGTTGTGCCGTGTGATCGCCATGTGATCGTGTTCGTGTTGCTGCGCCGTGTGATCGTATTCGTGTTGCTGCGGCGTGTGATCGTGTTCGTGTTGTTGTGCCGTGTGATCGTGTTCGTCTTGCTGCGGCGTGTGATCGTGTTCGTGTCGTTGTGGCGTGTGATCGTGTTCGTGTTGCTGCGCCGTGTGATCGTGTTCGTGTTGCTGCGCCGTGATCGTGTTCGTGTTGCTACGCCGTGTGATCGTGTTCGTGTTGCTGCGCCGTGTGATTGCCGTGTGATTGTGTGAGTGCATTGCATTTTTTGGGGAGTGCACGGAAATTGGAAGTGAGTGCATTGTATTAGCTTGAGTTGTTTCTATCTTCCTCTGAGTGCGCTTTTGGAGTACTCGACAAGGCAGACAAAAACCTGTAGCTGCTAGGGTTTTCAGAACGTGCTCCATTGGAATTTGAAGGCGACCCTAAGACTTCTACTCTGTCTGATAAGCAGATATTTAGAATTGGTGTAGTTGATTTGTAACCCGTTGTGCTAACTTCATCTCTGTTTTGCTTTGGTTTGCAGCAAAAATATTACTGTGGCTGCCTTCTCAGTTTCCCATTGATCCCGACTGTTGTTCTAGAACTGTAAATTGAATCAATGCCCCCCCGTATCTTTCTTGTGAGTGCTACTACGCTTCTGGAGCACGCGGTAAGGCAAGCTCGAGTGCGCTTCTGGAGTACGCAGCCGCGGCAAACAACAACCTGCAACTCCTGTTCCGGATTTAGAGCGTGCTCAAGTGACATTTCAGGGTTCTGAATATCGAATTTGGTGGCTGCAGCGCTGGAACGGAAACGGGAACTTGAAGCTTCCGAGAGGTGACAATTTCCTTGTAAGTTACTATCGATGTTGTGCATTTTGTTGTGGAGACGTGAGTCCTGCTTCCTGCGATATGTCAATTTTGGTTTTCAACTGGTATGTCAATTGCGATATTTGGTTTTCAGCTGGTATGTTAATTGGTATTCAGTGACAATTTTTTGGTATGTCAGCGGGTATGTCAACTGCAATATGGAGTTTGCTTCAATGACAATTCGTTTGGTGCAGTTTGGTTCTTAGTGGGATGTAAGTGGATTTGGCAATTGTAGTGTGCAATTTTTCACAGGAATCTTTAGGGAGGGAAATTTAGACCCAGAAGGTGCAAAGTTAACGGTTTTGTGTGGTACCTGAATTAGGTCACTTGGTTTATTGTCCTGTATGTATTGGATTGAGTTTTCATGTTTTTGAATTCCTGTGTTTTATTATTTAGTATGAATGGCTTTAGGTTCGTAGTGTTCTTATTCCGTATGCAATTGAAGAAGTATTTGAATTGCATATGATGTCACCTGCAGCAGCCTAAACTTGTTTGCACATTTGACCATGCAGGTGCAGTTAATCTGGTTTAGTATTGCAGATTTGGGACAATTTGGAGGGACTCTGCTTCTGTTAATTTAATTCCGTGGTAGTAGTTCTGCATTCAGTGGTTCTTCTTCATCGACTTATTTCTTAGTGGTATGATGCCTATTTCATTTGTTTTGCATCTGGTAGAGGTTGAATCATTTTTTTATCATGGGTTTAAAGAGGTTAGTAAGGTCTGTGTTACGGTCTGAGTAGGGTTTTCGTAGGGTTCGCTTGCGAGTTCTCAGGGTCTGTTGATAACATTCTGGTCAGGGTGAACTATAGGATTAGCTTTAGCGACAGTCAAATGCGAATTCAGCTCGAACAGCACTGAATGTCGAAAATGCACTCCCGTTAATCAGATGGGTTTGAGCTGAATATGCAACAAGTCGAACCACCCAACCAGCTCGACTCGAGCAAAATCATGATTTTCGGCCCTTAACAACAGCACGAAAGAAGAAAAGTACAGTAAATGCACTCATAACCAAAAGGAACGATTGTCCAGACAATGATAAATCCCGCTCTACTCAGCTCGAATCGAGCTGATTTTAAACAAGAAGGTCCATCAATCCAGAGAAATGTTAATGTCAAACCCACTAAAACAACAACAATGTAACGAATAACTAAATTAGCTCGAATCGAGCTAAAACAACTCAATTGAAATAAAAATATGTCAAAACCACAAAAGCGTCCACAAAGTCAAGAAGATTAACTTTAATATACAAACTAAGAACATGACATTCACAAGTCTACAAAGCCTAAAAGTCCCCGTCAAAAATAATAAAAAAACTAGAACGTTAAAAAATCGACATCACACAAACCTTAAAACGTGCACCGACCAGAACAAACCAGACAATCAACTCGAATCGAGCTAAATACACAGTAAAACATGACACATCATAAGGCCTCTCACAACAAAAGAAAACCAACCACACAAAAATGACAATAGAAGCGCAATGATACCACAAACCGCCACCTAAGAGTTCGATTCGAGCTCTCCCAATATTAATATAGCACAACACAAGTAGATAATGAAACAAATCTAAATCGGACACTCGATGTTCAGAAAAACAGAGAACCAGGAAGCTCGACTCGAGCTCTTATAAGCATCAGTGACATAAACATTAGAAAAGAATGACACATAGACAACAACCAGCAAAACGATAAGACATTGAATCCCATGAAGAAGGCAATGCAGCGATAACTGAACTGAAGCTATAAGCTCGAATCGAGCTAAATGAATACGTTGACATGCTGAATAAACTACAATGTGCAGATGGATAGCCAGGTTGAAAAGCTGCAACAATACTTCACAAGGACAGAAGTCCTGAAGGTCAGTGAAGATGATGGGGACGACTTCCTAGACGACGGGGAGTACTGGGAATTCACTTACCCGGAGAGGGTCGAGTGCTGGAGCCTTACCATGATCCCCTGTACAGAGCTCATTGCCTTCTGCGTGAAATACAAGGGGATGAGCTACTTCCTCCCCATGTCCTACGAAGAGCAAGTGAAGGACGTGGTGGAAGACATTCCGCCAACGATTAAAATTCACTGTCAGACGGCTGTCTTGGGTGTCCCCGCCAAAGATCAATACAACTTCACCATCCACTTCAACTCCGAGAAAATACCATTCCGCGTGACAAATCTCATCCAGAGTCTTGAAACTACGTCGTTTCAAGACCACATGAGGAAGCTCGAGGAGAAGGTGAACGAGAGGGTCTTCTTGAAAGAAAACGGAGATCCGATATCAGGCCACAAACTATGTAGGAAGCTCAGGCAAATGTTCCAAGACTTTGCTTGTCTAAAAATGAAAATAACCATAGAGCGGGAAAACAAAACTGCCCGCACCGTGTCCTTGAATGTAGAGAACCAAGGAGGGAGTCAGATCTCCACTGACAAGCAACCTCCTACGGATACACAGAGGAGGGGGCAACGAAACAAAAAGCCTGCTGATCCCAGGAGACAACAAAGGCAAACCAGTAACCTTGCCTCATCCTCCCAACAAAAGTCCATGGAGAAATCGGGAGATCAGTCCGGTGTTGACGACATCGCCTGCGACTTCAGTGACATTCCCGAGTCCTTGCGGGTGAACAGGAAGCCGGACTACGAAGAGTCTAACAAGGCCTATAAGAGGTTCTGGACTGCTTGCACAGATGTGTTCTTGTACAAGATGGAGAAGAAGACCCTTCCCATCGACAAACTTATTCAGGCACCGGCCACGCTGAACATCCGAAGTAAGGAGGATCGCATCGTCGAAGACATGATGCACTGGCTCGTAAATATGCTAGACCACAGCAATCGACAGACGCTCTGTGTGATGCCCGTGAACAAGCCCACAAGAGACGGTGATGATTCGTGGGAAGAAATCAAGGACGGCGATTTCTACATTATAAACGGGCAGCACAGCGTGTGGGCAAGCAAACTAATACAGGACCCCAAGTACAATGTCGCACCCGAGATCGTCAACGACTACCGAGCATGGAGTTGCTACATTGTGTGGACCGAGGACGTTGAAATTCTGCGATCCATTTCAACGTATTACAACCGCATGAACCACTTTCAAGCAATCCAGCCATCGTGGGCCACGAACATTCTGGGGGCACGGAAGGTCTGGGAGGAGATGGGGAAACCGCGGAACCCCAAGGATGACACCTCCTCTGGATCTGTTACAAGCTCTCGGCAGTCCAAGGAGGCGCACATCAATAAGATGAAATACGCGGTAAGTATTCACCTCGACTCGAGCTGAATTTGCACTGTGATATGTCCCTCCCTCGAAACCCCACAGCAGTTCAGCTCCAATCGAGCTCATTCATTAACTGTCAGATAATGTGACAATTCGTTGCAAGAATTCCTGAAGGCCATGCAGATGCGGTTCTCCATGATCGACGTCGCCAAGGGTCAGACCAAGGCTAAAGGAAAAGACACAAAAAATAGTCTGGTGATAACCAACGAGGTAAAAATTATCACAGCACCAGACGAAGTCTTCAACCTCTGGAGTGAGGTAATCTCCAGTGCGGCACATGGCGAGTTTGTTGACCCAGACACGCTCAAGAAGTTCAACGCCAAGCCTTCATGGAAAACGGAGAACGGAATGCTCAATAAGGAGTATTTCAAATTCTTCGGGAATCTCACGTACGAGGACCTGAAGAAGTTCGCCAACCATATTTTGAATAAGTCTGGCGACAAAAGAAAGCAGCCTCATCCAAAAGTGATGATCAAGCAGTCATCGTCAGTTTTGGAAAGTTGCTACTCATCGAGTGCCTGGATTGAGAGGCGCAAACGAAAACAGTTCGTGAAGAAGGAGTTGAATAAAATTGACCCATCACTTGGACTCTTGAACGCGGACAATGAGGTCGTGCCGAAGAAATGGAAGGAGTTTAAGTCCAAACATTTCGTGACCTCGGCTACAATGAATGTTCTCCTCGAAAGGCCTGGCAAGGAGTTCTTCTCGGAGATTAAGCAGTTGAAGTCCAAGAATAAGTCCACAGAAGAAATTTCTAAGCACGCTGTTGAGTTCTTCAAGGTCTTCCTGAGAGAGAGAAAGAATTTCGTCCCGCCGTCAACAGTGGCGTACTATGCGCCATACAACATCAAGGACGACAGACACATGGCATGGCCAACCGGTGTGTGGACTGTGGACACCTCGGCTGATCTGAAAGTCGGGGTCATTGACTTCCGTTTGATTCCGGGAGTGTTGTCCAAGCAGAAGGGCACAATCGCGATTCCCTACTTCAACACCGTCATGCTGTCGTTGATGGGGAAGCGTAAGCCCCTGCTGGAGGAGGTCCCAGTCTGGCTTTTTATCTGTGCGGATGTAGTGGAGCAGACGCAAGTAACGGCGTTTGTGCAGAACCACGAGGAGTTGCACAAATTCAGGTGCGAGTATGTGGACTACATGCCCGGGGACTACGAGCGTCTGGGTGACATGTCGTCGGCAAAGGCAAAGTCCCATGCCAAGGTCCTGCTTATGTTCTTATTCAAACCCGACTATTGCACGGACGTCAAAATCCCGAATGCATTTTGGGCTCCGGACACACCGGTTTTCAACACGCCGCGCGGGTACAATGAACTGGAATTCCGCATATATAACGTAGAGCTTCGCATGGAATTCTACTTGTGGGTGGTGAAGTCCTTCTGCAAGGCTGGTGACAGTGTGTTCTCGGTCTTTGCCAGAGGGAAGTTCACATGCGCTGCGGTGGTATGCCCTCATCCCTCACATTCCTTCAGACTCACTATGATTGTCGCTTCAGTTCGAATCGAGCTTAATTGTTTGTTGATTCAACTCCAGTCGAGCTGATATGATAGTTTACTGATGCTAAATGCTCGTTTCCGTCACCGCAGATGAGTTCCGTGAATGTGTTCGCAGTTGGAGTTAAAGAGGACTCCCTCTTCTGGAACGACATCGTCACCACGGCCATGTTACTTGACAGGGCCGACTTTCTAGAGTCGGGCTACAGAGTGGAGGAGTCTAAGTCAAGTAGGCAGCGGGAGTCTCATTCGACACCTTCGCCCGCGAAGACAATGCGGAGGGCCCCGTGGGATTCTCCATCCACTGGTCGTCGGAGCAAGAGACTTGTCGAGGAGCCTGAAGTGATCTCAAGCTCCGATGACGATGCAAAGGATTGCCAGCAAGATGAAATGCTGGATCCTCCTTCATCGCCTGTTCGTGCAACACCAACAGAGCATCGTGGCTCCTCTACGTCAACTGGAGACGCGATTGAGACACAACCGTCGTCAACTCCGTCGTCCACCCATCCACAGAAGAGAAGGAAGACTTCACTCGTGGATGACATCCTCGAGAGGAGGTTTGTTGAGATCGAGGAGAAGCGGCTCCAAGATCGGGCGGAGAACATCCTGCAGCAGCAGCAGATGAACATGAGGCTGGATAGCATGCAGACGTTCATGCTGCAGGATTCCAAGGAAGCTAATGACAAGTTAGTCGCCTTGATTTTGTGGATGAAGGGTGGGAGGCCCATGGCCGAGGTCCAGCCTGCGGCACCTCAACTGAGGCTTGAAAACCAGCCATCAACGTCGTCTTCGGCCCCACCTTCAGGTTAGGTAGGCCCAACAGAGTTCGCGGTGCCTGCACCACCCTCGCATCCACCGCCTAGGACACCACCTCCTCCACCATCATCCGCGGTTACGCCACCGGTACCTGTGGAGGCGCAGTGTGCACTTGCTCCTCCAGAGGCAGGCAGTGGTGATGTGGTGGAGACCCCCGACCAGCCAACCGCGTCTCCTAGCCAAGAGTCCGGCTCAGGTGCACCTCAATGATCACTCGGTGTTCTTGTACAGTTTTAGCTCGGCTCGATCTAGTTTTTGACGTGGGCTGTATGTAGTTTTAGAGTTATCTCATAGACAACTCAACAATTTTGACATAGCTGAACTTCTAGTGGACCGAACCATGGAGTTCAAAATTTTCAGACATTGTGTATGTACATCAAAACATTTTTATGTAAAGCGGTAATACCCGGATTCCTTACAACACTTCCTTTGTACACTCCTGACTTGCAGGCGCTGTTAATGTTGTAGATTTGTTGCCACCTACTATTGCATCAGGTGTACTCACTTCCGAACCGACCTCATCGAAGAATGTGCCTGATGTTGTCTACGAGCCGACGGATCAAAATGTCACCTTCAAAGAGGACAAGCCTAAATCCTTAAATAGTGCCGCTCTTGTACTTGAAGACAGTGTCATACTTGATGCCGATCTTCTCGAGGTCATGATACCCGAGCCGACCGCTACGACAAGGGATGTTACTGCGGAGACAACCGAGACCTCGCAGCAGAAGGTATGTCTTGAATTTTACATTCTGAATTCTATGTTTGTTTAGTGACACCTACAAATCTGATCGACCGTTTCAATTAGCGCGATGTCCAGAGGCTATGAATGCAGGATAATAACTAGCTCCACATTCGTCCATTGTTTATCAGGAATCTGATCCTCCACGTGATCTTCCAAGACATAAGGAGGTGGTCAATCTTCCATTGGAGTCCAGGGCTGTGGACAAGTGGATCAACGTCGTCCTGGACCTCAATGGGGTATTGTGCGCCTGTGAAGATCACAAGTATAAGGGCTGGGCCAAACAGACTGGGGACGTATTCCAACCGCACTCTGCTACTAAGCCAGCAGTTGTGGGGCCAAAGCTAGTGTATGTTCGTCCCGGGTGTTCTGATTTCTTACGTGCGTTAGGAGAGATAGCTACAATTTCAGTGTGGAGCAGTATGAAGACTTCCACCACTGATGAAGTGGCCGCCTATCTCTTTAAGGGGCTCGACCTACCGGTAGTCAAACTAGGACAGACCTCTTGTACGACTCTGAAATGTAGGGAAAAAAACTCCAGAATTACAACATTTAGGGAGCCAGGCACAAATAAGGAACTCTTCCTTAAAAACTTGGAGACCTTGTTCACTGGCTACCGGGGGAGGTTCTCGTCCCAAAATACCGTGATAGTGGATGACAGTCCCATGAAGCACATTCTTAACAATGTTGAGAATGTCATTTTACCGGAGTCATGGTCATACAGAGGTAATGGTGTGAAGGACACTTTCCTCCTGGATGTCCTACTCCCTTGGTTCCAGAATCTTCACATGGCTTGTGAAGAGGGACTTAAGTCTTTCCGAGAAAATGTGGCCAATCGAATTGGACACCGCATGCTCTGTGACGATAGAAAACAGAAGAGGGAGTACGATAAGTTGATGGAGGTCGTGCAAGCATCTTCCTGCATTCGTTAGGACTACGCTAAGGGAGGCATAGGTTCTCGATTTCCATGCTCTGGTCTAATTTAGCTCGAGTCGAACTGACTTAAGCCTGCCTTCTAGAGATTTGTAATTTCAGTCCTTATGCCTCTAATAAAATAGTCATGGTTTAGTGCTCGTGTCTCAAATCAACTCGATTGGAGCTTCCTAGTTGCTTGGATGGTGTGATTGATTCACGTTCTAGGTTTGTTTGTGGATGGTGTTTCATGTTCTCAATGCTATACAGTTCTATTTCATGGTCATGATATAAATATGATTTGCTTCTAGAGTCTGGACGTATGGAATTCAACTGATGAAGATGATCACCTTCCGTGCGTTGCGTCGGCGGATTCTATATTGGACTATGGACAGTATGCAATCCTGAGCAGGGGGAACTTTCTGTGCTCGGCGGCAACAACAAACTCCACAATGGACTATTCTACTAAGCCCGTGGATGATGGTGTGGTAGATAGTCTGCCTAATAACGGCCCACGTCTGCCAAAGTCCTGCTCACCTTCTCCTTTGCGCTGCGGGGGGCCACTTGCTTCTCAGTTATCGCCGATGGCACCAGACATGGCGCCAAAAAAGAAGCTTTATGACGAGGCCACAACTCAAATTCCTGCACCAGGGAACAAGTCAGGGATCTCTCGTGGATCTCATGATACTGGTGGATCTCGTGATACTCATATCGGAGCTGCTTGTGATAGTGCAAGGCGCCGTCCCAGGTATGTCATGTCAAGGAGCGTCCGGATGTCTAAGACACATGATGGGGTGCAGAGAATTCGAAGCGATGCTCGTCATCTCGACGCATCGGACCGCATGTTCTTACAATGGCAGAGGCATCAACGGTGGAATGAGTACAAGAAGCCAAATACAGGATACAGTCGGGGGCCTGAGATTCTCAAGGCGAGGGAGTTACAGCGATGTAAATCACACATATAATACTTGTTCATATTATGTGTTCATATTGTAGAGTGACAGTCTACAAAGAAGTACATGTTGGGAATTTATGAGTGATAGTCTTCCGTCAATACTAGGGGTTCATACATTATACATTTAGGACTGCTCGATAATAATGTTCTATAACAATACATGGGTGATGGTCCGAGATGACCCTAAACTATTGTGTGATGGGCGTGAGCTTTATGGAGACACGAATTATCCAACGTCCATAGTGGAAGAGAAATTCAAGTTTCCAAATAGTCCGCTTCGAGAATCGGTTGCAGTTATTGCTCCTGGGCAGTCCATTCCACATCCACAGGTTCCGTTGGAACAAGGGAGGTTGAAGAAACAAAAACATAGTGGATCGTTTTGTACTGATGTTTCAACTCCCAGTTGGGGCATCTAGAAGAGAAGGTCGTTGTAAGCGCAATGGAGGCAACCTCGGACAGATACAATCGGAGAAGAAAAATTCTAAAGGCTCGGGAGAAATTGAGGACTACATCTTGTAGCTCATGTACAATTGTATGTAGAAGAGGTCCTAATTATGTATATGTAGGCTCGACAATCCCTAAGTTTGTGTAGAGAGTAGAAAAATAATAATCCCTAAACCTTAGTAAGGCCTTGAGCCCGATTTTATCAATAGCAGAGAATAATGTAGGGTTTGTCGTAACTCGGAAGTTGTAGAGTCGAATATCAACTGTTCCCTCAGCGAATAATCGTTTGCATTGCACATGGAACCGACTGAGTGCACAACTGAGCTTGAAAGTGGAAATGGACAAAGCAAAAATTATATAGCTCAACTCACACCATGCTCGTCAAGTACACTCATACACTACTCTTTAGACATTGTGGTGTGTGAGAGTACTTGATGAGTAGGGGTGTGAGTCGAGTTATATGATGTTTGCTTTCTCCCTTTCCACTTTTAAGATGTCTTAGACCCGACTATGTGCATAGTTGAGCCAATTCGTGGTAGAAGAGAAAGGAAACATTATATAACCTTTACTCTCAACTATTCTTCGAATGTACACTCATACATTGCTTTTTGGACATTGTGGTGTGTGAGAGTACATTCGAAGAATAGCTGAGAGTTAAGGTTATATAATGTTTGCTTTCTCTCCTACCACGAATTGGCTCAACTAGGGGAACAGTTGGTATTCGATTCTACAATTTTCGGGGCTTTGACAATCGTGGACCTCATAGTCATTATGGACAGTACGTTGTCGTAGCCCGGATGTTGTAGAGTTGAATAACAACTGTTGCTTCACCAAATAATCTTTTGCATTGCACTTTCTCCGGTGCAATGTCTGAGAATATTAGGTCGGGTAATAGTTGGTATTCAACTCTTCAATTTCCGGGCTTTAACAATCCCTACGTTTGTCTCTGCTGTTGATAAAGGCAGGCTCATAACCTTTTGGTTACGAAGCCTTCATCTTCTGGATGCAATTGCCAATTTTACAAAAGTCCCAATGCTTAGTCGTAGTGCTTCCTGAACCCTACGTTTTACATCATATGTATCTTATACAAGTGTAGTCCACAATGGAAGTAGTAGTTTAGTACATGGATTACTTTATGTTTATAGTGCATACATCCAATACATGTATATTTAATGACTTCCTATAAATTATGAAGAAGTCACCATTTTGACCTTCGATTTTGGAATTTGTACCTTCCATATGCGCTTTCTGTGTCATTGTAATGCTTTCCTGGTAGTCATTGATCTACAAGTATATTAAATTCATGGTTGAAAGTCTCTTCCGCAACTCCCATTTCACTGGAAAACTCTCATTTTAATGAATATGATGTTCCAGGATACCTTTAGCTGCACTTTTGTTTAGACAGGGTCTTTTAGGCTGAGTGTATGCATGGGTGTATGGTCTGGTACTTGAGAAAGAGAAGGGAGGGAGAGAAGGAATCCGGATCTTGAGCTACGGATCATCTGGAGGTGGAGCTAGTGAGAAGGAATGCAAAGCTGAGTAAGGGAGTGTAAGTGCAACGTGCTTTTAAACTGTCGGAACGGCAATCCGGATAAGACGGTAGAGGTCCGTGCGAGTTCGGAACCAGGAGGGTTCTGTGCGGAGTTAAGCACCCGCCAAAGGAAAGGATCTCCCGCTACTTCGGAAAGTCTGCCAACCTCCCCTTGGTAAATTGTCTTCTCTTGGAGGTTCTATTCTTTTGGATCTATAAGTTCAGATCCGTCGTTGTAGTAAGAGAGGTGTGAAAATTGCTCTGTGTGACCTGATTCCGGAACGGCCAATCCGGAAACTGTGAGAGAATACTCCTCCCTCCTCCTACAACTGTGTTGTCTTGGGTGTATTGTTTAGTGGATTTAGAGTACAGAGAGGATTTTACACAAGTGGTGAGTCCCCACCCCTTTCTAGATCAAGGGCAAACCCTCTGAGGGTAAAACAGAGGCAACAAAAACCAGTGACGGAAGAGAGACGGAACTCAGATCCGGAGATGTCCGGATCCGAAACAGAATCCGGAATGTATTGAGTTTCCGGAACGAGATAGGGTGAGTGAAGAATGAGGATTAAGTGAGTAGTCACGATCCGGATACTTCTAACTTAATCGATATCTTATTAGAAGTTCTCTGGAACGATAATTTGTGTCATCTTGCAACCATTTGTCGTTGTAAGGATACTTACAGCTAACTGCGCATACGACATTGACCAAAGATGGTGACGTGGCGGAACATATTATTGTGGACATCCTTGTAAACATCTAGTGTCCACTTGGATGTCTTACATTGCATCAGTGTTTTTTGTAGCATCAGTATGTTGTGACTAAAATCTAGCAATGTTGTCGAAGACATTAAAGCAAAATCTTCACTTTTTCGGCCTGACACCCCAATGTCTTCTACGACGTATCGTGTTGTTGCGGACATACGTCGTTTTTGGCTGAATGTCCGGATTCTATTCCGGTTCATACTCTATCAATCCGGTTTCTGCTTTATAACTCCTACTTCTACAACACTTCCTATTCTGCCTCGTATACTCGAGATCCGATGGTAGGACTCTCGTTAGGTCTCTCCAACTGCTCGAACACCTCAGTTAGATTCCGGTTCCGTTCCCCATCCGGAGGTGGAACCGGATGCACTTCATCAGTTTCCGGGGAGTCTAAGTCGATCGGCTGCGGTCTGGTCGAGTGCATCTTCTTATGTGCCTTGCTTGACTAGGGCGTCTTGTCCTTCACCGGTTCCTGAGCTGTCTCTTCCGGAAATGTGGGAATCCGGAATCCGGAAACGGATCAATAATGCAAGAAGTAGCTGCGAAAAATAAAAATAAATAAAAAAATAATAGTTAGAGTGTGATTTTTGGACCAGATAACTTGAATTAGGAAATAAGCGTTACGGCACCACTCGTAACCGAAACTTATCCGGATCCGGAATTCGGACTCATCCGGAACATAGGAACCTACCGTATAGGTCTACCAACCTCCGAATCAGTAAGCTAACCTCCCATCGACATTCTCCTCCTTAGATTTGGAAGTCTGGATCTATCGTTGTAGTGAGTGGATTAGGAAAGTGCCTTTGTGTGACTTGTTCCGGATTGGCCAATCCGAAAACTATGAAAGGATACTTCCTCTTCCTCGCAGTGCAACTGTGTCATTTGGGTTTTGTTAATTAAAATTAGAATTTAGAGGGTTTAGACAAACAAGTGGTGAGTCCCCACTCCTCTTTAGATCAAGGGCGTACCCTTTGAGGGTAAAACAGAGGCAACAAAAATCAATAGTCGAAGGAGACGGAATCAGATTCGGTGTGTTCCGGATTCGGAAAATCTTTGTTTTCCGGAACAGAGTAAAGAAGTAACAAAACATACGAGTGGGGTGGAAGTTTGAGGAAGAGTTAGTGATGAGCCGGAAGTCCTTAAATCAACAATACCATACTAGAATTCCCTAGGACGATAACTTGTGTCATCTTGCTACAATTTGTTGTTGTAAAGATACTTACGGCTAACTATGTGTACGATAAGGGGTACCATTGATGTTATGTGAAGGAAAGTATATGACGTAAAAAAGGTATAGTTCAATACGTCTTTTAATAAACGCTGAATTGAATTGACCTATAAGAATGTTGTGGACGAAGACATTGAATACATCGGTGACTGTAATGTTGTATTGTTTGTTAGTTAATTACAATATGAAGTTGTTTTCTCATAATTTTTAGCAACGACTGGTAAGATGATTAAAGTAACCGATAAGAACAAGATGTGAACAACACAAGAAGTGTTGATGTGGTGGAGTTTGGTTGAATATTTATGAATAGGAGGTGTGTTACATTGATCCATCCCTCTTGTCTTTTGTAAACACTAATTTAGAAACGCATACTTTCATTTTAGAATTATTAGTTAGCAATTTGAATTAGATGTTTGTCTAACAAATTTTGCATTGTGTCCATAACTTGAACATTGTAACAAACTTTGTGATCCTTGAAGGTGACCTTTATACAAGTGATTTAGGAAATTAGTCTTTAAAGAAAGTATTAGGTAATTTTCCATGTTTTTGAAAGTAGGGAGCTGTAGGAGCTTAGTAGACAAGGTTGAAGATGTGAAGGCAAATGAAGGCTCATCAAATGGTACTATCGAGGAAAGGGAGCACATCTACTTCCAAATACGAAAGCCACCATGCTATACATAATAGTATTTGCAAAGCTTACGAGCATAATTTGTTTGTCTTTACTTTCTTCATGTGTATTTATGATTGAGACATAGAAATCATTATTTTTACTAGCGTCCTACACGCACTCTTTTACTTGATGGTATTCATATGTTTGTAGAATTGTAGGCATGAAATGTCAATGACCATTGCTTTGCTCTTAAGAAGAAAGGTGTGGCAAGATTTATTCATTTCTAGTCCCATTGACTTCATGTTATGGTAGGATTTTCTCAACTTTGTATTAACTGTATAAAATTTATTTCAAATACGGTTGTCAAAGGCGCAGGTGAGAATTTCGTGGCATATTGAGAAAATGGAATTTGTACAATATGTATGTGTGGTAAAAGTTCATGCTGCGGCCTTTGTAGTGATTAGTTGGACCAATATTCCTCCAGTTAGCCCTTAATTCTCACCAAAGGCCCAATTAGAGTAAAACGCTCCGGAATCGTTCCCACGAGGACTTAAGGTTTACAGATTCATAGGCTAACTCGACCTAAGCTTTCACTTTCTCTCCTACTTACTAATTTGGACTACAGGTCCGGTCCGGCCACTAGTGCCGGATGGATTCCGAAAAAGTCCAGAAACCGTTCAGTTGCCCCTTCCGGGATCCTTGGATTTAGGTGACAAGTGGACGGATCCACCATCCAGATATTTACCGTGTCCGGAAATACACACACTCTCTCTCTCAACCTCTAATACTAACGCTAAATTAACTCTTCAGGGACCGGAAGTATCCTATTGTTCCATCTCCTTACAGATCCGGAATGCTTACCAGACCAGGTCACGTAGGGACGGTCAAGGACTACAATGACATCCTAGCATTAACCCAACATTGAGCCTCCCATCGACCGGGTGGATATCCTTGCACTCTCTTGGGCGTTGTACCGAGGCTTTGACTCCGTCTATGGGAAATTCTGGCATCCGGAATTCGAGCACGTCTTGCAAACTCCCATCCACGGAAGTTGCTAGCAGCCTCTCAGATACCCTCACACCTAAGGCCGTATCCTACCCTCAACCTATACCGGCATCCAGGCGGTAGTACACTAACACTACTATCGGAACAATTCGGCCGATCTCCCCATTAATCTAGTGACGTCCGGAAACTACTCACAAAGTCGACTCTTGCTACTCAAGGTAAGTTCTCAACATCCGGAAAAGGCACGAATGGACCCCCACCCCCACAAGCATGCACCGAATACAAAAAGTAAGAGAATGGAAAGCCTCCAAACACTTGAATTAAGTTCAAAAAGGTACAAGCTCTGGAGAAGTACCCGTAAGGTCAATGGTCGAAGTCACCGGGAGGAGGTCCTCACTGCCTTTGGGTACCACGGCACCCCAATCTACTCCTCCTGGTCTCCTTGGCGGTGGTGAAATTTCCAGAACAGACGGTACCACTGATAATACTTCCGTAACAACAAGTTCTGGAACATTAACTTCCAGAACCATCAAGGTTTGTGTGGAAGAGGAAGGAGGAGTTACCGGATCTGACTCTATGGGGGCCAAATACTCCATCATATCCTGCATTTCGGCCCGAGAGGCGTCCATCTGTCTTGCCTGCTCTAGTAAACACTTGACAATGGGCACCCGACTTGAGCTTGCGGCCACGTCAAAGTTGGCTTCAAACAGCCGGGCTTTGTTGAGGTAGTCCGCTGGCACTTCCAAGGAACTCCGGAGCCGGATCACACCTTGGCACAGTGCCGCTATCTGCCGGCGGTGATTTTCTCCTATGACTCTGGCTATCTCTTGGGTTGTTCGTAAATCACTCTCCAATCTGACGCACTTGGACTCTGACTCCTGGACTTGTTCCAGCAAAGTCCATTTTTCTACTCGTAAAGCGTCCAACTCCGTCACCAACCGCTTTTGCTCCTCTATCAAGAGGGCGTTTTTTTCCTCCGCTGTCACCAACGCGTCCGTCCTCTGGAAGATGGCATTCCGGTCGGTCAGTGCCATTTTCCGGCACACCTGTTTGAAGGTCTTCTCATAATTGAAGAGAACCTTCATAAGATCGTCCGCCCGCCATACAATGTGTTGGGCCATTTTCGAAATATCCTCCATAGGCGATCCTCCTAATTAGAGTTTGGTTCTCTCTTCCTCCTCTGCCTCCGTAAGTTTGGTTTGGGAGGGTCCAGCCTCAGTCTGAGTGGGATCAACTTTCGGCTGCACAGGTCCAACCTCTTGTGGAGAAGGTCTGGCTTCTTCCGGAGGAGGTTCGACTTCTTCTTTCTGGTCCAGAACTTTCTCTTTCAGTGGCTCCGGCGCGGGAGAATCCTCTGTTGGCCTTGCTGGTGGAGTCCTTTGCCACCGGTGCTTCTTTGCCAAAGGAGTGGGCAACTTCTCGTCATCCGTCTCCTCATCATCCAGTCCTTCCCGGGGAGAAGGTTCTTCTCCTCCGTACTTTTGGAGTTGAACTAACTCTTGATAAGCAATCTCCTCGTTTGCCTTGAGTAGGGAGTAGTGGGAATACAAGTGGGAGACATAAGTCGGAAGAGGGCTCCCATCCTTCTTCCCCTGCCGAAAGGAACGCACAAGGTCTTCTATCAATTCATGGATGACGAAGGCCCAATCCATCATCAGTTTTCTTTGAGGACTCCCTAGGATGGCGAAAGCCACCTTGGCCACTACTTGCCTTGGCTTGGTCGGGTGCAGGATAGGGTTGAGAAACGCTACCACATCCCGATATTTCGGATTCACTAGGTCGGAAACTTGGTGACCATCCTTCGGGTTGGCCGGCACCCGGAACTCGCCCTCCATGCACTCTTGGTTCTTCTCCATGACCTTGTCCGGTGCCATCCGGAACTTCTAGACGGCCCTCCACTCGTTGATCGTCCACAGATCCGGCTTTGCCCGGAGGGTGGTATCCAAGATACCGCTTTCCGAACGAAGCAAGTTTGACACTAAACTCTCCTCTCGGATGCCCCAGGGAACATCCATCAAACCCTCATACCCCATGTTGGTGAGGTTTTGTCACAAGCGCTCCAGCCGGACCTCATCGGTTGGAATTTCCGGCACCACCCGCATTATCGAAATTGTCCTCGGTCGGGGCAGTGGCAGTGGCATTGCATCGTCTGAGTCCTTTGGCTCCTCCCTTAGCTTACGCCGGCTCGCCCTGGAAGACATCACGCTCACAAAAAAACCTCGCACAATCTCTCCCTACCCCTCTTGCTCACAAAGAATCACTCTAGAAACCCCTGCAGGATCGCAACTCACACAGTTCCTCAGTCTACCGGAATTCTCAAAGAGCTGGAAAGGCGGAAAACGTAGATGCAAAAAAATAAGAAGGCAATCGTGCCTTCTGCCGGCTACAGTTTTTTTCTTATACTGGCCAGACGGATGGACGGTCGGACGAGAGTACGGGAAAGGTTTTGGCGGCAAAAACCTAACCCTAGTTCGGATTCCATTTCCGACTTTTAGGGCCGGCGCTGTCATCCGATTTCTGGAACTTTCTAGGGCTCCGGAATTAGGTTTTTTACACCTAATGGAATTTTTCCGGATCCGGCGATTCAGTATTCCTGAATTTTTCTAATTTCCTATGAGAACTCAAAAAACTTTCCTCTTTAAGGGAACAATTTTCGAAATTTCCCGTCAAATACTAGTGTCTGGGTCTAGCATGTGGGATCACATTCCTACATTACCCCTTCCTCACCCGTGAATGTCCTCGTGAACTCCTACGAGGATAAATCCGGTAGGTAGAATTTAACACGTGATCCATTCGTCCAGGTGTCCGGGTGTCTAGAGGATTCCCATCTAAGTCCGAAAGTTGTAAAAATCTATTTTGATAAATCTTTACGACTTTGTATGGACCGATCCATCTGGTGTGAAGCTTACCCGGAAAATCTTTGTACCGGCTGTCATATAGTAGAACCAAACATCCCTTGGTGATGCCGGATTCTCTTGGTAATTTCTTGTCAAAAATTTGTTTCCGGCGCCTTTGTACCTGAATGGTAAGGTCCAGAGCATCCCCTCTGCTTTCTTCCAGCGCTTCAATCTCCGTAAGGCGTGACTGAGGGTCCTCTGACCGTTGCCCATAACGAGCCGCCAAAATCCGGAACGTTTCAATATCCATTTCTACTCCTTGTAATACTTCCCTCCCAAATACTAGGAAGAAGGGAGTCTTACCAGTAGTACTTTTCCGGGTGGTGTTGTACGCAAAGACAACTGAGCTGAGCTTCCGGTCCCTATCCGTCTTGTGGCAAGTTACCACCTTATTGAGGATGCCTCCAATAATCCCATTCGCCCTCTTTGTGCGTCCGTTGGCCTTGGGGTTGTATGGCGTCGTCTTCCGGTGCTTAATGCAATACCCACTAGTTAGTGCGGAAACAACTTCATTTAGAAAATGGGTTCCCCTGTAGCAATTAGTCGGACCAGTATTCCTCCAGTTAGCCCTTAATTCACACCAAAGGCCCACTTAGAGTAAACCGCTCCGGAATCGTTCCCACAAGGACTTCAGGTTTACAGCTCTATAGGAAATTCCAATCTAAGCACTCACTTTCTCTTCGTCAGACTACTCCGGACTATAGGTCCGGTCCGGCCACTAGTGCCGGATGGGTTCCGGAAGAATCCGGAAACCATTCAGTGCCCCTTCCGGGATCCCTGGGTTTGGGTGACAAGTGGCCAGATCCACCGTCCGGATGCTTACCGTATCCGGAAACACACTCTCTTTCTCTCTCTTTCTCTAATACTAGTACTAACATAACTCTTCAGGGACCGGAAGTGTCCTCCTGTTCCGTCACCTCACAAATCCGGAAGGCTTTCCGGATTAGGTCACGCAGGGACGGTCAAGGACTACAACAACATTCTAAACTTAACCGAGCACTGAGCCTCCCGTCGACCGGGTGGGTTTCCTTGTACACTCCTGGGCTTGCGTCGGGGCTTTGACTCTGTTCTACGGGGAATTCCGGCAATCCGGAATTTGGGCACGTCTTGCAACACTTCCGTACACAAAAGTTGCTAGTAGCCTCTCAGATACCCCTTTCACCTAAGGCTGTATCCTACATGCAGGCTATACCGGCATCCGAGCAGTACTACACTAACACTACTGCTGGAACCATCCGGTTGATCTCCCCATCAAGTTAGTACATCCGGAAACCGCTCACAAAATTGACTCTTGCTACTCAAGGTAAGTTCTCAGTCCCCAGAAAAGCAAGAATGGACCCACATCTCCCACAAACATGTACCGCATACAAAAAGATAAGAGAATGGATACTCCAAACACTTGGAATTAAGCTCAAAAAGGTACAAATGCTGGAACTATGGGATGGATGCGAATGACCAGAAAGGCCATCAAAACTCCTACTTATACTAAAACTAACATCACTCTAAAAATCCTACAAAACATTCCTACTGGTTCGCTAGATTTTCGGTAAATCCCAGATCCTATTTTTCCGGCTTTTGACGGCCGGACTCCGATATTGCCGCTACACTACGTTACTACACACTATTCCTTGGAATCAAGATCCTCGGGAAGAACATAGTCCTTCAGCAAATCTAGCTTCACCTCCTTCCGGCTACTCCTTCAAGGAAATAGATTTGGACCCCTTTGTCCCCATCTTTGGACCTCCACGATATTAGGGTCCCTGTCTACACTCCGGGTCCCGACTATCGGAACGTCCGGACTTCCCCGGGAATCCTTTTGGGTCTTCTTATAACAAGGAGAGGACTGTACCGCCCGATCACTGTGAGCTTCCGGAGAAGTACCCGTCACGTCAATGGACGGGGTCACCGGAAGTAGATCTTCGCTTCCTTGGGCACTACGGCTCTCCAAACACAATATTCAATATTTTGAGAGGTTTAGGGCCTCTCATAATAATATTTTCCATTTAGGCCCTAAAAAGTGAATTGTAATGTTAACTAGTTTAGGTGGACAAACACTAACTTTGCTAGTTGTAATACACAATTTCCATTAAAATGAGAGTCTTTTTAGTGATGGACTGTTGAAATACATGAAGTTTGCTTTAGGGTATATGTTCTGATTTATATAAGTGAAGAGAATGACATCTTTTGAACACCAAGTCATAAGCTCCGCGGTTGGTTGTAAGGGGTTGTTCATCTCATTGAAGCGGTCCGGGTTCGATTCCCATTGGGTTTGTATGAGCGCATGAGAGAAAAAACATGACTTGGTGCTACTAAGTGAGCTTTGCCGGCAGGAAAGTTGTAACAACCAACCGACTTCCTACCCAGAATGTGACAAGTGCTTTACATGTTAACCAAATAAATAGTGGATATATCCACTACATTTTTTTCTCCAATAGCAATGTAATTTCAAATAAAATATATTTAGTGATACACAAATAAGAAAATGAATTAAAAAATAGAGAAAATATAGCTCAAGAATAAAAAAATATATATATATTAAAGACTATATTTAAATTCCATTGTTTTGTAAACACAAAACATACACTTGAAAACAATCATGCAGTATCAAACACTAAAATAGAATCCATCAACGGAATCCTATATCCTCTAAAAAAAACTGAAACGACTATCATCTATTATAATATTAAGGGTCCAATACTTATACAATGAAAAACAACTTCATATAAGATGTAGAAATAAAACAATATCCTCCATATGAATGTCATAGTTAAAATGCATCCAATGTATGTACATGATTTCTCCATATCATGTATATGAAGCCAAACTCTGGTTGATGATTTCGATTTGAACTGTAGGGATCTTGATTCTGCATTGGCGAGTACCTCTTCTATTTTGAGACTTCCATGCTGTAATTAAAGCGTTTGTTGTCTCCCACGCAGGTTCTTTGGTTTCATCAACCCTCCAAAGCAAACCTCTATCACTATCCCATCCTTCATAGAAGTCTTGAACTTCTTGATTGCGTGATGTTGGCCGAAAGTATTGAATGTGCACACAGTTTGGTTTCTCGAGGTTAGAGTTTGGATCAGACAATGCTCTGGCAATCCAAACTGGTTTGCTGTCACCGTCTACAGGGCAAACTGCAACAAAATACCCTTCGTATACATCTCGAGCCACCCTAAAGGATGGTTGTGGACGATCCCTCAAGGGCCCAACATAAGGCTCATCCTCTCCATGCTCTTCGAGATCTTCACCATCTTCGTCTAAATGATCAACTTCTGTCACTTGAATACAAGTAGTTGGCCCGAAACCGTCTTTTAGAGCACTAGAAGTAGGAAGTGGCTCTTGAAGAGCTGCCTTTACACCACGCCAATAGCGCACCACATTCTCATAGCGCCTACGATGTTCTCCACTCACGTCTGCTCTACACAAGTCGTCCCAATAGTTTATGAATCCTGATAAACCTTTGACAATGTCATTGACACCTTTCATTGGGTTGAGTGGTACTGGCAAAGGCACACCACGTGGCCACAGACTCCGTCCTTCATTGTCTTATTTCCACAACTTAATGGCTTGACCTTGTCTGCCTAACCAGTTTTCATCCGTACTCTTCAACTTGTACTTCATGACTGGGCATCCAATAGAGTCTAGGTAGAACTTCACTTGTTGCGGTCTTGTGTGTCCCACAAGGATTTCATCACCATCCATCCATTTTCCTACAATGAAACGCTTGAAATCAGGCACCTCCTCTATGAGGTGAGGGATAGTAGAAATGGACTCAACATCCATGAATGACTTCATGAGCGCCGGGATTGTTGGGAAGTTCTCCTTCTTCAACAGCATGCTCCATCTTCCAAACAATGCGTCAATGTCGTCGTGTGTGTGACCAACAATCATGAAGTTGACATACACTTCTCTGAAGATCTTGTTAGCAACAAGTAGAGACCAGAAACAAAAAACATATCTATTCTTGTTGTCGCCGGTGGCATTGTCCATTTGCACATTCAAAATAGGAGGCAAAGGCACTGTTGGAACTGCATTCATTGGAGGTGGTGGCAGTGACGCGTCGCACATTTCTTTACCCTGCAGCACTGCCCTGAACAAATTTGAAGACCCTGACCTAGAAAATAATTGCTGAGAAGAAGACTTCGATGGCAATTCCAGATCCCGCAACAACTTTGCCATAGAACCAATTGTATAGTTTGAATCGTGTTTAAAGAGATCCAAACCGTAATGTGCGTAACGCACATCTCCATGACCATGAGCAATCATGCCAGTGATAGACACAGGCAATTTCACAAGGCCATCAAGCTCCTTATTCCTGTGGGAAAAGACTGGAGAAGCAGTCTTTGCATGATCCATCTTGTCGTGCATAACTGTGAGGCATTCGTGTGGAAAAGCTACTGAACGGTGACGGTTTGCATAATACAACTCCCTATGAGCTCGAGCAATCTCAACGTGCCTATCCAACTTCCGAGAATACTTCAATTCATTGTGAGATCCACTTATAGCACCCTTCTTGAGGTCTTGCAATTTGTCACACGTGCCACATCGCGCAAAATTGTCTCCAGGCTTCTTCACCTCATACTCAGGGAACTTACAGCACCTAATCTTACTCAAGTTCGAAGTTGACACCTCACTCAGTCCAAAAACAGCATTGACATCATTGAGTTCTTTCATCTTACCCTTCCACTAGAAGGTAGAAAGTAGGATCTTGGCCACAACTTCTCTCCTAACTTCAGGGTCTTCGTACAATGAGGCATGTGATCTGCTTCTTTCTCCAGAATGCACTTCAATGTTGCTATAGCTTGTTGAGTGTGTTTCCTCGGTTTCACCGTTCCCTTATTGCCATGGTCCTTTGCCTCTCGACCACGCCTCATGTACGATTGGTAGCGATAGAATGTGGCCTCAAGGACCCCAGCTATATGCATCCACGCTCGCATACATACCTGTGTATTGTCAATTGACACCATTCGTCTACTATGCTCGTCAACATGCACCTGCCTATGCACATCCATTTTCATGTAGGTCCTGTGCTTGAACGTGGAGTTGCGATACATGCGTTCACGAAAGGCTCGAATCTTATCCCTAGGAAATGGCTGAACACAGTTGCGACTACAACATATTTTAGTAGACACTGCATGGATGGAATCTTGAGTAAGCAACTCCTTCGATTTCAAATTTGTTTCACAGGGCGCATTTCGGACCATACTTGTGTATGGTCTCGAAGACGTCGAAGAGGGCGGATTTAAGAGAGCCTGTTGGAGACAATTGAATTTGTCCCTAGCCTCATGGTCTCTAAGGCTAGCTCCACGACAGTGGACAAGATGAATAGGCCAAGCCAACAATGAGCACACTTGTTCCTCTGGTAGGTCCTCTTCGCTATGTGTTTTGGAGATGTGGATCGCCACGTGGGTGTCACCAAGAGGGCCATTGGCACCCAAAACGAGGTCAGAGTTCACACTATGACAGACACCTTCACCCACAAGCACTCTTGCCTCATTGTACAAGGTGACAACTCGAGTATTCCAAAGCCGACGCGGTAGACCTTCGCATTCCGGGACCCCAACATTCATTGCTTCGACATTCTGAAATTCGTCTTCTAAAGATGCCATAAAATCCTCTTCATTATGTCTGAATTCACTGGATTCAGAACCCAATGACATGTCCATGTCATCAGGGTCATCTATAGTATCCATGGATACCTGTAAAAATGCAATGTGAAATAGGGTAAGTGAATTGCAGTATAGATCATGCAATTTCATTCATATTCAGGTCAACTTGACCTGAATGACCAAATGTTACAGGTACATCTATGACAGCAACGAACTTATTTTCTGAAGCCTAGGTTTCAACTGCAATTGACATCATTCATTAAAATTCCTTATAAATTCAAATATATGTAAACTATGTTTTCAGGTCGAATCGACCTGAAGTGTCTGACCCCTTGCCTTGTATAATTCTTGTTAGCCGAAAATATAAATGTAAGAAGACTGAGTACAATCCTGAACTTCAGGTCGGATCAACCTAAAGTATCCCTTGTACTCTGAGATAATAATGAATCCATCTTCATTTGTTCAATTCGACAGGGAATTCCCTATTTTATTCCTTTAAAAATCTCGAACTTCTCGAACTGAAGTCTGTGATGGGAGTACCCACACTTCAGGTCGAATCGACCTAAAATGAGGACTTGCAGTGAGCCAAATCCCATCTGCACACTGTTATCACTACGTACAGAATTCTTGGTGACTGAATCTATGAATATCGGGAATGTCAGCAAGACATCTACGAGATTTTCACTTGAACAAAATTACAATTATAGATACGGTTTAGGTCGACTCGATCTAAATTGCCATGTATATCATTTCATTAACATATTTGATGACAGAACTATTCAATCTACCTAGGATACGTTTTAGATTACTTCAATTACTATCATATGGGTCAATTCAGGTCGACTCGATCTAAATTGCCATGTATATCATTTCATTAACATATTTGATGACAGAACTATTCAATCTACCTAGGATACGTTTTAGATTACTTCAATTACTATCATATGGGTCAATTCAGGTCGACTCGACCTGAATTGCATGAACGAATGACTAATGTAGACAATCTCACATTAAGGTCGACTCGACCTAAGTTGCATGAACGAATAACTAATGTAGAGAATCTCACATTCAGGTCGACTCGACCTGAATTGCATGAACGAATGACTAATGTAGATAATTTCACATTCAGGTCGACTCGACCTGAATTGCATGAACGAATGACTAATGTAGACAATCTCACATTAAGGTCGACTCGACCTGAGTTGCATGAACGAATAACTAATGTAGAGAATCTCACATTCAGGTCGACTCGACCTGAATTGCATGAACGAATGACTAATGTAGATAATTTCACATTCAGGTCGACTCGACCTGAATTGCATGAACGAATGACTAATGTAGACAATCTCACATTCAAGTCAACTCGACCTGAAGTGCATTAAAAAATTACTCATGTACCGTTATTCGTATTCTGGTCGACTCGGCCTAAACAGTTCCGGATTTCTCGGACACTGTATTGGCAGTCTTGTAGTAACCGTGATCTCGCGTTCCGGGTTTCTCAGCGAGATAATCGGGCACTGCACTCTCAGAATTCTGCAACTCAGATGTCGAGAACTGAACATTGAATAAAGACCTTGTCACTAAAAATTGAGGAAGTCCAGAACTCATAATCATGCAACTCAATTTTCAGTAATAAACATTGGAAATACACGCACTCTGCCAACTTCAGCAACTAGGAACTCGACAGTAGATGGCAGCGCTAAAAGAAACATTATACACACTCAGAAAACTACTATGTGCTTACAAAGTAACTATGTCCAATCCATTGAATGTAGGGTTGTCTATCCGGACGTGACGTGGGCTTTTCACGTCCGGATGTCATGACGCGTCCGTCCTAACATGTCGTGACGTCGTCAGGATCCGTCACCAATATTGACGTGATCGTTTCAGCATGGATGAAGTCTGTCCAACTGTGGACGGACTCCTGGACGGCCTCCCGGACAGTAAGCCGTCCCCCGGACGGTAGGCCGTCCCCAGGGCGGGAAGCCGTCCCCGGGACGGGAAGCCGTCCCTAGGACGGGAAGCCGTCCCCAGGACGGGAAGCCGTTCCCAGGACGGGAAGCTGTCCAGGACGAGAAGCCGTCCCCAAGACGGGAGTCCGTTTCCGTTGGGCTTAGGGTCCACCCGTCGACACATCAGCCGCCTGTGTCAGTCCGTCTAGCTGGGTTTTAGGGTTTTAAGATCGCCCTGAAAGGTGTATATTAAGGACTTACGCCTATTCAAGATTACTTTTCCTTGCTGATTTTGGCTTTTATGACTTGGTTGGAGTACAACCATTGCGGTAAAGCAAAATCCAAGAAGAATGTGTTGTGGTGGCACTTGTTGTGAGAGCAATAAGTATTGCTTCTACATCGCATTTTATACAGAATATTAATCTTCTTTCTTGTACAGGGGCAAGTAGGAAAGAATAGATAAGAGCAATGGGTGGAGGAAGATCACATTGGGAACCTTGGTACACACTACGAGTGGATGGAAAAGTTGCTTGCAAGTTTTGCGAAGCTTTGCTAAGCTATCGAAAAGATCGATTGCTTTTCCATTTGGGGTACCGACAAATAGACAAGCTCCCTAGAGTGAGAGCCTGCACTAAAGTTAGTGCAGCCGTGAAGCTAATGTTTTTTAATTGCGGAGGGGATATACCTGCAAGCACTTCGGACAGGAGTGGACAGGATGTGGAAGTGACATCTCCATCAATGGTACTTCCGAGTGTTGTACGTGGTGAATAAGAACCTGATGCCTCAATCTCAGGAAACGATGGAGGAGAAAACACTAGGGGACAAAGCTCTCAAGTACGATCATCAGACGCACCCAACCCGAGTTTGGCCCACAGTCGATCAATGAGGCAATTGTCTGTGCAAGAAGGAATGAATACATCAAACAAGCAAGTACTAGACAAAAAGTGGGCTAAGTTCTTCTATGAAGCCAATATACCTTTCAATGTAGCGAGGCATCCGGCTTTTTTGGATGCCGTGAAATCAACATCAGAATCGAGAGTTGGCTACAAACCTCCAGCGTACCATGCACTTCGTACAAACCTCATGAAATCTACAAAAGACGAAGTGGCGGCAATGGTAGCGGAGAAGACAAAGGCACCAATCCACAAGTACGGCGTTACAATATGCTTTGATGGATGGGACAATGTCAACCATCGACTATTGATGAATGTCATGTTGGCATGTACAAGTGGAGAGGTGTTTCTTGGATCCATAGACACAACAGGCAAACGCAAAGATGCTACTTATGTGGCTAAATGCATGGGTGATTATATTGACAGGGTAGGGGCGCAAAATGTGGTACAAGTTTGTACAGACAATGCAGGGAACATGTTGGCTGCTAGTGCTTTGTTACTTCGTCGATTTCCACACTTATATTTTCAAGGGTGTTCAGCACATGCACTTGACCTTCTACTTGAAGATTGGGGCAAACAAGATTGGATAAAAAGTATGGTCAAGAAAGCCAAGTCAATTGTGAAATACATTCGCACACATCACATGACACTTGCAATTTTTCGACCACATTCTCCTAATCTCATTTTGAAGAATCCCGTTGAAACACGCTTTGCAACCATGTTCCTTATGATTGAGCGTTTGGTACATGTGAGGGTAGCGATAGAATCAACAGTCCACGATCCGCAATGGAACGAGTACACAGAGAGATTGACATCAGAGGAAAAGAAAAGAAAAGCCAACGATGTGCGACGGTATGTACGAACGGATGAATTTTGGAGGAGATGTTTAAACTTTGTGCACATAGTGGAGCCCGTATTGGTTGCTCTTAGAGAGTTTGATGGCAAGCACCCATGCTTAGACAAGGCATGGCTTGTGATGAAAAAGGTGGAAAAGCATGTTTTATCTCTACGGGATCCACCATTTTCTTTGGAACCACGGTATGCAATTCCTGCCATCGATGATTTCTACAAGCGTTGGGGCATGCTAAGGACAGATTTGCATTATGCTGGGGCTCTATTGAATCCTTTTTAACTTGACGAAGTTTTGCTAATGGATGATGACGAGGCAAGAGAAGGCATATTGAGAGTATTGCGCAAATTGGCTGTTCCAGATCAAGCATTTGCTTCAGCTTTATCTGAGTACCAAGCATTTCGAGATCGTCGGGGCATTTTTGGTGGACTTCCCGATGTAAACACTTTAAATTTGCAGCCTCACGAATGGTGGGACCTTCTCGGAGCCGGTGCTCGTACACTTGCACCAATTGCAAAAAAGATCCTCGCCCAAGTGTGCTCTGCATCATCGTGTGAACGCAATTGGAGCATGTATTCGTTTGTCCACAACAAATCACGCAATAGACTGACATCAGAGCGTGCTCAGGAATTGGTTTACATTTACACCAATTCCAAAACTCTTAGAGAAAGGGCTGCAGCAAATCCGACAAGGTGGTACACCGAGAACATGATGTCAGAAGATTCCATGACCGATGAATCGGATGGTCTAGACCGTGGTTCGGTTCGCTCTAACCCCAATGATGATGATTCAAATGATAGTTCCAATGATAGCGATGACCCACCATTCCATGGATTTCAGGGGGCGAGAGGAGTGCGTCCTCTAATTGATGCATCTGTATTTGACTTTGAAGAGGGGGATAATAACGACAATGACCACGAGGGATATGATGGAAGTCCACCACAAATGTCACAAGGGTGGAATGTTGGGCCAAGCGGGGGAAATACGAATGAAGACATTGTGGCACCGAGACCACTAAATCCAGATCCTATCGATGTACAAGTTGATGCCCCAATGGAAAGAGATAGTGTTGACATGGAAAGAGGACGTGAACAAGACGTAGTAGTACCACAATCATTGCCTACGAGGACCACCCACGGAGAAGGGCCCCCTCATGGTGGAGAATTAGATATGCCCCCTCCAAGTCAAGGGGATGTTGCACTACAACGTCAAACACCAATATTAGAGAATCTACAAATCCAAAATTCAGCCAGGCCATCTAATTCCGGAGTTCGTCTACATGGACCCACTTCAACGATAGGTACACGATTGGCTAGTATGGTGTCCCAGCGTACGACTACAAACCCGACTTCATTGCACCCACCTACACGCGCCAATAATCGAGGGAAGCATCCACGACATGAAGGTACTACTAGTCAATGTGTGAGTCCTAGAACACGTAGAAGACTAACGAGAGAAGAAGTGGCATCCCAACCATTTTCAAGAGAAGTTCACATAGGAGGGCCTAGTATAGATGGCATTATAGACGCAACGGGCCAACGACCTCTTCGAACATTGTCTTCTATAATTCGACCACAACGAAATCGAAATTCGAATGCCTCTAGCGAAAGTGGTAGTGCAACATCTAGTGATGATGGCGAGTCCATCGGTGCTAGTATAGGCGAAGATGGTGAGGTTCCAGGAGATAGTGATTATCTAGGGACAGTGCCTCGACAAGGTCCACGAGTAGAAAGTGGTGGTAATGAACCAATTGTAGCAGAAGCAACGGCCAATACTTCTAGGCGCGTTCTTAGGCATGGAAGACGTTGAATGTTTTTCAAAAGACAATAGGATATTCATGTTTTCAAATGCAATGGATTTTGAGGCTCAATACCTTACATATTGAAATCGGCATTAATATGAAGTACTTTTGTTCCTTTCATTCTATCCTTCATTTATGGTAAGGGTTTCAATTTATTTTGATACATATTGTAACTAATATGATTTGATTTCCATGTTTAGCTTTTCTAAAATCAAAATAAATAGATTTTTTCATTAAATTAAAAAAGGCATAACTAGAAAATGGATTCTTATACTAGCCAAAAATATTAAAATATTCTACTGATTTTGAATAAAAAGATAAATTTGGGTTGATAGTCAAATTTGACTTCAAGATGTTTGTTGTAGTTGTTTACTTGTTTGAGGTGTGATAAAAAAAAGATACACTCAATGTTTAGATAAAATACATTTATATATATATATATATATATAAAAACGAGTACAAAATGGATTGAAGGCACAAAGTGTGCTACATTGCTATGGATGTCCTCAAGCCGATACTATAATAACCACATTTGCTAAGAAAACATTAATTTTGCAAATCTATGGTAATACACTATCATCTAATCCTCATTGCACGCTTAGTCATCTGAAGGTCTTGTTCTTTCCGGGCCTCGCGGTAGCAATCCACGGGTGGTGTCCAAAACGTTGGAGCACCACTTAGACGTTGCACGGCAAATGTCACTGAGCGTCGTTGTAGTGGCTCCACCTTGCACAATTCATCCAGTGTCGCTTGAAATGTACCAAATGTCGTATGGTCAGAAATCATCTCTGTATTTTCGCGATCCTTTTTCCATACCTTCATAGCCAATCTCCCTATGGAGTATCCATCCGTGTGTATACTAACAGATGGTGGCTTACCCATGCGACTAGGAGATGTTGAAGTTCCTGTCTCTCCAACCATGTACATCAACTCCGGAGCCACCCACCAACGTTGCTTGCGAGTTGCCTGCAACTTATTTGCACAACTGAATTGGTAAAGAGAAGGGGTTTCTTCATTGATGCGGCTACCCATTCCCCAATCACATAAACCAATCCACACGGTTCTTCCATCGTCATTCGGAAAGTGAAGCATGATGTTCTCTAGTGTGATGTCGTTGTGCAGTACTGAACATTGTTGCACTGCATCCACAATGCAGAGCAACGCCCACGCAAGTTCGGTGCGCTTCCGTCTATATGCCATAAGTCGTTTCATAGCTTGCATTGTTTGTGGAGTTGCATGGTAAGCCACCTCCCCAATTTCGTCTGGATCTCAGCTCTTCTCATCAAGGGTAAACATGGCGCCCAGAGTACCTCCATTTCACCATTGAGAATAACACTCCATGGTCATGTCATTTATGGCAAAGAATTTGATGACCCCTGGATGATCGCATGGACAAACCAATGCCTCAATGGACAACTTCTCCCTTGACTTCTTCAAGTCATCAACGCGCACGGCCGACTTCCCAGCTAATTCCATATTCTCGGGAATATGGTTCGAATTCTGAAGACAAACCTTGCGCACCCTCCCGTGCCCCCCTTGTTTGTTATGGCCAGACAACGGAACCACCACAACTCCTCTCTCAAGAAAAACCACTCCACCCGCAGCTTGTTGACCAAAGGCCAAGTTTTGACTTCGCTGAAACCACGGAGCAGAACGGATGTTGTTTGAAGATAGTCCCCGCATTGCTTCATGCCACCAATACACCTTCTTGTGCAACAAATTCAATGCTTGTTGTTTGAGAACTACACTCTTTTGAAAGCCTTTGATTTTTTCCGCAACTTGGGCAAGGTTGAAGATGCACGTTTGCACTTGTGACTCCAGCCAATGATTGAAGGATTCCTTTGTGCGGTCTTCCAACCACTCATCCTCGCTCATTGTTGTCCAAAACATGTGGTGGAACTTTTGTTTGATGGCATCCACCCCCTGTAATCCGCGCGACACATATGTTGTGTTCAACTGCGGAATCGAATACTGCTCAAAAAAACCCAACGCCACTTCATGCAATTTGCGCGTTGCAACCTTGCTTGGCCACTTCTCTGGATTTGTGGCCTTGTGCCTTTTCCGTTGTTTTTTCTTCGACTTCGAAGACTCTCCCGCACCCACAATTGCTATGGCTCCTTCTGCAGCTACAGCCTCTGAAATTTGGCTTTTTGATTCCGCAGACGGGTCCAAACTCGTTCCATCTCCAACTCCTGAAAACCACGCATCAACCTTCCTCTTCGAGAAATCGCGACCAGCCATTGTGATAGTAGTGATAATCCAGAGGAATTAGGAATTCGGATTCCACAAAGTGAAAAACCGCCCCCTTATTCCTCGAACCAGCCTCTCACAAGTACCCGCGCTCCCAAGCAAGGACTGCAACCAATCCAAGACAAGCGAGCACCGTCAGAGCAAGAGAGACTGTGGCAGAAATGAATCCAACCCCCTTCTATATACCCATTTCCTCTCGACGGCATGACTGTCGAGCTGGACAGGCATGCCGTCCACAGGACGGTCATGCCGTCCACATCGACGGTCAGGCCGTCAACAGGACGGACATGCCGTCGAGTGGACGGTCGCGTCGTCCAGATCGATGGTCATGCCGTCAAGAGGACGGACTCCGTCCCCCATCCACGGGCGTCCAGGGCGTCCAGGGGACGAAAAGACCGTTGAAACAAGCTGTCGCCCAAAGTGCTGGAAGCATGGAATTAATTGCGAATCCTTGTTCGGGGAATTTCTCAATTATCTTGTACAAGACCCTGGGACTTGTCAGGACAGGTGTCCATGTTTGAACTACTACATTGTCTATGGTGGCAGGAAGTTTTGGAGTGCCAATTAAATGTTCACGTTTGTTCCTATGGATGTACAAATAAATACCAATAATGACATTCAAATGCAAATGAAGGGTTTAGGGTTTAGGCTCGAATAAAATGGAATTTTATTTAGTTGCACTTAAATAAAGGGAAAAACATAGACCAAAATTACAAAAGGCCATATTCAAAACATCTTAATTTAAGACCTGGAATATTTTTGATGTTCACATAAAAAATTGGGTCATTTCATTTGCACCCATAATAAGAAAGTCGTGGCCAATGTTTGTATTACAACGATCAAGGCATCCCCTCACAACTTAAATAATTTATATGGATCAAATTTAAATGCAATGAATTTTAGAATTCTATATAGAGTAATTTCACCTTTGGGATTATTGTAATTTGATCCCAAGCTTCCCTATATGTAAGTGCACCTAACAATTTCACAATTTAGTATTTCTTGAATATTCAACCTCCATGTACTCAATTCAAATATACAAACATTCACTAATTTACTAAGTCCATATCAAATATACAGAATCAAAGACAAAATGGCCCTCTAAAAGCTAAACTCTGATATCGTAAACTTAATTTTAAAATCGTTCATTAAAAAAGATATCTAAAAAACGCCGAAAAAAAAATGTATAATATAGAATCATTGATTCATTACAAACATTCCTACTTCTTGCATTTGATCCAATACACCAAAACAAGAGGACTTCCCCTACCTATGTTGAAAGATAAACTTATACTCTGATTTATGTTTCCAAGTAAACCCTAAACTCTAATAATCCATACCCTATACTCTAAACCCTATACTCTAAACTCTAAACCCTATATCCTAAACCCTATACTCTATACACTATACCCTAAACCCTAAACCCTATATCCTAAACCCTATACGCTATACTTTGTACCCTATACCCTAAACCCCACATCCTATATCCTAAACCTATACCTTAAATGCTCTTTCTTATTTTCCTTTTAAGACTATTTCATGATGCTCAATTTTATGTGATTTTAGCAAATAATTTCAAATTGAAGTAAGACCAAATCCAAAAATAGATGAATGTCTTCTAATATTTCATATAGTTTTCTCACAAATGTTTCGCCGAAAACCGTAATATATTACATTTGTCCTTTGGGTTGAAATTTTGATCTAGTTTCTTGTCCTATATACTAAAAGTCTTCTAACTAATGGTTTTAGTTTAATTTAGGATACTAACACTTTTGAATCTAAAACTCATATCTATATTTTACTTATTTCCTATTACATTAAAAGTGAACCAATATGGTGTTTCACAGAATAGAATGTAGATAATTAAAGAATATATAATCTTTAAATGGAAATACTGACATCCTCATATAACCACTAGTTAATTCTCAAAATCATCGAACCATGCAAGTTGAATGAAGTGTGAAGCCAAGAATACCTTAACATCCATAATATTCCTTGTACCTTTATAATATCACATTTTAACACTATGTGATGTTACAGAAGTGGAGTGGCTGTTGCAATTTTGTATTATTATACGGTGTTAAAATGTGATATTATAAAGGTATTGGGCCTCTGTAATATCACACTGTGTAAAATTATGGTATTACAAAGGACCTTGTGATTTTAGTAGTATGATAGTGGTTGGCGCTTGCTATGCTACACATTCATCATTTGAATTTTATTGAATTTTTATATATTAGATAAAATAAAGAACACAAATTTCAATAAACCTTCAAATAAAAGTTTCAATAAACCTTCTATTTACTACTAAAATCTTTATATAATTTTGTTTATAAATAAGCATATATTGAAATGTACAATAGAAATTTATTGAATGATGAATAAAATATATGCAATGGGCAATATGTAAAAGATCTACATGTATTATTAGAATTTTAATGTATTTGACAAAATGCAGAACACAAATTCCAATAAATTTTCAAATCCAAATTATTAAAATCTTTATATAAATTTTTTATAAATAAGAATATATTGAAATATAAAATAAATATTTATTCAATCATGAATGAAATATATCCAATGGTGAATGTTGTAAAAGATAAAATATATAATAAAATGCATTACTAATTTGATTCAATTGTTACAAACAATGGCAAAACAAATTTAAGAATTGAAAAGAAAACTTGTAAATCTCAAAAACTTTGTAAACAACTTTGTTGAGAGATCCAAAATTGCTTCAATTGAATGAATTTTTCACATCATTTAGTAGTAGCAATAGAAAATTTCAATCATGAACACACAAAGGGCAAGCCGTCGAGGGGACAGGCAGGCCGTCCTGCTTGACGGATAAGCCGTCGAGGGGACGGGCAAGCCGTCGAGGGGACAGGCAGGCCGTCTTGCTTGACGGATAAGCCGTCGAGGGGACGGGCAAGCCATCGAGTGGACGGGCAGGCCGTCCTGCTTGACGAACAAGCCGTCGAGGGGACGGGCAGGCCGTCCAGCAGGACGGGCAAGTCGTCGAAGGAACTCGCGGGCGGCGTCGTAATGATTTTTCAATCATCTTTTCACCGTCGCGGACGGCGCCATAATGATTTTCCAATCCTCTCTTCGGCGCCCCGAGCCTTCGGACGGCTTTCCAAACCTGACCCGAACCTTTGGACGGCTTTCCAAACCTGTCCCAAACCTTCGTGGACAGATTGACCGTCCATTCCAAGGTCGTCCCACATCCCTGGACGGGCTGGATTCGAGCTGGACGACATGATTACGTCCTAATCACCGGGCGTAATTGGGTCGGTAATTCGGAGGTATAAGTATGTTTATCCCCCTCATTTGAAATCGCTTCTTCTTTTGAGTTGCTTTGTCCTTGCTTGAGAAAGCTTTGCATTGTAATTCGAGAGGAAGTGTTATACATCTGGCATTTGTTTTGCCACTTTTCAGTTGCCTTCACGCAACAGAAGGCAAAGCAAATTGTCAGTGTATCCGCAAACAGACTACAGGTACAGGGAAATTTTGGACAGGTATCCAAAATGGACGGAGAGGATGCAGCACGAGGTGCAGGACATGGAGGTGAGCCCGCAAATAGAAAGAAGAGGGGGAACAGGGCAACCTTAGATTGGGGCACACTCAATGCCCCGGAGATTCTAGCAAACGAGGGGTGGATGAATGAAGATTCACCGTGGACAAGAGTGACGTGTCGGAAGTTCGTAGATTGGGCCCACATCAACCGCCATTGAGCACCTGACCGGTACGAGGTAAATGTAAAATGCGGGGTTGTAAATTTCGACCAGTGCCGACATCCGTACTTCAAAAAGAGATTGATTGAAGTGGCATTGGCGATTTGGGGTTCGAGATCCAGAAGAGATGGAACCCTTTCGTTGTGCCAAATGGCATATGCGAAAGTTTATCTTGGGAAGGATGTGGATTGGAGAACCTTCCTCGACAAGATGCGTCATGGTCAATCACCAAATAGACCTCGCAGCATTTCACCGAACCCTGCCGTGCCATTGGACAATGTACCCAATGTGCAAGAAAACCCGGAAGAGCAAGTGGAGCAACCCGGGATGGAGGTGATGGAGGTAGAAGGTGGCATGGGCACCGGAGAAGACCTACCCAATGAAGATGCGATTGGTGGAGTGGAAGGTGAAGGCGATGAAGTACTTCGCTTGCGACAATTAGTCCAAACACTGCAAGCAGAAAAGGAAGCCGCATTATGACAACATGCTGCAGAGTTGGAAGGGCAAAGGGCTAGGGTGCAGGCCCTTATGGATGAGAATGCAAGACTCATCGCACGCGAGGCCGACCTCGTAGCACGTGAAAGGCGGTTGAGTACGGACAAAATTCCACCACTTGATGTGGTGGTCGAACGTGCTACATACGGTGCAAACGAAGACACACCAGGCCCCAGCAATGCAAACGAGTTTAGGGTGCGGCCACGGTCCTTGTTTCCAAGTGTTGGAGGTGCCACGTTGGATATTATGCGTGCACGTGCGGAGCGAGCTGAAGCAGAGGTTGGAAGTACTAAAGCCCACGTTGAAGAATTGACAAACGCTATGCGGGCTTTGGAACTTCGCGCCAACAAAGCCGAGGCAGATGTGGTGGTGCTTACTACAGCCCAAGCTGGCTTGGAGCAGACCATGACCGCATTAAGTGCTCAAAATATGCGGTTGGTCCAAAACCCGCAGAAGGAACGCATGCTGCTTCAAATGTGCAACATGAAGTTGACATGCAGCTTAGCACTAAGCGAGGTTGAGCAGATGCAACGTGAAGTGAAGAGAGTGGCTGCGGAGTTCAATGATGGCGGCACACGTTATTTTGGCTTGACCTCGTGGCCTCGAGTGGAAGAAATGTTCACTGATGATTTGCCAGTGAAGCTCGAGAATGCAAGCATCGATTGGAATAGTTCTCCAGACTTGGAATTCCAATTCCACACGGAGCGCTATCGATACGAGTCAGCAAACGGCGATGGGATTAGGCCACTAGTGTGGCCTTTGGTTCCTGATTTTGTACAAGACGGCACCACATGTATGCTTTGCCAAGAACCATTTGGCCCCGAGGGTGGATGGCATCTTGGTACATGTGGCCATTTATACCACCCCATGTGCCTCATTCCACACATGGTCACCCAAAAAAGATGTGCACAATGCAAGGCTCCATTTCATCCGAGGCTGTACAAAATGTTTGGCCTCCAAGCCCACATGCCTGAACATTACGAGCACAATGAAGAAAATTTGCCGGGGCCCGCGAATAGAGCGCATTGGGGGATGGACATGACTTGGCTTTGGAAGTGGGGCCACGACAATCGACACCTCCCGGCAAGAACGGTTGCGGAGATACACTGGGAGAATGATGCTGCGGTGACAGAGGTGATTAAGAAGGTAATTGGAGATGGTGATCCAGGGCGGCGATTATATTTTGGTCAAATTGCTGGTGGACATTGGGACCCGGACCTCTCCATTTTTGTGCGTGCACCACATCCACAAGGCATAATGTTTAACTCTCAAGGCATGCCTGTCGGATTCGAAGGTGAATTGAGTTTTGAGGAACAAATGAACTACATTGAAGACAATACCTTCCATAAGCCTGCACTTGTGAGTGCCATTTTCTCCTATTTACACAACAAATACGATTATGACGCACTTCAGCTTTTGACGACTTTGCAATCAAGAGAAGAGTTGCAAAGATTTTTGAGAGGCAGCATAGCACGAGGCATTGTAATTGAAGAAATAGAATAGATAGTTTTGAATGACGCTGTGTACAAATAGATAGATGCATAGAATTAAATTTCTAAAGTTGTACAAAGTAGAGCAATGTAAAGCCTAAACCAATGTACCACGTTTTGATGGATTTATAAAACATTGTACATTTATCATTTTCTTTTCCCCTCGTGTATTGTTGCTTTGCCTTTGTCTTTTGGGTTAATCCATTGGCCGTTTTCCTATTAGTGTAGAAGAATCTTATATCCTTAGATGGTAGAACCCTCACGGATTATTATTTTTTTATTTCTTGCTAAACAATGTAAAATCAATTTAGCAAGTTTTGTAATTAGAAATTCAATAACGAACTCTAATCCCTTATCCTTAGAATCTTAGATGCCCAAGGTTTGCTTTGAGCTTTGTAGAATTTGCTCTAAATTGAACATGTCAACATTTTCATTAGGTGTATCAATTTTCAAAAAATTGTAATTGTATAAATTCGAACTAGGCATGTTAGTTACCTCATAGAAAAGAAATCCTAAACAATATCACTTATGGAGTAAAAGATTATAATGTTTGCCCAGGAGGGTGCTAAAACTAAAAAAATGATGTGAAGTCTTACAATCTTCTTTTCACAAGTCCAATTTAAAAAATTGGTGACCAAACAAATATGAGATTAGAGGACCTAATATGTATAACCCCAATCAATTTATGCCTTTTAAAAATCTATACTATATTTTTCTTTAATTTTAAATGAATTTTGAATGTGATTTTTCCTCCAAGATCCAATGTTTTTGAGGCACATTTCCAAGACCTCTCAATACTACAACAAGTCAAGATTGCAATAGGTACCCTTGTACAAAGTTTAGAATAGAAAAATCACTATCACATATTTTTAAGAACAGACTATTGATGCTATAACTAGAATTCAAGAACAACTTTTTAACTTCAAAGTTTGAACAACACCAGATTTGGGTGCCTTGGGCATGTAGGGGTTAACCATTTTTTGGACGATGAACAAATTCAGCTTCCTATTTCAGTTTGGTTTTTGCTTGGATCAAAGTCATCCTAATTTTTGGTGATACTTTATCTAGTTGACTAGTTCATGTCTTATCTAATGGTTAGATTTGTTGTTCTTAGAATACACATTTTTCTAAAATTACAAATGTGGAAGTGTGTCAAGTGGTCAACTTGCATTGACCCTAGTTCAAAATTGAATTTGCAAAAATGAGGTCATAGATGTAAAGAGTATAAAAATTTCAAAAAATCACCATGTCAACGCAACCTCATTTTAAGTCCATTCCAACAAATTTCAATCGAGGAATGATAATATTTTGCTTGTAATTGAATTCTAAAGGAATTTTGAATTTTTCCTTTCTAAATGTATAGAAAAAGATTGGTGATAGCATTGGTGGATCTAACCTTACGGATGGAATCTACAACTCAAAATCTACAACTTCTGTTTGTATACCAATTCCAAAATATTCTTCTAAATCATACTTTATAATGGTATTTTCCAAATTGTCATTTTAGGAGA
This sequence comes from Climacium dendroides, assembly GCA_950106755.1. Classification (NCBI taxonomy): domain Eukaryota; kingdom Viridiplantae; phylum Streptophyta; class Bryopsida; order Hypnales; family Climaciaceae; genus Climacium; species Climacium dendroides. Next base: position 653,779 of record CATNNA010000020.1, on the reverse strand, counting down.
AGAGTCCAGATGTTTAGGGGTTAAGTGCAACAAATTCAAAGCCCGTCCATCCTGACCGTCCAGCCAAACCGTCCATCTCGACCGTCCAGCCAAACCGTCCATCTCGACCGTCCAGCCAATCCGTCCATCTTGACCGTCCAGCCAAACCGTCCATCTCGACCGTCCAGATCGACCGTCCAACCAGACCGTCTAGATCGACGGTCCAGATCGACCGTCCATCTCGGCCGTCCAGCCAGACCGTCTAGATTGATGGTCAAGATCGACCGTCCAAATCGACCGTCCAACCAGACCGTCTAGATCGACGGTCCAGATCGACGGTCGATCTCGGCTGTCCAGCCGGATCGTCCAGATCGACCGTCCAGCTAGGCCGTCCAGATCGACCGTCCAGACAGACCGTTTAGATCGACGGTCAAGATCGACCGTCCAAATCGATCGTCCAGCCAGACCGTCTAGATCAACGGTCCAGTTCGACCGTCCATCTCGGCCGTCCAACCGGACCGTCGAGATCGACCGTCCAGCGAGGCCGTCGAGATCAACCGTCCAGCCAGGCCGTTGAGATCGACCGTCTAGCCATGCCGTCGAGATCAACCGTCTAGCCATGCCGTCCAGATCGACCGTCTAGCCATGCCGTCCAGATCGACCGTCTAGATCGACGGTCCAGATCGACCGTTCCGCCAGACCGTCTAGATCGACAGTCCAGATGGACCATCCAGGTCGACGGTCCATCTTGGCCATCCAACCGGACCGTCCAGCCCAACCGTCCACATCGCCCGTTCATCCGACCGTCCATCGCAGCCATCTAGAGCTCCCGGCGACGAAGCTCGTCCATCCATTTTTGTAGTCTGAATCATCCTCTGTCGCCGGTTGTCATTTGGATTTCATCATGACGGACGCTGGGGATGGATCCTGACGTCCGTCCGGATATCTTGACGGACGGACGCGATGTGACGGGGACAACCCTGATTGAATGAAAATGTTTGAAAATGCTAAAGGCTTCTAACCTGAGGACATACGGAAGGCAACAAGCGCGTTCACCGAGATCCTCGAAGCGCAATACTCCAACACTCTAGATAGTACAAGTACAGAAGTTGATAGAGTTCAATAATGACATGAGAGAAGTGAAATCTCACATGAACGTCCATGCATTCGTGACGGAGAAGGAGAGTACCCTAATGTGCGCGGACGCAACGACATTCAAAACAATTTTGGTGGCAATGTGTAGGCGTGAATGGAAAGGCGGGAGCTGTAGGAAGGAATTTGAAAATCCCGAACTCCTTCCGCAAATTCCTTTGATTTTTTATTCCCGCCTACACTATTCATGACAGAAATAGCCACTGACAGCTATTAAGTACTTATGAGGTTGCTTTCTTGCACCGTTAAGCACTAATTTCTAGATTCTATTTCTAACAAAATCTAGGTAAGAAGTCTTCATTGTCTTTTTTCCTTTTGCAATTTCTGGAAGTCAATTTGATTTTGCTGAAGTTAGGGTCTCTTTGTAAATTTAGACAAACACAACCTTTTGCACCACCCAAGTGTTTGCATGTGATTTTATCAATAAGGGTTTTATGGTTTAGGGTTTAGGGTCTCTAGGGTTTAGGGTCTCGGGTTTAGGTAATTCTATAGTTTACTAAATCATTTCATATCATGTTTTTGAAATATTGAACAAATGTTTAATTTAGAAGTGAATTCAAGGTTTTTGTACACACTAAGGAATTATACTGCATGCACTTTCAAAATCTTTTTATAATGTTCGCAAAATTAGTTTTTCCATGAATCCGAATTATTTCGCAGAGATTTGCAACTTGTATGTTATTTTTTCGGACATGCTTCCACGTCAAACCGATACAAATTAATGGTTTGGTTTGTATTAAATACAACATCAATCCTAAAGTATTTTTTTGCAAAATCATTTGAAAAAGTGTGAGGAAGCAATAGGGTTGTCTTAAAATTAAGTTTTTCCATGAATCCTAATTATTTTGAACAATTGCAACTTGTGTGTTACGTTTTTGGACATGCTTGCACGTCAAACCGATATAATTTATTGGTTTGGGTTCTATTAAATACAGCATGATTTTTAGAGTATTTGTTTTGAAATCCATTTCAAATGAAGAAGACAGTGTAGGAAAGCAATAGGGTTGTCTTAAAATTAAGTTTTTCCATGAATCCTAATTATTTTGAACATTTGCAACTTGTGTGTTACGTTTTTGGACATGCTTGCACGTCAAACCGATATAATTTATTGGTTTGGGTTCTATTAAATACAGCATGATTTTTAGAGTATTTGTTTTGAAATCCATTTCAAATGAAGAAGACAGTGTAGGAAAGCAATAGGGTTGTCTTAAAATTAAGTTTTTCCATGAATCCTAATTATTTTGAACATTTGCAACTTGTGTGTTACGTTTTTGGACATGCTTGCACGTCAAACCGATATAATTTATTGGTTTCGATTCTATTAAATACAACATGATTTCTAGAGTATTTGTTTTGAAATCCATTTCAAATGAAGAAGACAATGTAGGAAAGCAATAGGGTTGTTGTCGCAGCACAGAGTAAGCAATTTCCCTATTATACTCACAAAAATCACCCTAGAGCATAACAAAATGACCCTAAAGATCGAACCCACGAGATCCTGTGAAGTAGCTAACTCTAACAAGGAGATAAACCCAATTAAACCCTTCAATTCTACTCTCCGGTTCTACCTTTAAAAATCGGAACATCCAAAACCAACTGGAATACTACGACCGGACTGCATCCTACTTCCGGTTTTACTAGTTCCACGGTCTCTGGACTAACTTCTCAATTCTGGACCCTGCAACTTTCGGTCCTAAGTACCATCCTAGGCGGATCCGGTCCGGTCCACCCTTCCATACCCGGTTTAGTTTTGCCTTTGTTTTACCATCAGAGGGTTTGCCGCTTGCTTTTGAAAATGGTAGGCCCACCACTCCTTCCGTGATTTATAGTGGCTGAAGACCTACTCTCCTATCCACTGATCCTCTAACTAACCAGGATCTGGTTTAGTCCTTCACAGCAATCCGGATAGCAATTCGGATCACAAGTCACACAAAGACCCCCTGTACGATCCTTTCATACTACAACGACCTTGACACTGATCCGTTCCGTACGAAGTTTGGTGGCTACAAGTGCATCTGTCCGTTCCAAAACCTACAAAAGTTCTTCCGTTCACCCACAACGGTGGCAAGACCTCACAGGAATCAGGATACTCGACCGGATTTCCCATCCAGGAGTTCTAGCGCAGCTAAGGAATCCCTCCCTATCCACCTAGCCTAATCAACGGATTTCTTACCCGGAATGCTAAACTTTTGCAGCTGCTGAGGCACTAGAATCCACTCCTAACTCTTCATAACCTACTCACTTGTACTTAGAACCGGAAACACACATCAAAGGGAGAACTCTACCAACACATCCGTACCTACCTTCTTACTCCAACTCTGTATACTCCTGCCAACACTCGGGAAGATTATACAAAATCAAGTCAATGGAAAGTACACAAGGAAATGCCAAAAGAACTCTCCCAGTCTCCAGCTCAAAGACTATTTTATATACAAAAAGCAAAAAGCAAAAAGTGAATACATGATTTCCGCCTCTGAAGGCACTGACAATCCGGTCCTATCTATCAATCCTAAATGGATTCTATTCCGGTTCCTATTCTATAATTCCTATTTTTATAACACTTCTTGTTCCGTTTCATACACTTGGGATCCAATGGTAGGGCTCTCGTTAGGCCTCTCCAACTGTTCAAACACCTCACTTAAATTCCGGTTCCGTTCCCCATCCGGAGGTGGAGCCGGGTGATCTTCTTCAATTTCCGAGGAGTCCAAATTGATCGGCTGCGGTCCGGTCGAGGGCGTCTTCTTCTGTGCCCTACTAAACTGGGGCGTTTTGTCCTTTCCCGGTTCGTGAGCTACGTCTTCCGGAAACAAGTCCGGAAGAGAAATTTCAGAGAGCCGGATCGGAATCTCTGTCAACTTCTGGCTGCTCTCGACTATCCGGTCCGTTGACTCCTGTGCCTTGGATAGGAGCTTCTCCATCTGCTCCTCAAAATCGGTGAGGATGTGTACCACCCTAGTTCCGGATATCTTCTTGTCCTTGTGCACCTCCTCTTCGAACAGACGCGCCTTGGTGACCGCGGCTCCGAGTCCTCCGAGCACGTCCTTCACCTCTGCGGCCAGCCTCTTCATTTCCTCCGCCATCTCCTTTGTCGCGGTGGCGTTTTTGAGCAAGGCGAAAAGTTCGGCCTTGAGGGTGTCCACCTCATCATGCTGCCTCTTGCTTTCTTCCTTCAGCTTCCGGAGCTCATCCGGATTGATGACACTCTCAGCTACCCGCTGCGGCAACTAACTGTCCGGTTCCGCTCCAATTAATTGCGCGATCTCCCTGAGCGTCCGCTTCTTAACTTCCCAATCTGCCCGGATTCTGCAGAGTATCCTAACCAACTCATCGAACGGATCTCCGGTTCCCGATCTTGATGCCACATCCGGTCCGGTTGGAGTCTCCCCTTTGCGCGGAGGGGGTTGAACCGGAGACGTCCTTCGATTCCGGATCAGCGTGGTCTTCTGCCTTTTGGAGGGGACATACGGTTCTTCCTCTTCCTCTTCTTCTTCTTCCTCCTCCTCGGTTTCGTTTCCGGAATCCGCTTCTTGGTCGGACTCGGATTCACCGTACTTCATAGTCCGCTCCTGGGCCTTCCACACCTTCAGCTCCACTTCCGTCAGCAGTTCCTGTTGCTGGTAGAGGTGGTACACATAAGGGCACAGTGGGGTAGCCCTAGTAAGTTGGGACACCAGATCAAAGAAGATCCAGCCCCAGTCCACTTTCCAGGTTCCGCTCAATGCTCCGAAGATCGTGTTAGCCAGGGTGATAGTCACCTTGGTGGGCTTTTCCGGATGCAAAACCGGAACTAGGAACTAGAGCAGGCGACGCTCCCGGTCATCGAGGCAGTCCTCTACCGCGTAGCCATCCTTCGGATTTACAATACTTCCGAACTTGCCCTGGACAAAATCATCCTTCCGGCTAGCAAGCCCGAGTCCTCCCGGTCGGAATTCGTATACGTCTTGCCATAAAACCTCGGTCTATTGGATCGGATTCCCTCTCAGGGTGTTATTGAATTGATTCGATACGCCACTCAAGATTTCTCTAACCATCCTCTCATCTTTGAAACCCCAAGGTTTCAAGGCTAATCCCTGACAACCCATCGACGATAAATCCTCCCTGAGTTCTCCCTGTTTCGGTTCCTTGGTCGGCATGACCGAAACCACTTTTCTCAGCTTTACTTCACTCGGGGGCGGGGTGCTAGAGCCTAGTCTCTTCCGGTTCAGCCGCGGCATGAGGGTAGCTCTACCCGGTTTCGCTCTCTACGGTCCTACAAGAGAGCGCTCACACTCTGATATTCTGCTCTACCTACAAACCAACCTCTTGGCGCGCTCACACTCTCAGTCTCTCACGGTTCCGTATCCGCTCGCATTCAATGTCTCACCCACTCGTGCCCGGAGGCGATCTCTCCGTCTCACATCCCTCACTCACTACCGGGTCCTCTTGTACTTTCCCTCCTTGCCGCGGTAAACGAGAAAACGTCAGGCGCTAAAACAGGAAACGACAACACGTGAAAAACTAGAGACCTGAAAATGGGCAGGGTCAGGCTTTATATAGTCCTGACACCCTGGACTGTCTTTATGACCGGTCGGATATCCGGTCCGGTTCTTGACATCCGGTTCTCTCCAATCCGGTCAAGGAGAATCCGGTTGGAAATACAATCCAGTTGGAAATCTAATCTGATCCGCTTCTACCTAAGACCGGATTAGTTCCGTAAGGTCCTCTTGTGACTATTTTTGGTTTATCTTTCTCCCTTTAGGTGAATCCGGATACCTATCTCTAATTTCTGTTCCACTCAAAAAGGTAAACAAAGAAAAATCAAAAATATGAGTTGTCACAGTTGTCTTAAAATTAAGTTTTTCCATGAATCCTAATTATTTTGAACAATTGCAACTTGTGTGTTACGTTTTTGGACATGCTTCCACGTCAAACCGATATAATTTATTGGTTTGGGTTCCATTAAATACAACATGATTTTTAGAGTATTTGTTTTGAAATCCATTTCAATTGAAGAAGTGTAGGAAAGCAATATGGTTCTTTTAAAATAATTTTTCCAATGAATCCTACCCGATGAATTTATCCTCAAAATTTCAGTAGAATTTTTATGTATTAGATAAAATGTAGAGCAAGAAATGGGTTGGCGCTTGCTATGCTATCCATTCATCATTAGAATTTTATAAGAATTGTTGTGTAAAACTTTCAAATAAATCTTCAAATAAAAATCTCAAAAACTTTCTAAAGAACTTAATTGTTTTGGAATCCAAAATCACTTCAATTGAATGAATTTCTCAAAATTATTTAGTAGTAGCAATAGAAGATTGAAATCATGAAAACTCACAGCTCACAAAAGAACAAAATCATAGAAGTGCAAAGGAGTGTAAAGCCAAGAGAAGCAATGGATTTGCTACCTCTATAATATCATTCTATGCATCCTCTTTAATATCACCTTCATTTCAACAACTATATTATGTCTATAATATCACCCGGTGGAAAAAGTGATATTACAAAAGTGATTGCAAACTGCTACTCTATTTCTGTAATATCAAATTGTGTAAAAATACAATTTCTATGTAAGCATGATTGAAAAAAAATTTACAAAATATTTAAAATAATTATTTTAAGGACTTATTGAAATCATTATTATGCATTCTATACAAATGTGTCAAAATTTTACTATTTGTTTGGACTCAATTGTTACAAACAACGGCAACCCAAATAGAAGAATTTAAAGGAAGAACTTGTAAACCTCAAATGCTTCGTGAACAATTTAATTGTTGTGAAATCCAATTGGTTCAATCTAATAAATTTCTCAAATCATTTGGTAGTAGCAATAGAAAATTGAAATTATGAAAGCTCAAAGCTCACAAAAGCACAAACTCAAAGAAATGCAAAGAAGTGAAAGCCAAGAGAAGCAATCATGGATTTGCTACCTCTATAATATCACCCTATGGATCCTCTTTAATATCACCTGAATTACAACAATTATATTATTTTTATAATATCACCCTTTGTAAAAAGTGATATCGAGGTGATATTATAGAAGTGACTGCAAATTGCTATTCTATTTCTATAATATCACATTGTGTGAAAATGCGATTTTTATGTATGCATGATTGCAAATATTTTTATAAAATAATTATTTTAAAGACTTATTGAAATCATTATCATGCATTCTATTCAAAATGTATCAAAATTTTACTAATATGTGATACAATGAATGCGTAGCATAGCAAGTACGAGCCCCTAGTATTAATGGTAGCATTTGTGATATTATAGAGGGATTTATGATTTTAGTAGTATGAATAGGAAACTGCTACTCTATTTTTGTAATGTTACCTTGTATGAAAATACAATTTCTATGTATGCATGATAGGGGTTGGTATAAGCCGGGGGACAGGGTACAAGTCATGGCCCATTTTCAGTAAAAGGTGTGTCGGGTATGAGGCGGGTATCATACGTGTACGAAGCGGGTATCAGACGGGTATGGGGCGAGTCTCCATGTTCTGGGGCCATATCGAGGTTGGTCCGGGTTTAGGAGGGTATCGTGGCGGGTTTAGGAGGGTATCGTGGCGAGTTCAGTAGGGTATCGTGGCGGGTAGAATAGGGTATTTTGGCGGGTACAGCAGGGTTCAAAGGCGGGTATCGTTGCGGGTACAGGAAATGCATTGTGGGCGGGTATCGGAGGGTATTGGACTCTGGTTCGGGCGACGGGTATAGTAAGGGTATCGTGCGCGGGTATCGGAGGGTATCGGGCTCTGGGCAGGCGCGGATTAGGGTTTAGCGCTTTGTCTGCTTTCCTCTTCGTTGTTGTTTTCTTGTTTCTCGAATTTTAAATCAATTACTTGCTCGTGAGGGAGGAGGATCTTGCTCACAACGCGCGCGGGTTAGGGTTTAGGGTAGAATTTTAGTGCTTGAGGGCGCAGCAGCAACGGGCGGGCGCAGGTGTACACCAGCAACGGGCGCAGGTGCACATTTCTTCACCCCGCAGAATCCTCTCATTATTTTCAGCTCTTCTCACCCTCACTTCATCTTTTGTGAACTCTAGTGAAGTGGCTAGCATCCATCGTCTCCAGTTTCGAACGGTAACCAATAAAGAAATGAAGGTATATACAAGTCTTCTAGAATGATCACAACCTACACTTGCACAGTTAGAAGATACAACTCATGGTTGCAAAACCAACAGGAAACACCCACCTCTATGTCCGTAATGGGATTCACATAAAGACAGAGAGAGAATCTGCACACCAAAGTGATGCAGAACATAATTATGGTATTTGATACCGAACAAAACTACAATAGGTCAGGTGGTTCCTTCTATGAACTAGTTCCTTCTATGAATCTAATACGAATATCCCTCAATATCTGTGTGCTTGTGTTTCCAAGTTGTTACAATAAGATAAAATAACCACACTTATTTTCCAAGGTCACTGTCTTTAACAAAAGGAGTATGCTTGCAATCTCTCGTGAAATCATAATCAGTTTTAGTATTTTGATGAAAATGTCTTTCATGATTTGGACACCTGGATGCCTAATCGCTTTGCGATTTGAGGCATTAGTTGGAATCACCCTCACTTGATCTTTTGTGAACTTTGTTCTCTGTGTTAATGTGTTTGATTCATATGGCGCAGCATAGGCGAGCCCTTCTCCCTAGGTCAACACTACAGATTTTTTTGTGACACAGGTCTTGAAGGTTTGAGTGAACGTGATTGATGAATGGATTTCGGTGTAGTAGATATTGTATATGAGTTAAGGAAATGGAGCTTGAATGAATTTGTTGGAGCTTTCAGACTACGGTGTTGGAGGTTTGAGCGTTTGAATGCGCTTGATGTATGGATTTTGAGAGTATTGGATTTAGGGTTGAGTTAAGAAAATGGAACTATGAGACCCAGGTATTGGAGGTTTGAGTGAACGCATTTGATGTATGGATTCTGGAGTAGTGGATATTGTATGTAAGTTAAGAAAATGGAGCTTGATTGAAAGTGTTGGAGAATTGCAATACCTTGCAATAATAAGTAGATTGGTTGGGCACCTTGTTTCGAAGCTTGCCGTACCAGATGTAGGGTTCTGTGGAAAAATGGTCTTGAATTCCAAAAAATTGAAGATGAAATCACATTGTTTCGAAATCAGTTTTGAATTTGCTTCTTTTGATGTTGGAATGATCTGATTGAGTGACGATTGTGTTGTGTATTGTGTTGGTAGGTATTTGCTCCCAACAGATTGGATCTTTGTTTTTAATTGTTGCAATGAATCTGGTTGTTTGGAATGTGTTTGTAGTTTGTTTCTTGGAATTTGGTTTGCAATGAATGTTTTTTAAATTTGGGTTGTTTTTGCTTGTAGATTGACGATTATAGCACTGGAGTTACAACATTGGGGAGTCCATAATAAGCAGCTACGGGTGAAGTTGCATAGCGCTTGCTTGTAGAAACTCAGATATGTATTAATTTCAATTCTCTTGCACCATTTGTGCTTTGAATAGTAATTTCTGTGATTGTTGTAAAGCTAGCTGCAATGTCCAATGAATGTGTTAGTGGGGTTTAAGTTGCATAATGTATCGTGTGCATACGTGCGTTTCTTGGTTCTCTTGAGGTTTGTTGGTTTTTGTTAGAATTCATGGTTTGGGAGTGCTCGATGGAAGCATGCTTGTTTGAGATGTTGTAGGTTCGTTCAATTAGTCTTTGGTTTTTGGTCTAGGTTGTCTTTTGGTTTGCGATGTTGCTGCTTTTGATGTTTTGGCGTTGTTCAACTCTTGAATTTGTCGAAAATGTGGATAATCTTGTAGGATTTGGAGATTAATCCATCTGCATTGCATTTCAAGGTCTTCATTTGTCAATTTCCAGGTGAGTTTTAATGCACAGGACTTTGTTTAGGGTTTAGGGTTCAGAAATAGGCATTCATTGTTTAGGGTCAAGATTTGTTTAGGGCCCAGTGCTTAGGGTCCAGGGTTTGTTTAGGGTCCAGTGCTTAGGGTCCAGGGTTTGTTTAGGGTCCAGGGTTTCATTAGGGTCCATTGCTTAGGGTCTAGGGTTTGCTTCACAACCACACAAATTCACGGGAATTAGCCCGGTATACCCGGGTATCATCCTAAATCCTTAAACGTATCAAGAATGAATGTTACATGAACCAAACTACAGTTCAGGTTGCATCAACCTGAATTACAAAGCCCCTTAAAACATATCGCCTCTCAAATTGATGCTGCTGTCCGTGCTAGTTCATGGATAATTTTGAGATCAGATTAACATGAATTTCAGGTTGGTTCGACCTGAACTGTACACCTACTAGCATTGTGTGCATGAAGATTCAACTAAATAGCAAGTAATTGCACTAACATCTAAGACAAGAAATAACAACATTGTTAACATCAAATGCAGATCAGGTCGGTCTGACTTAAACCCCATAGAAGACCCTATTCAATTTGATGCGTCAAGTCCATTGAGGTACCAACATAAAATTAGTATTAGGAAATTAGACACCTAGTATAACTAAAAAATTAACCACTACAAACATTCAAAATTGTAAGGATAATGTACGTAACATGAACCGAACGACAATTTAGGTCGCATCGACCTGAATTGCATAGCTCCTTCAGACATATCCACTCTCAAATCAATGCCATTGCCCGTGCAAGTCCATGGATAATATTGATATAAGATTAACATGCATTTCAGGTCGATCCGACCTGAAATGTACACCTACTAGCATTGTCTATACAACTAAGTAACTAAGAAACAGACATTTGCACTTACATCCTAGAAGAGAAATAACATCATCATCAAAATCAAATGCAGATCAGGTCGGTCCGATCTGAACTGCAAAGGGGACCCTATGCAATCTGACGCGTTAAATATGTAGTGGTACCAACCCAAAAAATAATATTAGGATATCAGACACCTACTTTAATTAACACATTGAACATCAAATACATATCAAATAATCATCCAGCTAACAACAATCGACCTCTCAAAATGAACGCATGCAATTCAGGTCGGACCGACCTGAATTGTAAGATCAATAGTGAGATGAGTATGTACTACGACATGTATGACGATACGATAACATTAAACAAAGCCATCACACTAGGAAAAACATTCACATATTTCGACTAGAACTTCAAGTCGACCTGACTTGAAGCGTGTGATACAAACCGAATCAAATCCAAGTACACCAAATGCAAGTAACTGGAAATACATAGAAGATGAAATCTAATAACCCCATGTATTCACATTTAGGTTGACTCAATCTGAATTAGAAGATTGCATTTAGGTCGACTCGACCTGAAGCATACGAAGGGAACCAAACTGAAGTAAATTAGATCAAGTACGTAGAAAATAAATCTAGAAGCTCCAAGCACTAACATTCAGGTCGAATCGATCTGAATATATAGAGAAACAACTCCTGGTGTAACAATACCCGATTGAAAAATGAGTGCAGAATGGATGACCAAATCGAGAAGCTGGAGGCCTTCTACATACGCTCTGCGCACGAATCCTCTGGAGAGGAAGGGGACGACTTTGACAATGACGGAGACTACTGGGAATTCAAAAATCCTGAAAAGGTTGAGAGTTGGAGTCTCCATATGATTCCTTTCAAGAACCTCATTTGCTTCGCTGCAAAATTTAAAGACACCGACCATTTCTTCAACATATCCTTTGATGAGAAGATAAAGGATGTCATAGACCAAAATGAGAGGATGAGGATGGTTATATAGAATATATAAGTAAGGAGTGGACATTGGTAAAAAAAATTTGATTTGCAAGATGGCAAATTAATTATATTACCAATATTAACCCTACCTCACTATTGGATTAGTAGTAGATAGATAATTTGGTTAAGAAAGGTATTGTAAGTTTCCTATTTTCCTAAAGATCCGGAACCGGATCCGCATCCAAGGAACCAAACAGGGATCGGAAAAATATACTGGGGCCGGAAGCAAACGCATCCGCACGCTACCGGAAGATTATCGGAACGGGAAGAGGAAATCCCGGATCCAACGGTAATCCCATACATCACGGAGGATCGTTTAACGGCTAGATTCCTCCGCGATGATTGCGAAAACGGCTACTTTCCCAACGGTTGTGACTGCTAGGAAAGGATACGCAGGGGTTTGGTTCCTCAAACCTCATTGTGTCTTTGTGGTTTGGGAGCACTCTCAAAGCAAGGCCTGCCTTTAGAGATGTGAGAGGATTGGGTGATCTTACTTTCCCAATCCTGTCGTGGAGAGGAAGAGGATTGATCGGGAGCTGTAGCAAGAAAAGGTAGGAGGTTTGAGTGGTGAGTGTTTTGGTAAGTTCTGCAACCATGGTGAAGGCGGAAGCAAGCGGGTCATCTCCTTTCAAGATCAAGAGCATCTGTCCAGTGATTTCGAAGGATGACGGAGAGAGGAAGCAGCTCGAGGAGGATCTGGGCCAACTCGGGTGTGCGGGATTCCTCTGCCGACCATGGAGCTTGAAGAGCGAGGAAATGATCCGGGAGTTGATGAATGAGCAGTCGAATAAATGGATCAAGACCGTCCGAGCTCTGCCCGGAAAGTGGACTGAGGACATCTGGAAGAGGGTCTACGACTTTCCTCGACCTAGAGAAGGGATGGCTTCGCGGGTACACAAGTTCGCGGAAGGTAAATTCTCTAATCCTCCTCACCCTAAGGATGGCTACGCAGTAGCAGATTGCAAGGTGGCAAGAGAGAGGATGATGTTAGAATTTGTAGTACCGATCTTGTATCCGGAACGGCCAAACCGGGTCATGGTAACTTGGGCCAATACGATCTTCGGAGCGTTGAGTAGGGAAAGGAAAGTGTTTTGGGGAGGAATAGTGAAAGATCTGGTAGGGAAGATGGTGAACGCCCTAGGAAATGCAAAGGCCACCTCTATTGGGCCATTCCTCTTTCACTTGTATGACTCCCTAGGTACTCTGAAAACTTCAGAGAAGACCATGTATAAGGCCGCAGCCACCTTAGTGAAACTTAATCTTACTCCACCCCGAGAGGAAGAGGAAGAAGAGAGAAAGGAGGGACCAGATGAGGGATTTGAGAAGGAATCCTCAGAGAGAAAGAAGGAGCCTTCCGAAAGGAGGATAGAGGCTGAGAGGGTTTCAGTCTCTTCTAAGAAGGGATCCAGAGAGAAGGGGAAAGTCTCGCCGGAACCGGAAGTTCTGGGAGAGGATACTTTGGAGAGGATCATTTCGGACTTAGGGAGAGTCCGGGAGGAGCTTGACACGGAGAGAGGAGCAGTGAGGAATGTATGTGGACTGCTTGGAGGGATCAATATGTCAGAGCTCGCGGAGAAAGTAGAAGGGTTGATCCGGGATAGTGAAAACCGGAAGTGGGAGACCCGCATCAAGGAGTTGACTAAGAGGAATGCGGATCTCCAGCGGCAAATTGAGAAGGGTGAGGAAAAGAAGAGAGAGGTGGAACGGCTTACCTCAGAGTTTAAGGGGGCCATTAGGAAAGTTGGGGCCTTTGTTTCCAACACTACGGATGTTGTAAACAAAGCCAAACTCTATGATGAGGGAATCCATGAGGCAAGACCGGAAGCCGCAGGTAAGGCTGTCTTAGTTTTGGCAGAGTATTCCAAAGAGATGGAGAAGTTCATGTTTGAAGTCCGAGATGTTCTTCACCAAGCAGAACAGTTTCCGGAATCCGGAATAAAGAGGAAGGATGAAGAGATGGAGCCAACCAAGAAGGATGCGCCCACAAAGACTCCAACAAAGACGCCAGCCAAGCGGGAAAGACAAGAGGAAGAGTTGACACCAACATCTAAGAGTATGGAGGGGGAGAAAGAAGGATCAGTGCACGGATCCGGATCAAAGGATTGAATCCGGAAGTCGGAATCCGACTTAGGCACACCACAAAGTAAAGACTCTCAATCCTCACCCGCCAAGAAGACTGTGAAGAAGGTTACTTCCGTTAGAAGAAGAGACGTGCCTCTAAGGAGTCAACAATCTGCGGAGGACGAATCTCCAAGCTAATCTGAGCAGGAGAAAAGTCTGTCGAGATCCGGAGAGGAGGATTCGAAAGAGGACATCGAATCAGAAGAGGAATCGGATTCCGAGCAAATTTCACCAGCAGAGTTCAAAGGGAAAACTTCAACACCGTCTAAAGGGAAGCCGCCCTTGAGTGGGAAACTGTCAGCCAGTAGGAAACAGCCAGCTAGGAAGGGGGCAACAAAGTTAGAGGAACCTTCTCCAAAGAAGGCTAGGAAATAGATAGGAAAGTAGTTAGGAAGTTTCTGGGAAGCGACCCTAGCATGGTCAGCCAAAAATTCAAGTTTTTGGTAGGTAGGAAGTAGCTTGGGAGGTGCTTTTCAGGTGCATGCACTTGGGCTACACTTTCCGGATTTTTAGGATCTGAGATCCGGATTTTTAGGATTTGAGATCCACATTTTGCGGATCGGATGGGGTTGGTAGGAAAGTCAACTTAGAAGGATAAGGAATGATACCTGTCATTCTCTTGTCCTTTAGTTTTATTCCTTGGGACCTTTGGGGTTCCTTGGAGTGTATATTTAGGGGGCTGAAGTTAGTTTGAAGCCTCGGGTGTTTTCTTATTTGTGTTTTCAACACTTTGCGAATTGATTTCAGATTTCCACTTCATAAGTGCTGGCCTGAAAAGGCTAAGTTCTGTGTTGGTATGCCGTGCAATGCTAGAACCATTGTTTAGTGCGGGTAGCTGGTTTGCAGGTGTGGAGGAAGACAAGTAGCCCCCGGATTCTGTCCAGGATTTGATTTTGAGAGCTTTGAGGATTTGGTTAAGGAAAACTTTGTGTACTGAGAGGGTATTTTAGTTGCTGAAGTTCCTTGGGAGTCTTCTGAGTAGGATAGCCATTCTTAGGTTGGGTGAATTCTTTAGGAGGGAGAACGAATGCTGAGGAAGTAACTATTTCCTATTTCTTTTTGGTATTTGTTGTTGTTATTTTAAGTGGATCTTCATTTCACTCTAAACACGTTTGAAGGGTAGGGTTTACGTTCCCTTCCTAAAACCAAAGAGCGGAACCCTCTCTGTAGAGGTTAAACTAAGAATTTGTGAGTTACTGTAACTGGATAGGAATCCTCTTTCCGGTTCCGCATCCGTCTAAGTCAATCCGGATAGGGAGAGGCAGAGGATTATGACAACCCTCCTTGTTCGATCATTGGTAGAAGGCTTGGAGTGGATGTAAGGGAATTGGAATATGGAGAAAAGAGGGTATTGAGAGAGTTTCATGATGCAAATTTTTAAATCCGGTTTTGCTTGGGTTTGGTGTTTTTCGAATCCTGATCCGGATATCTTGAGGAAACTAACGTTGAAATCCTGTGGAAACGATACACGAGTCATCTAAGGTGTTTTACATCAATTTAACACCTAAGGGTAGGATTTGTGCTTCCTTGTGCTATGACAAAGGACGTCGCCCACGACAATGGTCCATTCTTGAAAATTCGGTGTGTTACAGTTGTGACTGGTAAACCCGAATGCGAGCAGTACCACTTCACTATTCGCTTGGACTCCTCAAGATGTGCCTTCAACATATCGCACTTCCTCTCAACGTTGGAACCGACTGAGTATAGAACGGAGATACCCGACCTTGAGAAGAAAGTTGACCACAACTACTTCAAGACAAAGGACGGGAAGTTGGCAACGGGGAAGGCCCTATACTCTCACCTGAAGACACTTCTGAACAACTTCACAATTCTGAAGACGAAGCTTGAGCTGAAGAAGAAAGACATGACTGTTAGAACTGTCTCCTAGGAGTTTCCAAGTAACGTGGAGGGACAGAGCTCAATGGGTACACCTGGAACCCAACAGAGTCGGGGGACAAGAAAGTCCATGCAGGTCGCTACTCCAGGAAAAGTAAGTTCGCATCAACCTCAACAGCGGCAACAGCAGTGCAAGACCCTAGTGCAGTTTTACTAGGGGAGCTGAGTTTTGTATCCGCGGTAACTGAGGTCCCGGTCCCTTATGACGCCAAGAAATCGCACAATTACATTGCGTCCGCAGAGGCATACAAGGCCTACTGGAAGCACTGCACGGATGCCTACATCTTTGGCTTGGAGGATAAGAAGACAATTTCCATTGAGCAGCTCATCAAGGCCCCAAAGGACTTAAACATCCGTAGCCATGAAATGAAGCTCGCGGAGGACATGATGACATACCTCTAGGAAATGCTAGATAAGTCCACAAAACAAACATTGTGTGTCATGCTAGTGGATTGCTTCGAGAAGCCAAAGCCGGAGGACTGGCCAACACTTGAAAGGAAGAACTTCTACATCATCAATGGGCAGCACAGTGTGACTGCCAACAAAATGATGGTGGACCAAAACCTTGATGAAGAGATTATTAAGAACTTTCGTCAATGGGATTGCTACGTGGTCTGGTCCACAGATGCCCAGAAACTACGGGACATATCGGCGTACTACAATAGGGTCAACCACTTCCTGGCGCAGAAGCCCTCGTGGTCAACAAACATTCTGGGAGCGAGAAAAGTGTGGGAACTCATGGGGGGGCCACGCAATCTGAAGGAAGCGGCCCCAATAGCGACAATGTCCAACGTTAGGCGAAACGCTGAGAGTACAACAAATAAGAAGAAATTCATGGTAAGAGATTCAGGTCGAGTCGACCTGATCTGTGAATGTCGTCTGCCACCTAGTATTCCAGCTACAATAGGTGATGTATTGATTTACTTTACGTGATAATGAATGAAGAGTTCGAAGTAAGCAGAACGTCAATGGTAAATTTGACGTTCAAAATGAAATGTGCAGTTTAGGTCGGTCCGAGCTGAATAGAGAGCTCCAAATTGACCATGACATACAAAATTATGTTGCAGGAATTCTCATTGGCAATGTACAAGTGGTTCACTCTGCTAGATGTACTAAAGGCCCAAAAGGCTGCAAAAGGCAAGGACACCAAGGAGAAGCTCGAGATCCAAAATGAGCTGAAGATAATCACAGCTCCGGACGACGTGTACAACCTGTGGAGCGAGGTCATCTCTAGTGCTGCGCATGGGGAGTTGATAGACCCCAATACTAGACTAAAGTACAACGAGAAGGCCACTTGGAAGCCCGAGCAAGGGAATCTGACGCATGAGTTCTTCAAAGTGCTTGGAAACCTTTCCTTCAATGACTTGTCAAAGCTGGCCGAACATATTCTGCATCAGAATCTAGGGAGCAAGAACAAGGACTACCCGAAGGTCACAATCAAGCTTCTCTCTGCTGTACAGGAGAGCTGCTACACTGCTAGGGAGTGGGTGGAGAGAAGGAAGCGCAAGCACAAGGTGAAGATGGAGCTTCACGCCCTGGACGCAAGTCTCGGGCTCATGTCCTCCTTGAACGAGCTGAACCACGAGAAGTGGAGGGAGTTCAAACGAAGTCGGAACTTCACGAGTGCCACCATGAACGTGCTGCTAGAGCAGCCAGGGAACGAATACTAGATGGAGGCGAAGCAGTCAAGAGCAAAGGGGAAGAGCGCTGAGGAGATGTCAATGTACGCGGCAGAGTTCTTCTGGGTCTTCCTGTAGCAGAGAAACAATTTTGTGCCCCCAAAATCCACTGCATACTATCGTCCATATGACATTATATATAAGACGCACTAGGATTGGCCTAGAGGCGTGCTCACTGCAGAGAACGTGAAGGACATCAAGCTTGGAGTGTGGGACTTGCGTTACACCCCGAATGTGGTGTCAAAGTCTAAGTGTACGCCAGCCGATCCATACTTCGCAGCAGTTGTCGAGTCCTTCCAAGAAAAGGGCCAGCCCCTTCTCGAGAACATTCCGGTGTGGGTGCTCATTTGTTTCGACCTCATCGAGCAAACGCAGGCACTTCACTTCATAGACAGCAATCCCGCGTTGAAGGAGTACTCCATGAGTTTCTCTAACTACATGCCCTCACCCAATGAGCGTATCGGTGACTTGTCTGCATGAAGCAAGAAGGCGGTGGAACCAATTTACCTGACCATCCTGCAAAGCCCAAGCAATGCTAGGACGGTGAAAATGAGGTCTTCCTATGATACTCCCAATACTGAAACATTCACGAGGCCCAGGGCTTATAACGAGCTAGAGTTCAGGATTAATAATACTGAGCTACAGATGGAGTTCTTCCTCAATCTTGTGAGGAAATTCTGCGCTCCTGGAGAAAGCGTAATGTCATTCTTCGTTGGGTCAAAGTTCACGTGTGCTGCGATGGTAAGCCTGAACACAATGAATTCCACAATGTAATGTTTTGGCTATGGTTAAGGTCGATTCGACCTGAATAAAATGAACATGTATTTCTTCTTGAAATTATAAGGTGATAGAAACCAGGTCGGGTCGACTTGACTCGTAGCATTGATTGGAGTGTGTTCCTCCATAGTTTGGCTCGACCTGACCGGTGCCATTGAGTGCCCGAAAGTGAACTTCAGGTCGGGTCGACTTGACCCAACCTACTGCTAACGTTACATGAAATACCATTGTATCCTCGTTAGGAAATTTTCATACTATCGTAATCTGATAGTATGTGACGCTGTGTGTGACTTTGCAGATGAATGGGGTTAATGTGTTTGCTATGGGGGACTCGAAGGAATCTGACCAGTGGACTGAAATTGCAACCACTGCGAAGAAACTGGATAAGAACGATTTTCTTCCAGAGGGATACTTTGTCGATGAGGGCAAATTCCCGCGCCGACCATCGGGGTCAAGCACGCCTTCGTCATCAAAGCACAAGGGGAAGTCAACTGGAGAGGCAAGCACGCCGTCCGGTCGGAGGTCATCTGCAATCATATTGTGTGAGTCCTCCGACAGCGATGGGGCAGCCGGTGATGACGACTACAACGATGACGTTCCCATGGATCGGAGCACCCCTCCAGTGATCCGCTCTCAAAGCATCCGGGGATCATCAGCGTCGTCCGGTCAACCACCTGACACCTCTACCATGCCGTCTCCAACCTCCAGGGAGAAGCGGAAGAGGGGAAGATCGCAAGCCAATGACGACTATGATGCACAAATTGTAAAGTTGAAGAGGAGGCGGGAACAAGACCAGATGATGTTTGACAGGCAGGCCAGGGAGATGGCGGAGTTGCGATAGTTTATGGTGGCAATGTCACAAAAGAATGACTCCAAACTGGAGGCCATTATCAACAGTCTTGGTGGGGCCATGCCTCTAGCATCTGTACAGTCGTCTCAGGTTGACCAAGAGCTTTTGCTAGAGGGAGCGCCAACAAGACCAACGATGAGTGGATCCTCAAGCTTACCCTCTACTCCACGATTGACTGGGGTGCCTTTTGTCTCTCTCACTCCTCTTGCAGGTTCCGTAGATCCTCCAGCTCCTCCTCCTACTGAGGAGTGCCCCTCGACCCCTCCACCTCCACCTAATGACGAGGACATGGCTCGAGTTCCACTTGATGGTAGTAGGTCCTCAGAGACCTTAGAGTCTAGCCCGAAGATACCCGCGGATCCTGCCATCGCCATTGATGATGATCGGAGTCATGCATTGGATGGCCAGGATGCACCATCAGGTTGACCACACAATCACTCGATGTCATTTGTATAGAATTAGCTCGACTCGAGCTGATTTGTGTCATAGGTTGTACTTAGATAGAGACCCTTAGTGTGGGAGACAATACTTTTTGATAGAAAACAATTTTTTAGCTAATCCATATCTTCATATAAGATGATGATTTTTTTGTACTGAATTTTATTAATCAATTATACGGATTTTTCTGTAAAAATTTTAAGTCTTGTTTGTCTGGCCCTTTTTGAATTGCAGAACCTCCTCTGATGGCTATCTCAAGTGGACCGAATGATCTTCCGAAATCTATTGCTCCTGTACAGCATGTACAATGTCTAACATTTGATTGTGGTAGTATGGAAGCTACAAGTAGAAGTGCATCTGAATCTGAGTCCATGCACTTAGATGATGAGGTCTCTATTTCCGATGCTCAGCTTCTGGAGATTGAAATGCCAAACCCTGTTGAACCAACGTTGTCTTTGCGGGAAAAGGTAACCTCGTGCCCATGCGTCCTTGATCTTTGCGCTAATAGGTACCTCTGTGTTCATATATAGTCTGCGACAATTGGATTTTGCCTTTTTCCTTGAGTTTCGAAATGTGTTAGTGTAGCTTAGTAACTGGCTGCACATTTGTCCGTTTGATAGCAGGGATTGGTTCCCCCATCTGAACGTGGAGATACGTCAAAGGATGTTGAGATTCCATTGATGTCCAGGATGACCGTCGCCGAGAAGTGGCTAAATGTTGTCCTGGACTTGAATGGAGTCTTGTGTGTCTATGAAGACGCCAAGTACAAGGAGTGGGCTGTGCACGTCGGGAATGCAGACCAACCGCACTCCGCCATGATTCCTGCGATTGTGGAACCAAAGGCGGTCTTTGTCCACCCAAATTGCACTCATTTCCTTCGTGAGCTAGGATTGATAGCACACGTTTCTATTTGGAGCTCAATGAAGAAGTTTACTGTTCAAAAAATCGTTGATTATCTTTTTGTCGGTCTGGATAAGCCTCGCATTATACTTGGGCAGGAGTCTTGCACGACACTCAAGTGTGAGGAACAAGGCCGGATAGTCACATTCAGAGAGCCAGGCACCACCAAGGACCTGTTCGTGAAGGACGCGAACACCTTGTTTAATAATTTCAATGGGCAATTTCTTCGAGAGAATACTATCATAGTTGACGACAGTCCTATGAAGCACTTCATGAACAAGTCGGAGAACGTCGTTCTCCCCATTAGTTGGTCTCCCAAGGGTAACGGCCCCAGGGACTCATATTTGGACATGGTCCTTTTGCCCTGGCTCAAGCGACTTCACGTAGCTTGAGATGAAGGGTTGAAATCATTTCGCAAGAGTAGTGCGGGCAAAATTGGGCGGAAGATGTTGTATGACGAGAGAAATCGTGGCATGTACAATAGTCTTATGGATGCAGTCAGAGTGTCTTCAGCGTACCGATAGCGCACTGCATTTCATTGCTGTTCATCAACCACGTGGATGCAGTGATTGTGTCATCGTCTAATCGGCGTTACGAGAGGGTAGTTTATTTATTGCTTTAGTTCAAGTCGAGTCGTGCTGAATGGCATGTAGATTGTTCTCTGAGTTCCTAGTGAACTTCACCTCGACCTTAATGGCTTGTGCATTCGCATGTATGGTTAGAGATATACGTAATTTCTGTAATATAATTTTTTTATGAATACCTTTCTGTATTTTCTTCTTCCTCCAGTTTAGGTCGGGTCGACCTCATTCGATGGCCAGGACTTCCTAGATTGCATATTTGCTATTGGAGTTTACTTGTAAATGTAATGACAGTTACAGTTTTTGATTGAATTGTTCTAATCTCTTTGTTTTCTTAGAATTTGGGAACGTCGTCCTCTCCTATTCGGCACACTAGTCTTCCGTGCACTACATCAGCTGACTCATTCTCCGACTACGGGCAGAATCTAATTCTGAGTACAGGAAACTTCATGTGTTTGGCTGCCATTGCAAATTCGACAATGGACTTCTCCCTAAAGCCTATTGATGATGGGGTGGTGGATAGTCCCCCGGGTTCAGCTCCACATCATCCAAAATTATGTTCTCCATTGCCCATGAAGTCTAGCGATGTTTTTGCTACACCAATGTCGTCCTCACCTTGCGATAGAGCAACACAGCGGAAACTATATGGTGAGGACGTGGGTCCTTCCTCACATGTTCAAGGAAGTAGGAGGGCTTTCCAAGCTCATGGATTACAAGCAAGTACAACCACAGGCCGAAGATGACGAAGGCAATCGTGGAGCTCAAGAGTAAATGACACGTATAGTACTTGTTCATAGTGTAGAGTCATACATTTATGCTTCATGAAAGCTCAATGTGCATATTACAAAAGAACTCAGCGCTCGAGTGAATCACACTCGTAGCTTTTATAGTGTACACAAAACAATGTAATGAACTACATTACTGGCCTTTATAGTTCGTTGCTTGTAATATAGTGTCACTGGCCCTAGCCAAGCATAGTTGGAGATGTATGGAACAACTCATGGTGTACAAGTGAAAGGTCAATATGAACATTTACCTTGTGGTTCTGATATTTGATTCCTACTTGTGTTCATTTGATTTTAATTCTTGTATGATTTGAATATTGTTTGAGGAATTCTCTTCTCCGTTTTCGAATGAAATTAGACTTCTGTAACTCTCATTTCGGTGGAATACTCTCATTTTAATGAATATTACGTTCCCAGTCCACTCCTTTTGGCCTTCCGGGTGGTGGTGAAAGTTCCGGATCCACTATTACCACTGGCGCTACTTCAGTAACCACGGATTCCGGATTATTGCCTTCCGTATCCACCAAAGTTTGCGCGGAGGGGGAAGGAGTTATCGGATCCGACTCAGTGGGAGCCAAATACTCCATCATCTCCCGCATCTCTGCCCGGGATGCGTCCATCCGTCTCGCCTGCTCTAATAAGCACTTGATGATGTGAACCCGACTCGAGCTGGCGGCTGCATTGAGGTTGACTTCAAACAACCGGGCTTTATTGATACAGTCCGCCGGTACTTCTAAAGAGCTCCGGAGCCGAACTATACCTTGACACAATGCCGCTATCTGCCGGCGGTGGTCCTCTTCTATGAGCCAGGCCATTTCCTGGGCTTTGCGGAGAGTGCTCTCTAATCCCACACACTTAGATTCTGAATCCCGGACTTGGTCCCGCAACATCCGATTCTTCACGCGTAATGTTCCCAACTCCGTCACCAGCTTCTTCCATTCTTCTATTAGGAGACCGTTTTGCTGCTCTGCCGCCATCAACGCATCCGTCCTCCTGAAGATGGCGTTCTGATCAATTAGTGCCATCTTCCGGTGTGGGAATCCGGAAACGGATCAATGATATAAGAATTAGGTGAGAAAAATAGGGAAAATTAAAAAAATTTAGTTAGAACGTGATTTTTTTGTGTGAGATAACTCAAATTAGGAAATAAACGTTCCGGCACAACCCGTAACCGGAACTTTTCCGGATCCGGAATCCGGATTCACCCGGAACAGAGGAACCTACCGTATAGACCTCATAGCTACGGGAGTAGGATACTATTAGTACAACGGACCTGTAGCCGTTGTCTTTAAGTTCGTAAAAAGACGGTTTAGTATTTAAGCTGTTTGCCTAGGGTTTTCCTCTTCACTTTCTTGTTTTGCTTTACTGAGACTGTCCGTGTGAGTAGTTGAGAGAAAGAGTGGTGAGTTAGCGACTGAAATAGGGTTACTTCTCTCTCATTCTGACTTAGATCTTATGGCATCCGGACTAGTACGGAAAGTAACGATATCTGCCCAGATGATCTCTCCGTCCATTCCGGATAATTCGGAACTACACAAGCAGTTAGAGGAAGACTTAATTAAGTTAGGGTGTGGCGGTCTACTACACTAACCATGGAACCTCAAAAGTGAAGATATGATTCAAGAGCTACTTCATGGTGTTCCGAATTAGTATGAGCTCACTTTGAGAGGGCGGCCAGTCACGTGGACTGAGGACATCTGGGCGGACGTCTATCAATTTCGGAAGAGCGGAAACGGATTAGCATCAAGGACGGACCGTTTTGTAGCTGGGAAATTCACAGGGTCTGCAAACCCTAAGGACGGATTCGCTATTAGCGTATACAAGGACGAGAGACATAGGCGGATTTCTCATTTCCATCTTGTATCCGGAAAAACCAACAAGGGTTACCATTACGGTGGCCAATACTATTTTCGGGACTATGGAGAACCGAGTGGTGCACTGGGGTAGAGTCATAGCCGGGATAGTGGCTAAGTTAGCGGATCATTTAACCCGAGCAAAGGCGAGTCCAGTTAGCACCTACTTGTTCCATTTGTACCATCAACAGGAACTTTTGAGTGCAGCGGAAGTAATCCAATATGACACCGGAAAGGCGATTCTATCATACGGACTTTCCGGGGAGGAAGCGGAAGATCCGGTCGAGTCAGATCTGGAAGAACCCCCCGAGGAACACTTAACCAATCTGAGGAACAATAAAAGGAAGTCAACCGATTTGGGGTCGCAATCCAAGCCACCAGTGATGGAGAGGGGGGAGTCCAGCAAAGGACCGGAAGTGGAAACTGAATTAGCATTTTTCAATGTTGGGTTCGAGTGGATATGCGAGGCCAAGGTACTCCACGACAGCCTAGCGGATTTGGTGATAGATGCTACGGAAGTTTTGAAGGTGGAGCCGGACCAGATTGTGGAAGCCGTCAAGCGACTGCCCAAGCCGGAAGATCTAAAGAAAAGGGAGGATCGGATTCAGGAGTTGGAGGCGGAACGGAACTAACTCCAGGTCCGAATGAATTGGGCGGAAGGGGAAATGGAAGCTTCAAAGGAGAAAGAGAAAGAGGCTCTCTCTCTTGTCAAGAATCTATCCGAAGCAGTCAACATCAAAGCCGACATCATCACGAAAGCTGCTTTGTTTGACTCGAAGTTGATATCGGAAGGCCACATCACCGGAACCAAGGTAGTGACCATCCTCGTGGACTTCACTGCGAGGATAGAGCGAGTTTTGAGGGAGCTCCAGCAACTATTGGTGGCCATCGATCCAAATCAGGTGATGGATTTCTCCACCTTTCCGGAACTTCCTTTTGTCTCGGGTACTCCAGGGAGACCGGTAGCGGATCGTGCAATTCGAATGGAGGGATTGAGGGGGATACTCTTGCCAGCCGAGCCTTCCGCCAACAAGATGCGGATGATGGAGCTGAATTTGAGGCCAACTTCGGAGTCGGAACCTAAGTCCAGCGTGAAACCGGTTCCGGTACCACCCAAAATCTCAACTCCGGAAGTTTCCAAGTCACAAACAATGTCAAATTTGATGGGCGGATCATTCAAGGTTCCGGGACAGCAAGTCAGAGGAGACCTCATCAACCGGATCAGTGGAATGACCAATCCGGCTCGGACTAATCCGAAAGGATTTTCACACATGCAAGAGACCACACCGGAAAAGAAAAGCGAACCCGCAACATTGGAGGATACACCGCCAGAGAAGGAGAAGGAAGTTCAAGTCATCGAAGACTCTGAGGAGGAGAGTGCCCACTCCACTTCTGGAACTGAAGACGACAGCGATCCGTCTTCCGTAATGCGCCATATCCAAACTCGAGCAACAACAAAGACGACGCCAACTAAAAGTACGAAGGGGATGCCTACCAATCAAGCAGGAAGCCGCTCAAGGAAAGGACGGAAGCCAAAGCATTAGAATTCGTAGGAAAAGAAGTATAGGATCCGGATCGGGTTTTCGAGCATGGGCTCGGTTTCCGGAATCTTAGGCGGATAGTACGGAAATCTGGCAATCTCGGACGGTAGTTATTAGCATTTTTGGATATTTCGGAGGTTCAATGATTGGTTGCTTGGATTTCCAGGTTTCCTTTTCAGGCTTTTAGGAGTTGACTTTGGGTTTTTGTGTTAGTATTTTAAAGGCACGCAAGTTAGTTGTCTGCCATTCTATTCCATTCCATTTTAGTGCTTTCACGTATGTATTACAATTTTCTTTTCTTAATCTAAGTCAGTTAGGGTGCCTCTAGCTGCACTTCACTTAGACAGAATCTTTGGCTAAGTGTATGCATGTGTGTTGTATCCTTATACTGGAGAAAGAGAAGGGAGGAAGAGGAGGAATCCGGATCTTGAGCTACGGATCTTTTGGGAGTTGAACTGGTCAGAAGGGATGCAAGCTGAGTAAGGGAGTGTGAGCGTCACGTATCTTTAAATTGCCAGAACGACAATCCGGATAAGAAGGTAGAGGTCCTTGCGAGGCCAGAACTAGGAGGATTCTGTGCGGAGATAAGCAACCACCAAAGGAAAGGAACTCCCGCTACTCCGGAAGGTCTACCAACCTCCCCCTTAGTACATTGTCTTCTCCTTGAAACTTTACTCCCTTAGGTTTATGAGTTCGGATTCGTCGTTGTAGTAAGAGAGATGTGAGAATTTCTTTGTGTGACCTGCTTCCGGATCGGCCAATCTGGAAACTGTGAGAGAATACTCCTCCCTTCTCCTACAACTATGTTGTCTTGGGTGTGTTGTTAGTTAGGATTTGGGTGCAGAGAGGTTAGTCACACAAGTGGTGAGTCCCCACCCCTTTCTAGATCAAGGGCGGACCCTCTGAGGGTAAAACAGAGGCAACAAAAACTAGTAACGGAAGAAAGACGGAACTCAATTCCGGGTGTGTCCGGATCCGGAACGGAATTCGGAATGTACTAAGTTTCCGGAGTAAGGTAGGAAAAGTGAAAGAAGGAGGATTAAGTGAGTAGTCACAATCCGGATGCTTCTAAATCAATCGATATCATACTAGAAGTTCCCTAGAACGATAATTCGTATCATCTTGCAACAATTTGTCATTGTAAGGATACTTACGGCTAACTGCGCGTACGACATCCGGCACACCCGTTTGAGAGCCCCCTCGTAATTCTCGCAGAGCTTAGTGAGGTCATCCGCCCGCCATACCAGGTGCTGAGCCATCTCCTGGATGTCCTCTAATGGCGTCCCTCCTAGTTGCATGTGGGTCATATCTCCCTCCTTTACCTCCATCATCCTAGACTGGGAGGGTCCGGCCTCGGCCTGAGTGGTACCAGCTTACGGTAGCATAGGCCCAACCAGTTGCGTAGAAGGTCGGACTTCTTCCGGGGCCGGTCTGGTCTCCGTCTTCTGCTTCTGAACTTCTTCTTTTTGTGGCTCCGGTGCGGGAGGATCTTCTGGCGGATTCACCAGCGGCGTCCTAGTCCGTTATTGCCTCTTCTCTAGAGGAGTGAGCGGCTCCTCGTCCTCCGTCTCCTCATCATCCGGTCCGTCTTGAGGAGAAGGTTCTTCTCCTCCGTACTGCTGGAGCAGAACTAGCTCCTGGTAGGCGCTCTCCTCGTTTGCCTTAAGTAGGGAGTGATGAACATACAGATGGGACAAATACGCCGAAAGGGGACTCTGACCCTTCTTCCCCGATCGGAGGGAACACACAAGGTCCCCGATTAACTCGTGGATGATGGTTGCCCAATCCATCATCATTTTACCTTGGAGGCTCCCCGAGATGGCGGAGGCTACCTCCGTTGCCACTCGGAAACCTGGTGACCTTCCTTTGGATTGGCGGGCGCCCGGAATTTGTCCTCCATCACTTCCTGATTCTTCTCCATGATCTTGTCCGGCGCCTTCCAGAACTTGTAGACGGCCCTCCATGTGTTAACCGTCCATAGTTTTGGTTTCGCCCAGAGGGTGGTATCCAAAATACCACTTTTCGGACGAAGCAGGTCAGACACCAGGCTCTCTTCCCGGATGCCCCACGGAACCTCTAGGAGCCCATCACACCCCATGTTGTTGAGGTTCTCCCGCATGCGCACCAGCCGGTCCTCCTCGGTAGGAACCTCCGGAACTACCTTCATCATCGGAATGGTCCTCGACCGGGGCGACGGTGGCGACATCTCTTCGTCTGAGTCCTCGGGCAAATCCTTCAGCTTGCGCCGGCTTGCCCTGGAAGACATCGTGCTCACAGGAAAGCCTCACCCAATCTCTCCCTAAATCTCCTGCTCACAAAATTTCACTCCGGTAACCCCTACACGATCGCATCTCACACAGTCACTCAATCTACCGGAATTCTCACAAAGATAGGAAGTCGAAAAACACCGGTGGAAGGAAAAACAAGGAAATACTCGTGCCCACTGCCGGCTACAGTCCTCCTCTTATACTGGCCAAATAGTCAATTAGTCGGATGAATGTATGGGACAGGTTTTGGCAGCAAAACCCTATCCCTAGTACGGATCCGATTTCCGGTTTTTAGGGCCGGTGCCGTCATCCGATTTCTGGAACTTTCTAGAGTTCCGGAATAAGGTTTTTAGACCTAATGAAATTTTCCTGGATCCGGAAATCCGGTTTTCCTAAATTAACCTAACTTCCTAAGAGAACTCAAAAACTTTCCTTTTTAAGGAAACAGTTTTTTGAATTTTCCCGTCATATGCTAGTATTCTGGGCCTAGCATGTGGGATCACATTCCCACATCCCCTATCACTAACTATCTCCAAAGGACAGCCATATCGCATTAGGATTTTATTGTACAAAAAATCCGTAGTTGTCCGAGCATCGTTCTTTCGGGTTGGACTAGCCTCTACCCATTTGGTTGCATAATCCATCGATAAGATTATGCACCGACTTTGTTGGGACCCTATCGGAGCGATAGGTCCTATGAATTCTATCCCCCACTTCTCAAATGGAGTCAAGGGAACAATGGGAGTAAGCGGCCAATGACTCCGGAAGACTGGATTTCCGGTCCTTTGACAAGGATCGCAACTTTGAACAAAGATGCGGACATCTTTGTTCATGGTCGGCCACCAATATTCGGCTGCCCGGATTCTCTCAATGGTGGACACTGACACAAAGTGGCCTCCGGTTGGTCCTTCATGTAGACTCCAGATGACCGGTCTTCTGTATTCCGGCTCCAGGCATCTCCTTAACTTATCATCTATGCCTTGTCTGAACAACACCCCTTGTATGATAGAGTAAGGAGCTACCTGGTGTTGGAACACACTCTTTTTTCTCTGTTCAACCCTTCCGGATATTCTCCGGTTAGGAGATAATCTGTAATCATCCAAAAATCCGGGTTGTCCCTTCTCTCTATTTGAAATACAGAGATGGGTTCCGTACCTTCCTTTGGTTCAGGTAGCGGTAATTCCGGAAACTCATCCATCAAACTTAGTGGTTCCTCTCGTCCTTTTTGCCTAGTAAGGTAATCCGCATTGGAGTTACTTTTTTTAGATTTGACTACCACCTTGTAGTCAAATTCCTACAGTAATAGGATCCACCTAGCAAGTCTACCGAAAAGGTCTGGCTTGTTGACAAGGTACTTCAACGCATCGTGGTCGGTGTAAAAAGTCACCTTGTATCCAAGCAAATAATGCCGGAACTTTTTGCAGGCATTTACGACTACAAAAGCTTCTCGTTCCATTGCGGTGTAGTTCCGTTCAACCGAACTCATTTGTCTGTTGGCATAGTAAACTGGCCATTCTCAATGCTTCTCGTCCGGCTGCCACAAAATTGCTCCTAAACACCAACTGGAAGCGTCCAAAGTAACATGGAATTCCTCGTTCCAGTCTGGTGGAGATAGAATCGGGGTTGAGACTAACCTCTTCTTTAGCTCTTCAAACGAATGTTGCGTGACTTCCGTCCATTCATAATTCGTTTGTTTCTTGACTAGCTACGTCAATGGACTAGCTAGCTGGGCGTACCCTTCAATGAATCTTCGGTAGTATCCCACGCATCTAAAGAATCCACACAACTCTCGGAGGTTCTTGGGCGATAGAAGTCTGATCATAACCTGGACTTTGCCTAAGTCCACCTCAATTCCTCTCTGGCTGACCACATGTCCCAGAAGCAGTTCAGATGCTAACCCAAAGAAACACTTACCCGGGTGTAGCTTGAGCTTAGTCTCCCGGCATCGCTGGAATGTCTTCCGGAGGTAGGTAAGGTGGTCACTCCATTTGCTGAAAACAACAAAGTCATCTATTAAGACTTCTAAGAAGTGCTTGAGGAAGTCTTGGAATATGTCCATCATAAGTCTTTGGAAGGTACCGGGAGCATTGCACAATCCAAAAGGCATCCGGCTAAAAGCAAACGTTCCCCAATCGGTGATGAACGTCGTTTTTAGTTGATCTTAGCACCGAATGAAGACCTAGTTATATCCGGAAAATCCATTCAAAAAACTAAAGCATTCCTTCCCAAATACATGGTCCAATACCATATCTATGAATGGTAACAGAAAATGATCCTTTTTGGTGGCTACATTCAATTTCCGGAAATCCTAGCAGACCCGGATCTTCACCTTTCTGTCAGCTCCAACCTTCTTCGGAACAATCACAATGGATGACACCCATTCAGAGTGATTCCCCGGATAGATGAATTCGGCCTTCAACAACTTGTCGAGTTCTTCCTTGACTAGCATTGAATATCTCGGATTAAGTCGGTACTGCCTTTGCCGAACAAGTACGGCTCCTTCGACCAGATCAATGGCATGTTCTCCTAACTCCGGAGAAATACCGGTGAGATCTATAGGTGACCAAGTAAAAACATCGGAGTATTCCTCCAACAGCGTCATGTACTCCTTCTGTTCTCGCTTAGATAGACGCTTCCCTATATAGAAAGTCTTGTCTATCTTGACGGAAACAAACCCATAGTCATCTGGTGAAGCTATGGGTTTGACAACCTCGACTTCTTGGTTGTCTAACTGGTCAACCTACTGTTTCTAAGACATCTGTTGACCGTCCGGACGAGGTGGAAGTGTTCTGTCTACGAGTTGCTTCCGGATCCATTCCTTCGATAGTTGAACATCAAACTATTCCAGGGATTGATCCATCAGTGCGTCCTTAACTTCTTCTTCAAACGAAATGATCCCCTCTTCCGGAACAGGTGCTGAAAAGCCAACGTTTCCTTCCATCGTCTCCCGGAATTGCTCAACTCGATATGCCGGAGTGGAATCCGAATCCTCGGATTCTGTCTAGTTGGATGTGTATCCTTCCGGCGTACTGGTTTCCCACAAGTGTTCCTCCGGACGCCAGGGTAAGATGACCAGAGGGTCCCCGAACATGCAAGCCCTCTTCTCCCAATTAACCTTGACTTTGGCTAGGTATAGCCAAGGTCTACCTAGAAGCAAAGGAAACGGCCGGCCCTCTCCTACCCGAATCACCAGATAGTTGAGTGCGTAGGTGTTCCTATGAATCCAGGTCGGTAATCCGGATAGCTTCCCTACCGGAATGACCCGTGATTGATCCACCATTCGTAATATCTGTTGTGTATCCTCAAAGGAGGTATACCCTAGATCAAACGCCGTACTCTCGAGGATTAAGTTCACTCCGGATCCTCCGTCCACCGGAACATTCCAGATGGTACATCCATTAATCTCTACCGTCAATTCTGGAGCCCCAAAGTCTTCTAGCTCTGCAAAATTGACCACAGTAGGTGGGAGTTTGATTGCTCGTCTGCGTGATCGAATCAAAGACTCCTTCAGTTGTTTCTGATAATTAGGATTATCATGTAACAACTGATCAATGGTAACATTAGCCTTTTGGGCCTTGATATCTTGAAGGATATCATACTCATCCACTCGGATTTGGGAATCCGGTCTGAGTATAGTCTCTGGCACAATCACCTCCCAAATTAGTTTGTCTGGTTCTTGTGTCCGAATAATTTCTTCTCTAACTTCTTGGCTAACATTCGGAAATTGGGGAGCGACTGCTATCCCTTCCTCAGCTTGCGCTAGGCCTTCTTCACTCTGGGATTCTCCGGAATGGTCGGAAGGGTCCGGAATTCTGCTTGCCCCAGTCGTCTGGCGATGAAGACGGAGCTTTCTTCTTTCTTCAGCGCGCTTACGGGTGGAGCTACAGGTGCTTGCTATGGTGACTTGGACTGCCCATTCTTCCGTTAACTCCACCGGACACCGTCAACAATCCACCGGATTCTTGATGCCCTCAACAATCCACCGGTGCTTTCGTAGTTCAACGCTGTCTTCTCTCGAGGTGGCACCTCCAACATAATATTCATTAAAATGAGAGTTTTCCAGTGAAATGGGAGTTGAGGAAGAGACTTTCAACCATAAATTTAATATACTTGTAGACCAATGAATACCAGGAAAGCATTGCAATGACACAGAAAGCGCATACGGAAGGTACAAATTCCAAAATCAAAGGTCAAAATTATGACTTCTTCATAATTTATAGGAAGTCATCAAATATACATGTATTGGATGTATGCACTATAAACATAGAGTAATCCATGTACTAAACTACTACTTCCATCGTGGACTACACTTGTATAAGATACATATGATGTAAAACGTAGGGTTCAGAAAGCACTACGACTGAGCACTAGGAATTTCGTGAAATTGGCAATTGCGTCCACAAGATGAAGGCTTCATGACCAGAGGGCTATGAGCCTGCCTTTATCAACAGCAGAGACAAACATAGGGATTGTCAAAGCTCGGAAATTGTAGAATCGAATACGAGCTGTTCCCCCACCAAATATTCTTAGACATTGCACCAGAGAAAGTGCAATGCAAAAGATTATTTGCTGAGGGAACAATTGATATTCGACTCTACAACTTCCAAGCTCCGACAACGTACTCTCCATAGTGACTATGAGGTCCAGGATTGTCAAAGCTCAGAAATTGTAGAATCAAATACCAACTGTTCCCCCAAGAAATATCCTCAAACTCTGCACCGGAGAAAGTGCAATGTAAAAGATTATTTGCTGAGGGAACAGTTGTTATTCGACTCTACAACTTCCGATCTCCGACAACCCCTACATTAGTCTCTGCTATTGATAAAATCGGGCGTAAGGCCTTACTAAGGTTTAGGGTTTATTATTTCTCTACTCTCTACACAAACTTAGGGATTGTTGAGCCTATATGTACATAATTAGAACCTCTTCTACATACAATTGTACATGAGGTACAAGATGCAGTCCTGAGAAGCATTTCCTAGTTCGTTTCCCATGCGGAATGCTACTTAATTATCCTACATATACAAAGATATCTACAATATGGAAATAACACTACTATTGAACAATCTTCAGGATTGGAGGTCCACCCCATGTCGATGAGTTCATTCAATTTCTTCATTCAGCTACACGATGCACTCTTCATCTTTTCCCGAGCCCTTCGAATTTCTGGTCCCTAATTGTATCGCCCCTTGTTAATATGTCCAAAGTCTCGAATGTGTTGCCTCTTTTGTGCTTGCAACGACCTTCTTTCCCATGTGTCCCAACTTAGAGTTGAGACATCAGTACAGAATGATCCACTATGCTTTGGTTTCTTCAATCTCCCCCGTTCAGACGGAATGTGTAGCCGTGGAATGGATGGTCCAACAGCAGGGATCGGAAGAGTTTCCGAAAGCGGATTAATTGAGGCCTTAGACTTCTCTTGTGCTATGGAGGTTGGATAATTAGCATCCCCGTAAAGCTTCCTCTGAGTCCCCTTGTCCAAGGCAGTTGGTGACATTGATGATGCCCGGAGATCTTTGGAGTGCTGAGGAGATGGCGAGCATGAAACTGGAAAGCGCGGTTTCTTCTTCGGCGGACTGTCCACCACTCCCTCATCGATTGGTTTCCTTGAGAAGTCCATAGTGGAATTGATGGTCAAAGCTGAGGAAGTTCCCAGTACTGAATATAACATACGGTCCATAGTCGAGGATGGAGTCCATAGATGCCTAACATGGGAGTCCTTTCGTTGTAAGGTACTTCGATGTGTTGTCCATCTGCAACAAACGTACTTCAAATTAAAATAACAATCAAGGGAATTTTGAAATTGGACATCATTTTCAGGTCTCCTTAGTCAAGATTGACGGAGAGTCCACAATCGTGATTGCCCACGAAGTTGCAAATCAGCGCGACTCGAGTTGAAATGTACGAGACTCCAAAAGTATTGAACGAGGCTTCAAAACACTACACATTAGCTCCACTCGCGTTGAATCGCATACCTCCAGTGGATCAGCTATCTAGTGCCACTAGGCGACCCCCAAACCACCTTCATGAGCTCGTCGTACTCTCGACAATTCCTTTCCTCGCACAATAATTTTTACCCGATTTTCCACTTCTTCGCTTTCCTGAACGCTTTGAGTCCCACGTCCTGACTTCGGTGCAACTGTTGAAACCAAGGAAGTAGAACCCCGAGCAGAAACGTGTCCTTGTCTCCATTGCCCTTGTTACTCCTGGACTCCGAGACTACAACATTTTCCAGTTTATTCATGATGTGCTTCCAACGATTGTCGTCGACTATGACCGTATTGTCAGGAGTGAAGTTGGTTTGGGAGTCGGCGAAAAGCACGTCTAGGTTCTTGAGGAACAATGCTTTGTCGGTTCCCAGTTCCTTATAGGGGATCCACGTGCCGGCTCCATCCAAGCGCTTCAAAGTTTTGCATGCGTCCTACCTGAGAACTTGGAAGGGAAACCCTCCATCTCGGAACAGATAAGCGCAGATTTCATTAGTGGTGGACTTCTTCATGGAACTTCACACTAAGACAAATGCTATCCTGCCTAACTCCTTCAAGAACGAGGAGAAGTTGGGCCTGACGTAGATAGCCTTGGGTACTACAATGGCCCCAACTGTGGCCAAGTGTGGCTCCGACTTCTGGTTGTACGCATTCCTTGATCCCTTGGACTTCCAATCTTCTGTGACACATAGAATGCCGTTGAGGTCTAGAATGACGTTCAACCATTTCCCTGTCATCCCGGACCTCAATGACCTATGGACTCCCTCCGAGGATCCTTTATCAGAGCCCTGTAGATCGGACCCCTGGTAACAAACGGCAGCAATCGTGTCCAGTCACGCCAAATGACACGAATTCTAGGAGGCAACATTGCTCAAAATGAAGGCAAAAGAGTAATGAGTCCATCAGAACAAGAGGGTGCATTTTACCTTCCTCCGCGTAGAACCTGAAGGTTCATCTTGGTTTTCCACTACTAATAGTGCAAGACTAGGAGTGTCACGCCCCTATCTACTTGAGGTGCCCAAATGAACCTTAGTGCGCAAGGGGGGACCTTGGGGGTGACTTCCCAAGCCTTGCAATAGACTAGGTAGGGAGAATGAAGAGAATCCCGATCAAACAGGGCGCAATAGCGCCCTGGTTTTGAAGTGAACATGAGAGTGTCACACATACTTAGAAATCTCTTGACAATACGCTTCTAATAGCGCAAAGAATGTGCAATTTGGAGTTGTGAGCGAAAAGTTATGGCCGCTCAAAATTGACTGGGTTCCGGTGGCGCCGGGACACTTGAGGGCTAGGTGTGAGGGGTTCCCAATGAATCCCACAACAAAGTATGGCATGTGGCATATCATTGGAAAGCTATGAACACAAGGAACTTAGAATGACAAGCATTACAAGGTTCTAAGACATGAGTCAAAAGTTATGGCCAAAAGAAGAGCCGTGGTAAAGGCGTGACGCCTCCCCCGGTGCTTCCGAATGTTTAGAGGGCCATAATTTTGCGAGTATTTGTCCAAATGGGATGAGTGAGCAGTCCATCGGCATCTACTCGTCTCGTAGATGTCTAAAATGGGCTCTCATGTTGGATTTGGAGCTCTGAGTGCAAAGTTACGCCGGTTGGAAGTTCGGGAGCCCAAACGGTGACGTAACTCAGTTGGCGATTTGGATTGGAAGTGGGTGGTCTTCCACAACCCAAGGTTATCCAAGGACTTCCTTCGACCTAGGACGGGGGGGTCTGTCGAATACCACAGAGAGTACTATAGGAAGGGTTGATCTCCCTCCTCACTCCCTCTTGAAGCCTTGGTGAGTCCCGGTGACTCATGGTTGGTGGTGGTGACTTCACCACCACTTCAAGGCACCATGGGACACTTGTGTGTGTCTCGTGGCATCGATTGGGTAGAGTCCCGCTCCTTGCTAGGCCTCCTTGGATGTGTCTTGAGTTGTAAGTGCCGGTTACCTCTAGTGGATGAGTAGCAAATGCAAAAAGGGCTAGCATGGAGTGGGGTGACATTCAAGGGCGGTTAGGACCATGGTGAGTAGTGCCACCATGAGTCCTTGCACATTGAGGTGGAAGTTCCGCCCCATGTTACTAAGTGACATGCCCGGTGTCACGATGGGAGTGTGTGCTAGTAGTCCCGGTGATTGGGACTTGGCAAACTGAATTGAAAATGGGGACTAACACTATGGGTGCTTGGCATGTGCAGAGTTAGGCAGTTGGTGACCAAGTGACGCTGTTAGTGGGTTGAGGTGAACCTAGGGAGCTGCTAGAAGCTGTTAGGTGTCATTTGGATCGCGACAAGGAGGTACCGATTGCTCATCGATTGGTTGTGCCTCATCTACATTCAAGTGTGGTGAAGGCATTGGTGGATGAGAATGTGCGACAACAGAAGGCCCTTTCTGAGGCAAGCAATCGATATTCAAGAGGCCTACGATTCAAGAATCAGGAAAAATAGTCTTTGTGAGAAATCCATATATTACAATTTCATGAAATGAGTTTTCATTTACAAAACTAGTCCTACATTTTCTGTACCACCTGAATTGCTTCTAGTCAGCATGTTGTATCTACAATTAAATCTCTAGCCCAAAGACTAGAATACAATTCAACGCGAGTCGCGCTGAGACTACACACAGGACACTGAATGGTCATTGGGCACAACCTGCAGGTGGTTCCTCAGTGGATTGGTCAAAACTTACTTGGATTGGCCCAGAATCATCCACTGGTAGGTTGTGTCCAATGTCAACGTCCTCCATTGCGGTGTCTCCCTTGCCGGCGTCGACACCACTTCGTTCAATGGCCTCTGGAGCTTCCTCTGCCAGTGGGAGTGGCATCGGGACAGGATCCGCACCAGGAAGAGGTGGAGGTGCATTGTCCGAGTGCACCGGGCTAGAGGCGTTGCTGATGTTGGAGCTGGAGGGTTGGCCTTGCAGCATCAGCGGTGGCGACTGCGTCGCGGGCTACAGCTTAGCAAGAGGTTGGATTCCGACCCTCGACATCAATAGCTGTATGATCTCCTTGTTCCTTCGGAACTCCTCCTTCATCTAGTCCGTGTTGCGCTGGTGCATCTCCATGTTCAACAACCGCTCGTTTGCATTGTTGACTCTCATTTGAGCCAACGCTAGCTTCGTTTGCTTCTGTGAATTCTCCGTCTACTTCTGTAGAGCCGCCAGATATTGTGCTGTCAACTTTTGAATTTTGGCCAGCTACTGGACGACACTGGTGATGGGATCTACCTTCCTCTTCTTCTGTGGCCGTCTAGAAAGAGTGGGCGTCCGTGGCGTCTGCGATAAGGGCGGAAGCATGGATGAAGCAAACAACCCCGGCATGTCGGTGTGTCGTCTCGTTGGTGTGGGCATTTCTTCAATGCCTACATTATGATCATCCATCTTCATAATGTCATCTTCCTCCTCATCAGTGGAAATGTCTTCTACATCATCGTAGACTAGAGCCGCCTTCTTCTAGCTGGGGACTCCTGCTTGATCTCAATTTCCGCTTGGAGGAGGAACTGGGACCTTCACCACTCTTGATGGGATACCCAGTGTCGAGAAAATCTACCTTATCTAACGTGTAGGCCTTCGAACAGATTTTCTCCCAGTCAGGGGATTCCACCACGAATCCAACAGCGTACACGTCTACAGATGACATTTGCAAGGGAGAGAGGAAGAGGGTAAGAATAAAATTGTAGACAGTGACAATTCAGCGCGAGTCGCGTTGAATCGACTAGTGCATGAAACCATGAAATTGAGGAGGAAGGAAACAACACTAGAATCCGATTGCCAATCAGCGCTAGTCGCGCTGATTGGCAGTTAAGGGACATACCACTACAGCGCATGTAAGTTTGCCTCCCGCAAAACAGGAAAAGATGCAACCCCCTGGAGCGCAAAAACTCTTCACGAGCCACAAATAGAACTCTATGCGCAACTCCAAGCTGTGGAGCCGGTATTCGAGCTCGTTGTAGGCACGTGCCTTCATGTCCCAATTGGAGTTTGAGCATTCGTACTCCTCTGGAATACCCACTCCAATTGCGTTGCTGGGATGCTAAAGAAACACCAGAAACACCTTCGACAACTTATTCGACGCCGAAATATCTTCGAGGCGGTCATTCTTTTCCACATTGTATATGGAGTAGTCCAATAAGAAGGAAGCGAGAATCTCGTCCAACTCCACGAAGTGTAGGACCTGTGCTTGTTCCTTTTCATCACCGCAAATAAAGAGCTAGGAGGGAACATACTGAAGTACCGGGTCCTGCATCTTGCGGAGTGACAGCATTACTTCCTTAAAGTAAGGACTGTCCACAATGGAGCTCCCCTTGTTCTCGACTCCGAGTAATGTTCTGAAGTCGATTACGCCCAACGTCATTCTCTTCGACGTGTCTGGATCCCATGCTCTCGTTGGCCACTCCATGAAACTATTAGTGCTTTCAACGTATGGGTGGTAATAACCCTTGGCCGTAGGCTTCTTGAATTTATTCTTGTGATAAAGAAATACGTTGAAAAATTTGAATGCTTGTGGGGAGAGCTTGGCACAAGTCTTATTCTTTTGGCTGACGGATTTTGCTCCCCCGAAGTAGGCCTCTCCAGGTCGGTTGAGGAGCACGTCCATCGTGGCTCTCGAAAACATTCACGACGTCTTGAATGCTTTCCAGTTGTCGACGATAATTTTGTTCTTGGCATTCATAAGTCCAAGCTCAGGATTGATTTGGTGAAGCTCTTTCTTCACCAAGTGCTTGCGCTTCCGCCTCTCCGACCACTCCTTGGCGGTATAGCAACTCTGCAGCATAGACGACATGGCCTTCATTGTCACCTTTGGATAAGGCAGGGTGCGTTTCTCGCCCATCTGGTTCAACATATGCTTGGTGAGTGTCGCCAATTTGTCATAGCTCAGGTTTCCCAGATGCTTGAAGAATTCTCAGTTGAGAAGGCAGTTATCTGGGTTCCATCCTTCCCTTGCATTGAATTTTCTCCACGTGTCTGGGTTGATGAGCTCTCCAAATGCGGCCGTAGTGACAACCTCGCTTCAGAGCTTGTACACTTCCTCTGGGGCCGTGATTAGCTTCAGCTCGTTTGTGAGCTTCAGCTTTTCCTCCTTGGACTTTGACTTGGCGATTCGAAGGTTTTTGTTCACGTCAATCTTCGAGAATCGTAAGAAGACGGCTTTATCAAAGTCTTGAGGATCGAGCACAGCACTTTCATTTGACAAGGTGGTTTAACGATATTTGAATTGGCATTGCTAGTTGACTTGTGTGAAACGTGACACATCAGTGCGAACTGTGCTGAAATGCATACATACCTGGAAGGACTCTCTGTTTCTTCTTGCTTCAACCGTGCATCTTGTAGCCGTGCTGGTCCCCACGGACGTTGCCTGCGTAGGATTTTTTGGCTTCCCCATAGCCTCCCACACTGACCGCGCTCCGAGGATATTCGTTGCCCATAACGGCTGCGCAACGTGGAAGTGGTTCGTCCTATTGTAGAATGCAGAGATGAGCCTGAGCTTCTCTGCGTCATTTGACCAGACCACGAAGCATTTCCATTTCCAGAAGTGTTCCCTCTCCGTGCGGTCCACCTTGTTGGCATCATCCATCATCCACTTACTGGCGGCAACGTTGTGCTGCCCATTGATGATGTAGAAATCGCCTTTTTCAATCTCTGCCCACTCCTTCGGTTTTTCATTGTATCCAACCGGCATGACGCAGAGTGTTTGTCTCGTGCTCTTGTCGGGCATATTTAGTAGCTAGTTCACTAAATCCTCGACGATTCGGTCCTCCTTCGAGTGGATGTTGAATGTTGTCGGAGGTGGGACTAATTGAGAGATGTCAATCTCTTTCTTGTCATCAGTCTTGAAGATGTAGGCATCCTCACAGGTGGTCTAGAACTTCTTGTATACCTTGCTTACTTCTTCATAGTCTGGCTTTCTTTCCGTTGCTCGAGAATGGGGGACATGTGCCATCTCGTCGACGTAACTTGCCTCCGCAACTTCAGATACCTTTGAGGACCTTGCCAGAGGCACCTACACGGACGAGGAGGCCTTACTTTTCTTCCCTTTCTTATTTTCCGGGATTTTCTCTATCGGCTTTTTCGAATTTCTGGTTCCCCGAGCGCCTCCAGATTCCTGCGTGTTGTTGAGTCTGGAGCCCTGACTCACACCCTGTCTGGAGGTGTCCACTAAGACGGATCTCGGCCGGCTCAACGCGGTCTGCATTGCCAACTTCCCCTTGAGTTGATCGAAGTCCTTGAACAAAGCGCGGATCTTACTGCAGAGCTTCTTGTGGTTCAGAGGCGTGCCATCTGAATTCTGCCACTCATTGTTATCGATTTTTTTCTCCAACTCCTTTATTTCGTCCCGGAACGGCGTGGGCTCTAGGCTTGCGAGGAGGGATGTCATTACATACGGAATGAGGATGGAATTTAGGCAGATTGTGATGTGGTACTGGTTTTGAGGGGCAACGTCGGGGAACGTTGTCACGCACTTCACTCTAACCATGGGGAAGGTGTCCGTTTTTAGATCTTTTACCATCTCCTTGTAGGAGAGGTTTAGAAACACCTGCGCGTTCTTGAACTTGTACGCAAAGCAGAAGTTGTTTCTAAAGGGGATCATGTAGAATCCCCACGCTTCTACCCTCTCCAGATGTTTGAACCCTAGTACTCGCCCTTGATGAGGGATCCATCTGTCTCGTTGGGGTCTTTAGGGTATTGAATATCACATCTATTGAGGTACATTTCCAGTGCTTCCCTGTGTTGATCCATTCTGCGAGGAGAATTATTATATATGAGGTGTCTTATTATGAATGCACTTGTCGGATCAGCGCGAGTCGCGCTAATCTGCGTATAGTTTGTGGATTGTTCTTTTCGGACTTGTGTTATTTCTTTTCTATTGTAGATGTTGAGGTATTCTCTACTTATGAAGGTGAGGTCAGTTTTTATTGGGTTTTGGTTCTCTATCCCCATGACCTCTGTTAGCCTACTTTTTTATCTTTTACGGTAAGACTTGACGATTCAGTGCGGGTCGCGCTGATGTGTATAGTTGTTATATATTTGCGTAGTGGAATTCATATATTGGGGTTCATTTTATTTACTCTGGGGTGGTCTGTTTTTTCGAGGGCAGACGTTGCAGATTAGCGCGCCTCGCGTTGATTAGCGGTGCAGGGTTTTTAAATACTATGGAATTGTGTTACTACGATTCAGATTGGGTCGCTCTGATTCGCATGTCTGGAGATATTACCATAGCGGAATTCCTAGATTTTAGTTCAATTATATGGTCTTAGTCAGTTTATGTTTTGAAGGGGACATTGCAGATCAGCGTGGCTCGCGCTAATATGCAGTTTTTTGTTTTAGGTAACGGACTCTAGTTAATCACTGTGATCCTCGAACTACTTATCTTGTAGGCTACCTAGCTATGTCAAATTTTGTTTTTTGGGCTTCTATGATAGTATATTGTCAAATCAGTGCGGCTCGCACTGATTTGCATTCTGTCATATTTTAGGGTTTTAAGGGCAAGCCTGCTTTTGAACGCTATCGGAATTTCTCACACAAAATCCAAAACACATACAAACCCTAAGCAAACCTAAGCATTGATAGACCCTCAACCAAACCCTATGACAAGAGCAACAAACTCTGAAATAAAAAAACTACAGTAACAAACAATGTCCGTATACCAACATGAATTTGGCAGATAGCAAGAACCTCAGAAATCCAAGATGAAGCAAACCCTAAGCAAATCCAAGCATATACAGACCCTAAGATATTAGAAATCTAAACAAACCAAACCCGAAGTAAATACAAGCACATAGTGACCCTACTCAGCCAAACCCTAAACAAACCAGAGCACGGATTGACCTAGAAGTGAATTGGTTAAAGATATACCTATGATTGAAATCAAGGAAAGGCAAGAATTGGATCTGGACTGAAAACAAGAAAAAGCCAAATTCTGAAGCTAGCTGAATGCTGAAACTGCAATTCACCTCCTCATTTATTAATTCCTGAATAAAAGAACAAGCACAGACCTTGAGACCTCAATGCTCTGCCAATGAAAATAATCCATCTTTCAAAATGGCAGCTTACACAACAAGTTTGTAAAGCAATGAAATACAAAAATGAAACATGAAACTTGGAACAACAAACGTCCGTGCCTTTAGCTTTGACACCATAGCCAAAAATAGTCCAACATCACACGAGAGAAAAATTGAGAGAAAAACTCTAAATCCCGCACAGTGAATTTCGATATGAACTTGGTCGAGCTGCACCATTGCACAATCCATCAAAATGGTTCCTTCTCAAACTTTGTATCCAGCAACTAGCTACCAAAGATTGGAACCCTAATGTCGAACCTCCTCCTCCATCATTCAAAAGAATCTTCACTAACTTATAACTACTTTCAGCATTCAGTGTTCTAAACCGTGGCAGGTGAACAAACCCTAAACCCTAAGACTGTTGCTGAAAGTAAATTACAAAAGGATTCCTAATCATGAGAAAGAGATACCTCCGAATTTCATGTGAATTCAATTCTGAAGCACCCAAGACAAACAGAATCAACCCAACATTTCATGTGAGTTCGAAACTTAAGCAACCAAAACGGACAACATGAAGAAACTCATAGGAGCCCACCCCTCTCACAACAACATGATTGCAATTTCATGAAACAAGTTTGGAGAAAGGAAACAAGAAAACCTACATTCCTAATCATCAAAAAGGAAAACCCGAAGTGCTCACCTACCACGATTAGAAGACCTTGCAGATTTGAACCCCGACCTCTTCTTCAGCAGCTTCCAATTTTCCCGACCGTAAGCTCCTTCAAAACATAGGTCTCCCACTGTGAGCTCCTTCAAAACACAGATCCTCCACCGTGACGTCTTTTAAATGGTTGAAGCAATCAGGCCGGGAAATTGCTTCAAAACACAAGTTTCCCGACGTCCCTTATGTGCAGCCGAGAGTACAAAAGAAAAGCAAGCCACCTCCGTCCCTAAAGAAGAAGAGCAAGCCTTAGCACTGAATCAAAAGCCTAAACCCTCAGAACGTACTCCGTCCTTGAACCCAAACTCTCACACAACAAAAAGAGCCACTAAAGAAGGAAGAATTGCGCCAAACTCTAGACAACAACCGGCCCCTACTCAGAGGCTCAAGACCAAGTCCGTTCTCATTAGCAGCCCTGCCTACAACTCCTAAAATCAACAGCCGGATAACCTTCAAGGGCTATAGATGATGTTGGAACCTATTTGGATTTATTCAACTAATAGTTATGTTCATTCTAAGGGAGGTTATTAAATAGGATTGTTTCTAATTGTCTTTAATTAGCCCAAAACAACACCAAGTATAGACACTATTCCTAAATTATCTATAATAAACTAATTTCTTCTCATGTTTAATTTTTAATTTAATTAATAATCACACTTATCTTTCCAAATTGGACTGAACATCTTTTCTCCATGGCTGATCTCTAGTCTTTCTCCAAATTGGCATCTACTTTGCAATTGATCTTTTAACTCCAACTTGGCTCTGCACTTACTGCCTTCCTTTCTCCAAATTAATTTTGTATAATCGCTATATTCCTTCTTCTATGAATTATTTCTTACAC
This sequence comes from Climacium dendroides, assembly GCA_950106755.1. Taxonomy (NCBI): domain Eukaryota; kingdom Viridiplantae; phylum Streptophyta; class Bryopsida; order Hypnales; family Climaciaceae; genus Climacium; species Climacium dendroides. The sequence goes on along the minus strand of CATNNA010000020.1, from coordinate 610,737 downwards.
TCGACTCAAGAAAGCTCACCAACCAAATTGGTTTTGTCTCCTACCTTCACGGCATTAACATCTTCTCACCAATTTGAGATTTTTACTCTCAGCTTCACACCTCAGTACTTCAAAACTTTGACATTCACAGAATTTGCATTCTTTCTACCCAACTCGGGAATTTTCTTACTCTTTTTTTTTTTACTTTTCTCTCACTTAATTCAATCACCGATTACATATTCTCTCATTCAACTGATTGCATACTCATATAATACCAAATTGGATTCTCTCAAGACAGCACTCCAAATTGGATTAAAAGCATTTCCTATAGCATATGACCAAAGCGGACATCCGGTCACACAACTCTCCAACTTCCCACTTCGGTACAACCACTACCGCATCTCAGATCAAATTGAGACTTAGCCAAGCTGCACACACAATTTAGACTTGCATACATACCAACTTGAACTTCAAGTATATAACCTCAGATCAACATACAATCATACAATTCCCACAAACTACAACGACACCAACTGAATTGAATTTTCTTCATAAAACTCTCCAATTTGAGCTTTATAATTCTACAATTCTACAGCCCTCATTTCACTTCAGCTTCTTTTCAAATTAACTACCACAAGTTGAAACACTATCTACAACTTGGGACTACTTTTTCATTTCACTTCCGTGTTCACCACAGACCACTCCACACTGATCCACTAAGTGCATAACTCCAAATTGGGAATAAATCACATCCGCATGATAATACTACTTTAAGCTTCGGCATTCACACAATTCCCATTTGGTATAAAATTAACTCTCAAATCATAAAACTTCACAACTTCACTGTAAATCTCCAACTTAAATCTTCATTCTCTTCTCTCCACGAGAAACACCAAGATAGCCTCCATCTGCAACTCCCGAATAGGACTTACACAGACACGATCCAACCTTGGATCACATACATAATTTCCAACTAGGAAACACACAAGCCACACTTGACTTGACACAAATTCCACACACACATGCATTCATGCAAACATAAAAATCAAGCACCTACTTGACTACAACGACACACAAAATCAAATACGCAACCAACTTGGGCTGGGACACGCAGCGGACTCACTTCAACACTGGGTAAAAACCAAATCGAAAAGACGAGCTAAATGGCTACAAGTAGACAAGCAGTTTCACTAACCGAATTGGGTATACAACCACCAGCACTCACTAACCGACTCGACAAGCAGAACACTATTCACAAATCGAATACTTGATAATGAAACTTCATCCATCCAACTGGGATCAAACTCATATCACTATCTAACCACATTCCCATTTGGATTAGCCACCATCACGCAGTCCTTAATTGAAATTCCAAATTGGATCCTTCATCACACAAAAAGCAACCTTCATCTGCCTGAACCCCAAAAGATTGACTTGACAATTCACGGCCCTATTTGGAAACTAAAACCATACCATCAAACTTACATCAAAAACACCAAATTGGTAATCAAATATTACAAAAACATACAAAACACATTCATAAAACTCAAAAAGATGCATCAAAAATTCAAATTTTACAACCAATTAGGTTATGAACAGGGGCCAACAGTATGAATTTAGAGGTAAGAAACCAGAGGGACTTGCAACCCGATTAGCAAGCTTCAACAAAAGCTGCAATACGTTCTGGGTAACCATCCACCAGCTGACCCTTTCCGGACGAGATAGACGACGACTGGGATGGAAACCCGACAACCGTCGGTTGAACTCTGTCCGTTGTCACTCCATCGTTCGCCCCCCGTGGCCCCTGATCAATTTGATACCCGCCCCTGATTTGTTTGATACCCTAGGCCTATACTTGGATCCGAGATTGAGAAGGGGTCTTACGATTGATACCTACACAACGTATACTTAGGGCCTATACTCGGATCCGAGATTGAAAGGGTGTCTCACAAGGATCTCTGAATGGAAGATAAGTGGACATGGTGTGCGCATAGATGGATATCAATATCAATTAGAATCGACGGAGATACAAAGGCTAAGGCCTATTTTGAATAACTTGGAATTTGTTTGAAATTGAAATGTCAATATTTCCATAAGTTTTTTCAATTTTTGTAAAATTGTAACCATACTAATTCAAACTTGACATGTTAGAGATTTAATAGGAAAAGAAAAGACAAAAATATCACTTATACAATGAAAGATTATAATGTTTGACCATGAGGGTGTTCAAACTGCAAAAAAATTTCAACCCTCTTTTCAAAAGTCAAATCTAAAAAACTAGTGACCAAAAAAATTTGAGGTTACAAAGCCTAACATGTATAACCCCAATGAACTTATGTCTTCTTAAAATCTACTCTATAGTTGTTTAAAATCTATTCTATAGATGTTTGATGCTAAAACTAGACTTTACAAAGTCTTTTTGGAAATATTAAACTACTGAAAAATAGCAACTTGGTTAAGTTTTGTTTGACTTCAAAGTTCTGCAAACACCACATTCTAATGCCTAGGGCATTTACACACATTACTAACATAAATTGGTGACCCGCATGTTTTTTTGAACCTAAAATCTTAAAATTCACTGTACTTTGTAGTACCAACATCATAAAATTCAATCAAGGCCAATTTAAATGGGCCCAAAAAATTTGTCCATAAGTTCTAAATTTTTTTTGGTTGTGGTTTTGGTCAATGCATGTGTAAAAAAAAAATTAGTGACCCACATGTTTTTTTAAACCTAAACTCTTAAAATTGATTGTACTTTGTAGTACCAATGTCATGAAATTCAATGAAGGCCAATTCAAATGGGCCCAAAAAATTTGTCCACAAGTTTCAAAATTTTTTTGGATGTGGGTTTGGGCTATGCATGTGTGAAAAAAATAAATCGGTGACCCACATGTGTTTTTAAACCTAAACTGTTAAAAGTGACTGTACTTTTTGGTACCAAAGTCATGAAATTCAATCAAGGCCAATTTAAATGGGCCCAAATACCTGGTCCACAAGTTCTAAATTTTTTTTGGTTGTGGTTTTGGTCAATGCATGTGTGAAAAAAAAATAAATTAGTGACCCACATGTTTTTTTAAACCTAAACTCTTAAAATTGACTGTACTTTGTAGTACCAATGTCATGAAATTCAATGAAGGCCAATTCAAATGGGCCCAAAAAATTTGTTCACAAGTTCAAAATCACTTGAACTATACATCATCATTTTTAACAATTTCTAGTTTCATGTGACATTCATTATAATAGATTTGAATTGTTCCAACCAGAGTATAAAGAATGTACTTAGTAGTAGCCTCAATATGATGTTGAGAGTCATAATTATGATGTAGTGTCACCACAAATCACTTAAAATAAATAACGCTTCATCATGAATTCAATTTACTTGAACGAGACTACCATGTACTGATTACTAGCCTCAGTCATTATGATGTTGATATCCATAATTACAATTTAAGGTCAATACAAACTTTTATGAAGCAAATAACGCTTCACTATAAATATCTTAACACACTTTACAATCAAGCATTGAAATTGAAGGTACTAGTGATGATATTCATAGTGTACTCTGAATATGGTGGCATTGTACCAAATAAATGTTTACTAAATATTGTTGAGGTCAAAGTAAATCTACTTAATGATCATGGTTAGTAGTATGTAATGTTTTTCCAAATGCATTGACCAAATCCACATCCAAAAAAAATTTAGAACTTGTGGACAAATGTTTTGGACCCATTTAAATTGACCTTGATTGAATTTCATGACTTCGGTACCAAAAAGTACAGTCAATTTTAAGAGTTTAGGTTTAAAAAAAAAAATGTGGGTCACCAATTTATTTTTTTCACACATGCATTGACCAAACCCACAACCAAAAAAAATTTAGAACTTATGGACAAACTTATTGGGCCCATTTAAATTGGCCTTGATTGAATTTCATGACTTCGGTACCACAAAGTACAGTCAATTTTAACAATTTAAATTTATAAAAACATGTGGGTCACCAATTTATTTTTTTCACACATGCATCGACCAAACCCACAACCAAAAAAAATTTAGAACTTGTGGACATATTTTTTGGGCCCATTTAAATTGGCCTTGATTGAAATTCATGACTTGGGTACCACAAAGTACAGTCAATTTTAACAATTTAGGTTTACAAAAACATGTGTGTCACCGATTTATTTTTTTCACACATGCATTGACCAAACCCACATCCAAAAAATATTTAGAACTTGTGGACAAACTTATTGGGCCCATTTAAATTGGCCTTGATTGAATTTCATGACTTCGGTACCACAAAGTACAGTCAAGTTTTAATAGTTTAGGTTAACAAAAACTTGTGCGTCACTTATTTATTTTTTTAAACATGGACTGTCCGAGAAAGTTGAAAAAAATTGCAATGGAAGTGCAAATGGAAAAAGAAATTAACGTAGAAGTTGGAAACGCCCTCTTTGATGATAATCCATGGGCACCTCTTAAAAAAATAATGTAACTGAATTTTTCCACGTGGACCAAATTCATACAAAAATGGCCAGGGTTGTACTTTGTTTGAGAAAGTCAGAAAAAACATGCAAGGGAAGTACAAATGAGGAAGGAAAAATAGGTAGAAATTAGAATCATGCTCTTCAATAATAATCCAATAATCTATGATTGGGCACCTAACAAAAAAAAAATTTAATTTAATTTTTTATGAACCCTTCAGTTCATGCAGATATGGCTGAGCCTTGAATTTTGAAGTTCTTGTATGCATTACTCTTTTCACCTGACGTTTTTTCTATCGTTTTGAATTAGTACTTAATGAACCTTAGAATGAAAGTACAACCGTGATGGCTATTTTGATTTTTGTTCATTTTCAAAAAAGAAATTCTTTTTTCTAAGAAATGGTCATAGATTGTACAATTCAAATCCATTTAGAACTTGTATTTTGTTGTTCATTTTGAACTCCATATTTTCTGCTTTGGTTTCATGGGTAAAAATTAGAACCTGTCCAAAGGCAAGGTTAAAAGAATTTAGAAATGGTAAATGCAATTTCCTTCCAAATTTTTTTGATGACTTGCTGGAGGCAATTTATTTGAATTTAGGGTGTGGTTTCCAAACCCTAAACCCTGAGACCGTGAACCCTTGAAATTGAAGCCAAAATTTTCCCATCTAAAACCCTCGAATCTGCTGCAGGAAAAGGGACATTCTTTAAACATTCTAACATTATTAGTAATTTTTAAAATCATACTTTTCATTCACTTTAGAAGAAGAACAATATTCCCGTCGACTAAAGGTGGGGAAGTTTTCAGTAAAGGCACTTTCCACCCAAAATTAACATTATCCTAGTGTGTGCTATATATATGGCAAGCCGCGTTATGTGGTTAGTATAAGTAACGGAACCTTCATTTCCTAATAATGAACTTAGGTGCATTGTAAGGTCAACAATTCGACTTAAATTTTGAAGTCAAAGTAGAAAAGGGTTTGGATAGTAGCTTCTGCTGTCCGCATTTGAAGACTGCCAAAGGGGATATGCCACTACGGAATTCAAAAGTCAACACAAACTTAATGAAAAGTAGTGACCCCATTATTTTCGTGGGGCCAGCCACTAAATTCAGGATTGCATGTGGATATTGAAAGGTTTATGTGGCAAGGCCGTCGTGATTCTAGAAACACTTGATATTAGAATGCACGCTGTTTAAAAATGAGAACTGACTTCGCGCTCTTTCCTTCCCGCTGAGGAGTTGAGTGGACGTCGGCACTTTAGTTGCATTCCAGTCATTCTACCTTTCTCTTCAACTGCATCAACTTTGAGCTTTGCTGTTGTTCTCTGCGTTTTTAACTTGTTCTATTATGTCTTTAGAAGAGTTTCAATAGTATTGTTCCGCAATTGTATTGGTACAACGCCGGTTGTTGTCCGTTGTATTGCTCGAGCAGGAGATCCATCGCATAGGAATTACAGTAAGCCACTCCGACCCCTTTGAAAACATGAGAATTCTCTATTTAACGGCTTTTAGAATCTATCATTCCAGCCTCTAGGTTTGCATAAGATCTTTCATTCCATGATTGGCAATTGTTTTGCGTAGGTGTTGAATGATCTCCAACACAATTCACGTTGTGATCAATCAGTCCGACTACTATCCATGAAATGTTGAGGTCTTCAAGTCGTTCGACGAGCGCAGTTTGAAGAATGCGCAGAACTCTACATAACCCCCTCCGCGAAAGACGGACTTACTATAAATAGAAATTCATTAACTAAAATGAAAATGAAATGCACTTCAGCGCGAGTTGCGTTGAAGTGCTTCTACTAGAGTTTCCATTGTCTTTGTGCAGACGGATCACCTAAACTCGCGCTTAATTGATATTCATCCCTAGTCGGGCTAAAGTATCTTCACAAAGGTAAAGGAATATGTAGTGACGACACTTCAGCGCGAGTCGCGCTGATGAGCACTGAAGTAAGCTGGTCTAGATCTATATTCTATAAAAACGTGATGGAATATACTTTGGAGACACTTCAGCACGACTCACGCTGAATTGCACTTCAGCACAAGTCGCGCTGAAGTGTAGATACGCACATAGTGAAATGTATTTTGACGATATTCCACCACGACTAATGCCTAATTGCAATTCAGTGCGAGTCGCGTTGAAGTGTCGTCACGGAGGGAATGAAACCTATTTTGATGCTATTTTAACTGAATTGGCGCTGAATTCTTATCATGTAGGGAGTGGAATTAGTAACGACGTATGTCAGCATCGTGGGTGCTAAATTGCAATTTAGCGTTGGTCGCGCTGAAGTGCAGTCACCCATTGCATGAAATTGGTTGCGACGATATGTTCGCGTCGTAGGAGTTGAAATGCAATTTAGCGCCAGTCGCGCTGAATTGCCATTCGGATATTACTGCCGCTCAGAAATTCCAACATCATTTATTGCGTCATTCAGGTCGATTCGAGTTTGATTCCTGACATTGACTTCAATACTGCTTTTCATTTGATTTTCCAGACACGTGACATGACTTCATCTGCGACTTCTGACGACTTCATGGAATCCTCGGATGATGAATTCCCAGTTCTGGAAGGGATGAATGTAGGCATTCTTGAATGCGAAGGACTTTTGCGTCATCTTTGGAATACAAGATGTGTCACTCTTTATAATGAGGAGGGTCTACTTGTTGGTGAAGGGACTTGCCATAGTGTCAACTCAGACCTCGTGCTTGGAACTAATGGTCCTCTTGGAGATACCCATGTAGCAGTTCACATCACCAAGACATTCTCAGAAGCGGATATCCCTCAGGAGCAGATTTACTATTTGGTAGCTTGGCCGATTAAGCAAGTCCACTGTGTAGGAGCAAGTCTTTACGACCATGAGGCGCGAGACAGATTCAATCAGCTACAAGCCCGCCTCTTGAATCTACAACCTTTAGCATCTGTACGGCCATATTCAAGTATCCTTAGGAATCTACCTCGCGTGACATCCCGCAGATCTAAGGAACTCCTCATTCCAGAGTGCATCAACTTGGTGTCTAGCAAAGTCTGTTGTTTCCAGAATTGCGTTCAGCCATTTCCAAGGGAGAAGATTCGGGCCTTCCGCGAGCGAATGTACTCTAATACATCGTTCATGTTCAGGTCACACATGAAGATTGATGTACACAGGTCAGTGCATCTTGATGCACGTGGGAGGAAGACAGTGACCGTTGAAGGCATCAACGCGTGCATGCGAGTTTGAATGCATATTTCTCGGGTCCCGGAGGCTACATTCTATCGATACCTCAAATATTGGAAGGACAAACGAGAGGCAAGAGACCATGGAAATACAGGATTGGAGAAGCCGAGAAAGTACACTCAACAAGCAACTGCCACGCTAAAGTGCATCCTTGAAAAAGAGGCAGATCACATGCCACATCGTACTTGAACTTTAAAATCAGGAGACAAGGTCGTATCCATGTGTCTTCCCTCTATTTTTCAGTGGAAGGGTAAGATGAAAGAAATCAATGATGTCAATGCAGCCTTCAGATTACTCGAAGTTTCCACTTCGAACCTGAGCAAGATCAGGTCCTCGAAGTTTTCAGAGTACGAGGTGAAAAAACTTGGTGATAATTTTGCTCGGTGTTCAGTGTGTGACAAACTACAAGAGCTACGAAGGAGTTGTATTGTTGGATCTCAAAGTGCTTTGATATGGTCAAGGAGGCTTGACAAACATTTGGCTATTGCTCGAGCACATAGGGAGCTCTACTACGCAAATCGTTACTGCTCGCATGAGTTTCCACATGAATGTTTGACGATCATGCATGACAAGATGGACCATGCCAAGACCTCTTCTCTAGTCTTTTCCCACAAGACTAAAGAACTTGATGGGCTGATGAAGTTGCCCGTCTTAATCACTAGCATGATTGCGCATGGTCATGCTGATGTTTGATATGCGTACTATGGCTTGGATATGTTTCCCCACGACTCAAACTACACTATTGGCTCCATGACGAAGTTGCTGCGAGATTTGGAATTGCCACCAAAATGGTCTTCTCGACAATTGCTTACAGGGTCTAAATCCACAAATTTATCCAGGGCAATACTAAAGGGTGCCGAAGTTTGCGAAGCATCGCTACCTCCGCTACCAAAAATGTTATGTCTAGGGATGCCGTTGCCTCCTATTTTGAATGTGTAGATGGATAATGCCACCAGAGATAACAAGAATATATTTGTTTTCTGTTATTGGTCTCTACTTGTTGCAAACAAGATCTTTCGTGAAGTGTACGTGAACTTCATGATTGTGGGTCATACTCATGACGACATTAATGCACTCTTCGGAAGATGGAGCATGCTTTTGAAGAAAGAAAACTTCCATACAATTCCTGCACTTATGAAGTCATTCATGGATGTTAATCCATTCCGACAATCCTTCACCTCATCGAAGAGATGCAAGATTTCAAGGCTTTCATAGCAGGCAAAGTTTTGGACGGCAATGACATCATGGTTGGACACACAAAGCCACAACAAGTGAAGTTCTACCTCGACTCGACTGGGTGTCCAGTCATAAAGTATAAAATGTTGTGCATTGATGTGGAGTAGTTGCCGAAGGGGACTGGTCATGGAATGAAATTGTAGAAGGACTTTGAAGGGTAAGTTTGAGGCCACGTGGAGTACCAGAAGCAGTTTTGCCGAGTCCAATGAAAGGTGCAGAGGACATCTTGAAGGGCATATCTGGATTCGTGAGGTATTGGGAGAATTTGTGCAATCAAGATCACACTGGAGAGTACCGAAGACGCTATGAGCACGTAGTACACTACTAGTAGGGTGTCAAGGTAGCATTGCTAGAACCACTACCTTCATCTTCTGTTTTGAAGGATGGTTTTTGGCCAACGAGCCGTATTCAAGCAACTTAAGTGGATGAATTAGACGAAGACGGCGAGGATCGTGAAGAGTTTGGAGAAGATGACATGTGCGTAGGCCCTTTGAGAGGTCGTCTACAGCCATTCTTTAGGGTGGATCGAGATCTCTTTGAAGGATATTTTGTTGTAATTCGACCCGTAGATGGTGACAGTCATCTAGTTTGGATTGCAAGGGCGTTGTCTGATCCAAATTATAATTTAGAGAAACCTAATTGTATACTCATTCAATACTTTTGTCCAACATCAAGAGATCAAGATGTTCAAGACTTCTACACTAGATGGGACACCGAGAGAGGTCTACGTTAGAAAGTGGATGAAACTGAACCACCATTTTGGGAGCATACAAATGCTCTTATGACAGCGTGGAAGTCTAGCATCCGAAAAGATACTCGTCAATGCATGATCAAGATTCCTGCTGCTCAAATTGACGTTATCAACCAAAATCTCACATCCTGCACTTGATATCTGTAGCTATGTATGCATATGTATTGTAGATTTTATAATTATGTTGTTTCCATCATCATGTTTTGTGTAACAAAGGGAATTCATATAGTAGATTAGATGGTATAGGTTTGAGTGGATTTATTTTATTTTATTGCTTGGTATTGCATTACTAATTGCAAGTGTATATTTTGTGTTTACAAAACATTGGAATTTAAGTATAGTCTCAATATACTTCTTTTTATATTTTTTAGCTCTCTTTTCTTTATTTTTTACTTCATTATCTTATTTGTTTATTAGTGAGTATGTTTTATTTCAAATTACATTGTTATTGGGAAAAAAAGTAGTAGATATATCTACTATTTATTTGGTTAACATATAAAACACTTGTCACATTTCTGGGTAGGGGGGCGGTTGGTTGTTACCACTTTCCTGCCTGCAAAGCTCATTTAGCAGCACCAAGTCATATTGTTCTCTCATGCACTCATATAAGTCCAACGGGAATCGAACCCGGACTGCTTCAATGAGATGAACAACCCCTCACAACCAACCGCGGAGCTCATGACTTGGTGTTCAAAAGATGACATAATCTTTATTTATATTAATTATAACATTTAAAGACCATATTCGTTATATTGAGACTTTTGGTAGTCTCATTTTTATCCTTGACTCGAAGATAAATCATAATAACTGTTCAATTTTAAGACTATTTGGTAAGTTGAGATTTCAATATATTAATATACATAAAACCTTTGATTTCCCAAAGGTTGTAGACTCATCTTATCCTCGATTCGAGGATAAATCACTATAACTATTTTAGGGTTGTAGTCTCAAAATGTGCAGATTGTCTCATTTTAACGAATAAGGCCATTTTACCTTAAACCGAATTACATGTGTTTGAACAGACCATCACTCAAAAGACTCTCATTTTAATGGAAATTGCGCATTACAACTAGCAAATTCA